>OY720344.1:106105821-106705821 GCA_963082975.1 Labia minor
ATTTTATTTATTGAATTTTAAAATTGTAAGTTATTGTAGATTATTTATTATATATTAAATCTTGTAATATATGTTATTATACTAAAAAAAAATTGAACAGAAAAAAATTACGATTACTATAATAATTTCTTAAATATATTATTATGTTTTAATATTAATTGAATATTTTAATTTCAACATAAGAAAAACTTTCCACAAAATATACATGTTTATCATTTAAATCATGATTTTAGAAAATAATATAATTTGGAAAAAAATATTCAATTTCTTTCATGTAATAAAATTTGAATCGTGCATTTTCATTCAATAAAAAAAAAATTATTTCAAATGACATTCACGATTTAGACTTCATTGAATTCAAATTTTACAAATAAATAAAAAAAGAATTCTTTTTATAACTATAAAAAAGTTTTGTTATGGATAGAAAAAAAAATGATTGGTGAAAACGTGTGATTACTAATCTTACAAAAATCATTCTATATTTATTACTATAGTTGATAAATTGAATGTTGATTCAATGATACTCATAAATCAATTAAATAGATATACTATTCCTATGATTTGAAATTTATTTTTTTATTATACTCAAATATTATCTGTTATTGATAGAAAATGATTTCACAAGGATTTTCTTTGAATTTGTTGATTTCTCTTAGTTACAATTTCATTTTTATTTATTTATTTTTTAAGATATATATATATATATATATATATAATGGTGTGTATGTAATGAATATAATTAGGATAATTGTATACTTATATGTATTTGGATAAAACTTTACCAGTAGATTCTTTTTTTGATTCCAAACAAACTTTCCTCAAGATGTACATATGGGGTGATCGCTTCTAGTTTACGAAATAAAACTTATTAAAGTTTGCATATAAATCCATTGATATTCTATTTAACTACCATGTTTTATTATTTGACTACCAGAGGGCTCCGCTAATTTTCTGTTTTACAAGTTCGGTTTGAATAGAAGAAAATTAAAAAAATAATTAAAAAAATAATTTTCATTTATCCAAACCGAATTTACAAAAACCGAAAATTAGTGAATAAGTTAATAATTGGTGAATTAGTCAATAAAACATTATTAAATGGTTTATCGTTCAAAACTAGTTTATATGCAAACTTTAATAATTTTTATTAATTTTATTGACTTACTTAGTTAATTAAATAAAATAATATAAAATAAGAATTCATAGATTGGGGAATGTGATTAAAATGAAAGATTAGTTGGGATCAGGTAGGAGGGAGGTGGGATATTTCCAAGCAGGGATACAACTGTTTTCTGACCAATTTCGCCATCAGCTGATGTGTTATTCTCTTTTTGGATGTTTTAGCGATCGAAGCCCTCTCTGCTCTCGACGCGCGCATCCTCGCTGGTGTGTTCGAGTCGCTGCCGTGTCCGTCTTCGGGGTCCGTGGGCTGGCGCCGCGACGCGGCTGAACATGGCGCCGATGGCGCTGAGGGCCGCGGGCCAACCGCAGCGGAGCCTACAGGCGCCGCTGCAGCCGCTGCTGCCACCGCCGCCGGGATGGCACTCGTGAGGCGGCTTCTGCTTGACGCACAGGTACTTTATCCTCCAACGTCTCCCCCACCCCTTCTCCCTCACCCCCTTTCTCTCTTCTATACCTTAAATTCTTTCCCCCTAAAAAAGGGTGTACTAATAAATTCGTTTTCTTAAGAAAATAAACTTCCTCCTTGGTGGTTCCATCTTTTATGAAGATTACATTCTCTCTTCAACTTCGAGGCTCTTCTTTGAACAATCCCAAAGAATTAAACAATCCTGTCTTCATTCAAAAGTTTCTTAGGACTCACGGACTTTCTCTAATCTCCAAAAAAAAAAAAATAATCCAAATTAAAACATCTTTATCATTAAAAGGAATCAATTAAAAGTTAACAAAGCACTTCACCTCTTGTCATTATCGAGTTTGAAGTGATTGTCAATTGCACTTGCTAAACACTTCTGTATTTTTTTTTTAACAAAAATAAAAATGAAATTTTTTAATTAAAATTTCAAAATTTCCTCTTTCGATTCTAATCTATCTAATATTCTTTTAGAAAATATTAAAACTAAAATTATAAAAATAAATTTCAACTTTCTTATCATTTTTTTTTATTATCATCAACATATCCCTATTCGGTTATTCCATTCATTTTTCTTTTATTTTTTTTCTCCATTAAAAATTTATTCTTGAAAAGCAAACAACCATAATAAATTATAACTTAGAAGGCTATCCATCATCATTCTATCAGAAGAATTAAATTTAAAAAATAAAATAGCTTTTTGAAATAGATTATTTATTATCATAAAAATCATCAAGAAATAAAAAAGTAAACAAAATTATTTCTTATTAATCTACTCATTTAAATTTTGTTTCATTTTTTCAAGAAAGATTATATAACGTTATAAGCTTTTAATATGCGTTATAAATTAATATTATTCTCTATAAAATTATAATGATTCATATCAAATGAATATTCCCAGTAGGTATAATATGACTTTATTTATTTCACTTATAAAATAACTATAAACTAACTATTATTATAATTTGTTCGAGACAATTTCAACATGAAAGATTCTAAAAGGTTTTAATCGATCTCAAATAAAATATTTTTTTCTTTATCTATTAAATTTTCTAAAATTTGAAATTACTTTACAAACGTTTTGAAAAATATCTTAAAATTGAAAAAATCTGGAGTGTCTTCACTTGACTGGATAAAATAACATATATTATATTTCATTTAAATTTAATTAATTAAATTATAAATTAAAATTAATAAATAATATTTATTAAACCAGCGAGTGTTTGGCTCTTTGTTGATGGCACCACGTCACGTGCTGGAGCGTGATTTACAGTGTTAAAAAATTATTTCCGGTACTTTCAGCAATTCAATCAAACTGAAATTCTATATATAGCAGTTTTATACAATTTTTAATCTATCAAATATATATCTTTATTTTAGAGGAAAAAAATGAAAACGTGGTAGGTAATGACCCTCTTCCGAATGAGCTTCATTTCTCAAATGTTGATAGAAAACTACGAATTTTGAATAATGCCGATATACCAAATTTCATTATTCTAGGTTCTAGGTCAAACAGTTTTTGTGTAATCTTGTCTACATACACACACACACACATATATATATACAGACAGACATTTTTCTCAACCTTAGTGAAAATGACTCAGGGACCTTTAAAACGTATAAAAACATCAAAATCTCGACATCGAAAATTTTCGTGATCGCAATACTCTTTTTGGCAAGTTAGTAAATAAGTAGCAATATTATACTCTTTTTAAGGGAAATTCATACATACCATTTTTCTATCCATTGAACCTCAAAAATCAAATTTTTTTCTTTAAAAATTACTTTTCATTCAAAATATGAATCATCAAAAAATCAATCATAAAACTTGGAAAAAAATGAACAGAAGACGATATGTTTTCCAAAAGTAAATAAATACTTAAATAATATGAATAACATAAAAAAATATTTCAAAATATTTTTTCTGAAAGTAATTTCTTTATATATATATATATATATATCATCTATTTATTATAATTATTAAAAGGCTTTTCCTTAATCCACTGTCATAATATAAATAAATTATTTAAGTAGAAAGATGGTTGCTTGTAGCGAATACTAATTTCAAGTCCATTTTCCGATCCCTTTTATCCAGGGCTTTATACTCCATTAATATTGCATTGGATGTTTATATCCTCTCTGTCATCTCATCTGAACTCAGCTCGTTTCCACTTAATTGAAATCATTTTTGATTTCGCATCTTGTCCTCTTTCAATCATTTACAATACTAAAAATAATTTATCAAATGTTCATCTTCTAAAGCTACCTCTATGATAGACAGATCACAATTGGAATTAGTACCACATATTAAATTACAAACATAACAAATAAATGAAAAATAAATTATTTAGAATACGAGGGTGGGGTGAAAAGTTTCCGGCCTGGACAAGAAAAACGATGTTTTTAAATTTTTTTTTTTTGCTTTATTTTTCAACATTCATGATAGCTGAGACCTGTACGATGTCAGCTGAACATGTGCGAAATATTTGGCACAACCATTTGAATATGGAAAGCTGTGTGCAACGTGGGTGCCGCGTTTGCTAACGTTAGACCAAAATCTGCTTCGAAAAACCATTTCTACCGACAATTTGGCGCTGTAGGCGTAATCCAATTTTTGCGTCAATTCATAACTGTTGGTGAGACTTAAATTAAATTAAATTTAATTTACTTAATTAATTAAATTAATTAGCTAAATTAGAATTATGAGAAGAAGAAATGTATCAGTATTGATAGAGATTATGTTGAAAATAAAGCAAAAAAAAAAATTGGAAAACTACGTTTTCCTTGGTCAGGCCGGAAACTTTTCACCCCACCCTCGTATGTGCGTATATTGGAGATTTATTATTTTATTTTTTTTTTTTGAGAAATCTAATTAAAAATTTTAAAAATATAATGTCCAACCAGGAATGATAGGAACATATAATATGCTAATAAATTGTTGGAACTAAATATTTATTATGTATTCCAAAAAAAAAAAAAGTAAAGAACATATGGTATTTCAATATGGAAAATACAAAATTTCAAAGATTTTGGTTATTTCCCCTCGAGGTGAAATCCGTTCTTCAATGTCTTGTTTGGAAATAAAGGGGGGAAAAAAAGATTGAAGGACAGAGGTGCTTTGTGTGAGGGCCACAGCTGCCTTTTATTGCACGACAATACAAGCCACGTTCCGGGGACCTCCTGAAATTCAGCTACGTGCCACATCAGGCGGCTCTCGGCATCTGTATAACTACATACTAACTCAACTTTCTGCATCTGTGCTGAATTAAAATTAAAAATTTAACAATAGATGAAGATATCATCTTTCAAAAGCTGCTCCAAATCTTTTTCATAAATAACAACAACACATCAATAATAAAATGGAAATATCAGGGTTTTTTTTAAATTGATATTTTCTTAATATAATCAAATTAATGAGAATATTTGGTATTAAAATAAATAAATTAATTTAACATAAGAAAATAAATAAATAAATATACTATAATGATACTATATATATTTTTAAATAAATCAGACTGAATTTATAAAAAATTTATATAAAATGTATTAAAAAATTATATATATATATATATATATATATTGTAAAGAATCTTAGATATCTTTTAGAATAGTTTTAAACTAATTGCTTAAAGATTTTTTGTTTTTGTTTTGTTTTGTTGATTTAAAATTTAATTCTCTGATTTTCTGGGTGGTCAAAAATTCACTAAACAATATTTCAAAGTGAATGGTTTGATTTTATTTTATTGCTGGTATTATAGATTTGTTTTATTGGTTTTTATTGGTAATCTTATAATTTTAGATAAACTTAGAAGGATACTTATAATGTCGAGGACTCATTCGTTCTGTCTGTGTGTGTGTGTGTTTTTATGACTCACCTAAATAAACATCCATTTAAAATTTGCAATTTACCTATAAGAATATTTGCTTTTATTATTTTAATATTCAAAATATGAGTGAAATTATTTTCACAAAATTTTAATAAATAAAAAAAATCTGGAGTGTCTCCACTCGACTATCTCACAAATTTGAATTGGTCAAATTAACATATATTATATTTAAATTAAATTTAATTAATTATTTATATTATTAAAAAATAAATTTACAGCATAGTATTGTTATTCAATTCAATTAATTAATTAACATATTTTAAATTTAAATTTAAAATATTTACCTTCATTTTTAATTCAAAATTTAAAAATTTAAAAAATTAATTCGCGTGTTTGGCTCTTTGTTGATGACGCCAGGTCACGTGCTGGCTCGTGATTGGCAGTCAACGTATTAAAAAATGTAAAAAATTAATTCCGGTAATTTCAGCGATTCAATCAAGCTGAAATTCTGTATATAGCAATTTTATGCAATTTTTAATCATGTGAAAAACTATCAAACATATATCTTTATTTTTACGGTCCTTTTAGAGGAAAAAAAATGAAAACTTGATAAGTAATGGTCCCCTTCCAAATGAGCTACATTTTTCAAAAGTTGATAGAAAACTACGAATTTTGAATAATTCCCGTATACCAAATTTCATGATTCTAGCTCAAACCGTTTTTTCGTAATCTTGTCTACTTACATACACACACACATACAGACAGACAGACAGAGAGACATTTTTCTCAATCTTAGCGAAAATGATTCAGAGACCTTTAATCGAAAATTTTCATAATCTGGCGAGATCTTATAGTAAAAAGTGTCAGATGAACAGCCTTAAATTTGATTACAATTCAATAGGATTGGAACAATTTTTTTAAAATTTATTTATTTGATAAAAAAATATAATTAAATTCAATTACCATTTTTTTTATATTTGATATATTTATAATGTTTCCCTTGTTGATAACAGAGATGAAAATATGATAATAACAGGTTGAAGATTATTTTGATACAAGACAAAAATTAACTTTGTATTTATTTATCATATATATATATATGTATATATATATATATATATATATATCCAATGCTAATAATAATAATAATGTGATTGTAATCTGTAATCTAATGTAATCTTAGTCTTAACTGTCAAAGGCTTTCTTTTATTATTTATTTATACATTTTTAAAATTAAATACAAATTAATATTTTAATATTTTCATTTTCTAAGTAGATTTGTCTTCTTAATAGTTGAGAGTTGAAAGCCACCCGTACATGGTTCACTGTTAGAAATACTAATAATAATGGCTCGTGTTGAAATACTAATCGCACTTGAATAGATGTTATATCCTACATATATACCTTAAGATATTCACGTTCGTTGGGTCACCTCCCCTGTATTCAAATGCCTTATAAATTTGGCCACGTATTCACCTATCCTTGAATTGGATGGACTTGATTAAAATAATAAATTGAAAAAGGGAGAGAGAGAGAGAGAGCACCAATTTTCTATTAAAAAGATTGATTTCCAATAAAGGAATTGTAAAGTTCATTTCTTCATAGTCATTTCATAATTCATATGATACCGTCTGAATAGATTTTATCAGATAATTTTACTTTTCTTCAGACAGTGAAATATTTCTATTTAAAAACGAGTGAAAATTATTTTAATAAATTTTATGAATATAAATCACTATGTAACTATAGATAGGTATAAAAGAGAGTGAAAAAGAATCACTAATAATCCTGTTATGGATAAATTTAAATTTGTGTTAATTTCTAAAGAAAAAAAATCAATAAAATACTCTTTTGATAAATAAATAGTATGAGTAATACCAATATTTGAAATTTTTAGTAAAAGAATAAACATTTATTTAAAATTATTAATAAAATATATTACTGAAATTATAATATAATTAAACTATAATTGAACAACATTTAAAAAAAAAATATACTTATACTTACATGTTCATATATAAAAAACACATGAAAATCTTACAAATCAAAAAACAACTGAATTGCTTACTTATGTAATATAATTTAAATAATATTTCAAATAAATATTTCAATAATATAAAAATATGCAATTAAAATTGGTAATTGTTCACTTTAGCATATGTATAATATATTTAGATAAAAATTTACCAGTGGATTCCTTTTTTAATTCCAATAAAACTTTCCTTATGCAATATTTGTCGATCGCTTCTAGTTTACGAGATGAAAATTTTTTGTTTAGTTGACAGATTAACTGGTTATGAATATCGAAATGTGGAGCCATTAAGTAGTTTTATTGACTAATTCACTAATTATTCCTTTATTTACTAATTTTAGGTTTTTTCGATACGGTTTGGTTATAGAAAAATTATTTAATTAATTATTTAAACCGAACTGAAAAAAACCCAGAAAATTAGTAAAGTCCTCTTGTGGCCAAATGAATAAACATTATAAATACTATAGCTAAATTTAATATAATTTATATGCACATTTTAATAATTTTCATCTCGTAACCTAGAAGCGACCGAAATATATTGCATAAGGAAAGTTTCTTTGGAATTAAAAAAGGAATTCACTGCCAAAATTTTATCCCTATCCATGATACATATGCTAAAGTGTAAATTTTTAAATTTAACATTCATTTTTTTTTATTCAAAAGACATTATATGTACTTATTTTTCCAAGTAAATTTTTTATTGCATATTTTTATCATGTGATATTTTACTTTATTTAAATCTGCGTTATATTCCAAAAATTCTCTAGTAATTGTAATTGTAATCGTAATTGTCTCTGTTTTTTATCTTTTTTCCGGGGCACCACTTGCACCATCGAAATTTTGTGCTATGTCTATCCTAACTACTATATCTATTATCTAAATTATAAAATATTTTACTTCTTTTATTTTATATAATAATAAGTCACCTCACCCTACTCCAATCTTATTTATACAATTAAATAGATTATAATAATTTGTTTTATATCAGTGTGAAATAAAACTGTAGTGTCATCTTTGAAACTTTCACCAAATAAAATAAAAAAAAGAAGAAAAGAAAAAGAAAAAACCCGAGATTGAATCGTTATTATGAGAGCAGCTGCTCTTACTGTGATACGAATTAATTAAAAAATCATTTCTTTGGAGATTTGTGGCAACACAGTCTTAGCAGGTTGATTAAGAAACTAGCCCCTTTACTTTTAATGAACTCTACTCTTCTCTCTCTCTCTCTATTTTCTTTTTTTTTTCTTTCACTCTTCTTTTCTTGTACACCTGGCCAAGATCCTTTTTGGTATGACCCTTTGGGTTCACCCACGAACATTCAACCACCATGAAAATTACTAAATTTGTTTTATTTTTATGTGACAAACAAACATTTAATCAGCATTTATGCTTCTTTAAAACGAAACTGAAACACATGACTTGAAAAGCTGTCATTTGGAGTGAAAAAAAAATTTACTTTGTTAGCAATATTTCCATTTTTTATTATTATTATTATTTTTAATTATCTCTTATTCAACACGCCAACTTAGAAATTTTTAAATTTAACATTGATTTTTTTTATTCAAAAGACATTATATGTACTTATTTTTCCAAGTAAATTTTTTATTGCATATTTTTATCATGTGATATTTTACTTTATGTAAACGAATCATTTTATTTAAATCTACAATTGAAAAAGTATACAATTAGATTTTATTATCTTAAATCTTAATTTATCTTATCTTATTATACTAGCAAAAATTTTATATATATATTTGTATTTTTGAAATATTAAACCTTTCTAAGGATTTTTTTGAAATTCACACCATAATTTTTATAAAGATAAACCGATCTGTATAGGTTATAGGTTTCAACCTCTGGGATAATCATCTTTGTTAGTTTTTTCTTAATTTAAAATAGGAATTTTAATAATAAAAAAATGGCGAAGGGCAACGCCAGACATCGTTCCCTTAAATACAAAATATTATATAATAAATAAAATTAAAAATATTTATTTTAAATCCACAGGCCATACTTTTCTGTCTTTTATTGCATTAATATGTACTTTTAAGGGCTGTATATTTTATGACTAATTTATGTTCTTTTAAATTATTTGAAATTGTTTAATTTATTTTGTCGTTTATTTATTTTAAATAATAATATTAATCATAAATATTCATAGTTCTTAAGGAATTTATATTTTTAAAGTACCAAGAGCGGCGGATCGGTGAACCAGGTACTAAATATATATGTAAATTTGTAATTGCCGCGTTTGCTAGAATTCGTTTGAAGCTTGCAACAACATAGCACACATCACAAGTGAGATTCAGAATTGTGACAGCCACTTATAAACTATTTACAAATTGTGTATATAAAAAAATGGTAAAGGACCACCCTACCTAATCCCTCAACGGATCGGAAAAAAAAAAATACCAGTGCGTACCTTAGATTACCCTGATTGATTTTTGATAAGAAATAATTGGTGCTCACTTCGTGTTTACTGGAGAAAAATTAATATAATTTGCATATAAATTGGGGGTGGGGGGGCCATGTTTTGGTAGTTATAGTATGACTTATGATCAAAAGAGGGCGAGATCTTCACCTTGTCCAGTAGATAGCGCTATTAAATACAATTTGAATTTAAATATATATTAATTTCAACATTTGCCTAAACATTTATAAAAATAAATATACATATGAAATACGTTTAATATTAAAAATAAATAAATATACATATGAAATTTGTTTTTTTAATATTAAAAAATATTTAATTTGAGATTAATTATATATAAAAAGATCAACTATCAAATAGATTCAAACTTTTATTTTCTTTGATTAGATTATAATTAAATATTATTTATATTATTTAAAAATTATTATTTTTCTATTTATTAAGGATGTCTTTTAAAAAATTGTAATTAACCCTATTATATGTCAAATATTATAGCTAAGTTTTTTTGAATTTTTTAAAATTAAAATAAATATTAATTAAATAAAAAACCTTTGTACTGTATACTGTATGATTTTTAGAAATATAATTATAATAATTAGAAATATAATATAATATAAGGTTATATAATTTAGAGTTATACAGTACAAAGGTTACGCTATCTAGTTGAGCAAAGAAAACATTATGGTGAAGGCCCCGCCATCTCTTGGCCAGTCTTGACCTAAAGCCAAGCGTGGTTGTTCGTTACGCCCTCTTAGGGACAATCATTTCTATCTCGGAGCCCCGGATGTAAACCTTTACCAAAAAAATAGAATTAATATAGTTTAAATTAATCATATATATAAGGACATTAAAAATCGATTTCATTTTTTCAGGTAATTCTTATAAATCTTCTAAATGTATTTATTTATATTGTTATTGTTGTAAAATAAAATAAATTCATTTTTTCAGTGAACCTCGATTTGTCTCTTAATTAAAAACCAATTTACAAATCGATTTTTGTCAACATGCCAGTACAAGTGAAGATTCATTTCAAGAAAAAGACCGTTAATGATGAACTAGTGAATGCAGTCGAAGCAATAAAGTTTATAAAAGATGAAACACTTTATATTTTTCCGGAAAATCTTCAACATGAATATAAACACAAAGAATTATTTGAAATGAGTATTGTCAAAAATGTTTGCAAGAGCATGCTAAATGAAGGTAACTTTCGCAATATTCAAATATCTTTACCAGATCCAGTAGCAGCACTTTATATAGACTCAGATGAAAACTTTGTTTTTAAAAATCATTATTTAGAAGAGAAATCAAACCAGATTATAGTCAAGAAAGATATGACAAATGAAGATTGTGAAGAAAGAAATGAGTTAATAAAATTAGTTAATGAATTAAAAGAGAAATTATCAACTAATGAAATCACTCTTGCAGACATTGAAAGAAAATTTATCATTGAAAAATTTCATGGAAAACAACAAAATGCTCAAGAATGGTTAGAAAAATTTGAGAAGGAATGTGAAAGATATAAGGTGATAAATGAAGGTAAAAAAATACAAGCTATGAGACTATTCCTAGAAGGAAACACTATAGAGTGGTATAGCTCAAAAATGAGAACTTTACCTCTTGAAAACTGGTCAGAGTGGTCAAAATCATTTTTGTTAGTATATGCTACTAAAGGTTGGTCTGAAGTTAGATTTGCATATACCTTTAAATATATTAATGGTTCCTTAGTGGATTATAGTCTTAAAAAGGAAAAATTATTGTTGGACACTGAAAATACAATGTCAGAAATTTCGAAAATTAATCATATTGTTGTTGGATTGCCTATGAACATACAAGATAATATAGACAAAGAAGAAATTAAAAGTACGGATCAACTAATGAATATTCTTAGAAAATATGACACAGAGTACTTCAAGAAGAATTCAAATAATATACAGACAAAAATGAATATCCAACAGAATAATGTAGAAAGAAAAATATATACAAATAAAAACGTTATTAAGAAACCATGTTACATGTGTGAAAAACTAAAAAAATTTAATCGCTATCATCCCGCTGACTTATGTTTTAATAAACAAAAATATTTAGAACAATTTCATATAAATTTAACAGAAAATATTGAAGAAATTCCGACAATTGAACTACAAAAAAACTAGCGGGCCCGGAAAAATTTACGCCATTAATTAAATTGAACGTTTTAATTAACAATCAAAAAAATATCAAAGCTATTTATGATAGTGGTTCCAATGTAACTTTAATAAATCACAATATTATAAAACAAATAAAAGCTAAGATAATGAAAAATAGAAGTATCTTCAAGACAATTAATGGCTTAGATTTTATTAACAGCCGGGCGCGTCTTCGCTTGACAATAAACAAAATTGAAGATAATCTAGATGTTTATATAATTAAAAATAATAACTTTTCCTATGATCTCATATTAGGATTAGATGCAATAAAAAAATTCAAGCTCATTCAAGATGAAAATTTAAAAATTTTTCAAAAAACCAGTAATAAAAATATAATTACTGATAAAAATGATAATGATAATAAAAATGAAATAAAGGCCCAAATCAATTTTAATGAATATATTAATGAGAATGAAGTTGAATTGGATCATTTAGAGAATACTAAAAGAAGAAAGATTGATGAAATAATAAAAAGACATAAGTCAGTTTTCGCTAAAAATAAATATGATGTTGGAAAAGTTAAGAATGAAGAAGCGCAAATAAAACTTAAAGAAGATAAATATGTTTCAAAGAAGCCATACAGATGTTCATTGCCAGACCAAAAAGAAATTGAATCTCAAGTCTCCAAATTACTAGAAGCTGGATTAATTGAAGAATCCAACTCACCATATGCTGCACCTGTTACAATGGCTTTTAAAAAAGATGACGGTCGAAAATCGCGTCTCTGCATAGATTTTAGGGAATTGAATAAATTAGTTGTGCCAGAGGCTCATCCATTTCCTAGAATCGAAGATATTATGGTAAAAGCTGGTGAATGCAACTGGTTTTCAGCTTTTGACATAAACTCTGCCTTTTGGTCAATCCCTATAAGACAAAAAGATAAAAAGAAAACGGCATTTGTCACACAGAATGGACACTGGCAATGGAATTGTTTACCATTTGGTTTAAAGGTATCATCCTCAATATTCCAGAGAACCATGGCAAACATTATACGACGCAATAAATTAAATGAATTTACCATAAATTATATTGATGATGTTTTAATATTCTCAAAGACCTTTGAAGAACATTTGAATCATATAGAACTTGTACTTAATGCAATTGAGAAAGAAGGCTTTAAACTGAAGCTATCCAAATGCAAATTTGCAAAAAATTCAGTGAAATATCTAGGACACATCATTGAAAAGAATAAAGTCAGTCCCTATAAAGACAATTTAATAGCAATTAAAAATTTTGAAACGCCAAGAAATAAAAAAAATGTGAGACAATTTTTAGGAGAAATCAATTTTTATCATAAATACATTGAAAATGCGGTTGAAAAACTTGAACCATTACATAATCTGCTAAGAAATAATGTAAAATTTGAATGGAACGAGGACTGTGAAAAATCCTTCAGATTTGTGAAACAATATTTATGTTCAGGGCCAATATTAGCAATATATAGCCAAGATAAACCGGTATATATATATAGTGATGCCAGTGGTATCGGATTAGGAGCCATATTAAAACAACCTCAAGAAGATGGTATACTTCATCCGGTAGCATATTTTTCAAAAAAGTTAAGCCCATCTCAAAAGAAAAAGAGAGCTATTCACTTGGAATGCCTTGCGATCAAAGAGGCCATATTATACTGGCAACATTGGTTAATAGGAAGAGAATTCATTATTGTTTCGGATCATAAACCGCTTGAAAGTTTGAAAGTAAAAGCAAGAACTGATGAACCTCTTGGCGATCTCATGTATTATCTATCTCAATATAATTTCAAGATTATATATGCTCCAGGTAAAGAAAATGTAGAAGCTGATTCCTTATCAAGAAACCCGGTTCTAGAGAGCTTTGAAAATGAAGAAGACGTTTTGAAAGTTACAAATTTAGTGATATTAGAAGAAATAATTGCTGATCAAAACTTAAATAAAGATGAAATCAGAGACTCAAAAAATATAATTAAGAAAGGTGAAGTCTGCTTCAAAAAGAATAGAATTTTTGTATCCGAATCGTTTGGACAAAAACTTATAGAAAAACTACATAACTTCTACGGTCATATAGGAGTTAGTCAACTAGTTCAGAAGATAAGACCTCATTACTATTTTAAGAATCTGGATAAACTGGTGGATCAATTCTGTAAAAGCTGCTCAGTATGCATTGAAAATAAATCTAGAAGATGTAGAGTGATAGGCTTAATGTCACAATTGGGACCAGCAACCAAGCCATATGAAATTATGTCTCTAGACACGATAGGTGGGTTTGCTGGAAATAAATCAACTAAGAGATACATGCATATCCTGGTAGATCATCTATCACGATATGTTTTTATGTCAACATCCAGGGGACAATCAGCAAGTGATTTTATAAAATTAATTGAACCTATAACAAAGGATAACTCTATAAAAACTATTTTGGCAGACCAATATGCAGGAATAAATTCAAGAGAATTTAGAGATTATTTGAAGAAAAAGAATATTCAATTGATTTTTACTTCTACCGATTGTCCGGAATCGAATGGTTTAAATGAACGTCTAAACCAGACATTGGTAAATAGAATGCGTTGTAAGTTCAACAGCACTGAGAAAAAGGCTTGGACAACTGTAGCAGAAGAATGTGTTCAAGATTACAATCAAACAACACATAGTGTTACAAAATTTTCACCAGCCTATTTACTATACGGAAAGAAGTCTGAAATTGTTCCTAAAGAATTTCAAGAAACATATAACTTAGAAGAGGATCGGAAAGAAGCAATACAAAATTCCAAAAATAATTTCACAAAGAACAAGAAAAGAATTGATAAAACGAGAAGCAATTATGAATTTAAAAACAATGATTTAGTTTATATAGAAAAAGGCAATAAATTAAATAGGAACAAGCTGGAAACATTAAGAAGTGGACCCTACCGGATAATAAGGAGATTATCAAATTCAATTTATGAAGTTGCCTTCGGAAGAAGAGGCCAAGATATAACTCTTTTTCATAGTAAAAAACTAATCCCTTATATCTCGAAACCTTTTCGAGACTTAAGGAGGGGAGGTGTAAATTTGTAATTGCCGCGTTTGCTAGAATTCGTTTGAAGCTTGCAACAACATAGCACACATCACAAGTGAGATTCAGAATTGTGACAGCCACTTATAAACTATTTACAAATTGTGTATATAAAAAAATAGAATTAATATAGTTTAAATTAATCATATATATAAGGACATTAAAAATCGATTTCATTTTTTCAGGTAATTCTTATAAATCTTCTAAATGTATTTATTTATATTGTTATTGTTGTAAAATAAAATAAATTCATTTTTTCAGTGAACCTCGATTTGTCTCTTAATTAAAAACCAATTTACATATATATATATATATTGCAAATATAATAAGTTTAAATATATATGATAATAGTAAATTAATATAATAAAATTTATTTTATCTGGCGAGATAGTAAAAATTGTAAAATTTTTAAAGTTTATAATAATAAATTGTATAAATTTGTTAAAAGATTGAGCGATAGCTCGGTGTTCCAGGTACTATAATTTTATGATACAAGTAAAGATTTATTCTGAATTTAATGATACATAAATCTTGATTTGAAAAAGAATAAATAACATTTGGTTAAACAAAAAAAATTAAAAAAAAAGTAAATTTATATATAAATTTAAAGACTTGCTATGTCTTTTTCATAAGAAATCAAAATAAAATGTGTTTGCTTGAAATTTACAAATTAAAACAGAAAAGAATATAAATTAAAAGTACAAAACAAGTTGAAATGAGAATTTCAAAAAGATCATATTGTATTATTAGATTCTTAGGTAGATACTAGAGACTGACCGAAAAGTCTTTTTACATTATTAGCAAAGTAAAGAGTTAGTTAGTGTTGATAAATTAACACTTAATAATATATTTGTATTTAATATTAAAATAATAATTTTAATTATTATTTTTTAAAATTATTTGCCGTTCGGTAATTAAAAATATTATTCCTTGTTATATCGGGTTTCACTGGTAATATTAATACATAGTTCAAATAAAATTTAAAAGAACATAAATTAAAAAAAAATAGTCATAAAACATTCACCCTTTAAATGTACGTATTAATGCACTAAAAGACAAAAAAGTATTGCATGTGGATATAGAAGTTCTGTCTGACGTAGTTGCTGACGTCATTTACATTTCTTATTTTAAATTAAGAAAAACTAATAAAGATGGTTTTTCCCTAGGCTGAAACCAATACAAATCGATTTTTTTATAAAAATTATCTATGGTGTGAATTTCAAAAAAATCCTTCGAGCGGTTTAATATTTCTAAAATACATATATATATATATATATATATACTATTTTTGATAGTATAATAGATAAGAATAAGATAAGATAAATATAATGATTATTTTTTTATGTAAAATATTATATATTAATGTTGCTAACTTCATTGATATTACATTATGTTATCCCATTAAAGTTTATATCCTTCATTATGCATGAATGTTTTATTTCTTTTGGCAAGCCTAAAAGTTAAACATGTAAATAAAGAGTGTGTTACTGAATTCATAATATATTGTATATTTTTTATGAATTCTTGTTAATATGTTGATATGAAGAAATTTATTTATTACATATCTTTATTTAATTACACTCGCAAGGTCCGGAGTTCATTTATCAATAACGTTTGGGTCAATTGCTTCATGTTCGACTATTTGTAAAGGAATTTATTTTTTTTATTAAATAAAGATATAAAAATAAAGTTATAAATAAAATTTCTTCATATCAACACAACATTTAACCTGAAATAGTAGCATAAAAGTGACTTTTGGGTCAATCTCTACTATATACAAGCATAAATTTTTAATATTTAAAAAATAAATAAATAAATAATTATTTTCATAATTCATTTTTATTTTCAAAAATACAAGAATCTAATATTAAAATAATACTTAATTTTAATTATTATTTTAAAATTATTTAAAAATTATTTAAACTTAAAAATATTAAACTTAATAAGAAATACATGGTGCTAGGTGATTAAAAAAAATATTCCTTATTTTCGAGTTTGGTTGGTAATATTAATACCTGACTCACATAATTTAAAAAAAAAACATAAATTAAAAAAAATAATAGTCTAAAAAGATAGTCCTTAAACGTACGTATTAATGCACTGAAAGACAGAAAAGTATGGCCTGGGGATATAACATAATATATATTTCATAATTTGATTACAAAATATTTTTAAAATAAATTTTATTTTATTTATAATATTATGTATTTAAGAAAGCGCTGTCCGACATTGCCCGGATTAAAAGTCCTATTTTTAATTAATAAAAAAACTAACAAAGCAGATTTTTCCCGAGGCTGAAACCAATACAGATCGATTTTTGTTTATATGTAAAAATTATCTATGATGTGAATTTCAAAAAATTCCTTCGAGCGGTTTAATATATCAAAAATACAAATATATATATATACAATTTTTGCTAGTATAACAAGATAAGATAAGATAAGTGGATTGATATAATATTTCCATTGTTACACCATTATTAGAAGCTTACTTTATTTGAACATCTGATAATAATGAAAAATCATATTTTAATAGTTATATACATATATATATATATATATATATATATATATATATATAATTATATTTTATTATATTATTATTTAATTAAAAAATATGTAATTTATTATATATTTTTTAGAAAACCTTTTAATTATAAACAATAAATTATTAATTAAAGATATTTTTTGAAATATAATTATATTTCTATTAGTGTACATGTGATATGGCATTAAAATATTAAAATAGTTGAAATTTTCTAAATTTAGAAGATTTTAACCAAAACCTTTTTTCTCAACTCCAAATTTATGACAATTCAATTTTTATCTATTTGAATTTTTACTTTTGTTGGTGTTTGTGCTTGGTTTATTTTTTTCATTTTCTATACCTGTTCAAACAAATATTCCCCTGGGGAAATAAAAATTGTCCATAACTTTATCCAGTACTTTGAGTTTGTTTTGTGGAAATTCACTGCGTCTGGGGATTGGAGTTTTTCAATGGGAAGCCCGAATGTAATTGCCTGGGCCCACAAACAACCCCTATAGCCATGCATAAATTGTGTCTAGTATCTACTATTAGAAATTATTTCAATAATATTTCTTTGTTCTCGATTATTCACTTTATTAGAAAGAGGATAATCAATTAAAATACTCTCGCATGTAAAAACATTAGACACACCCACACATTATCCTCATCCTCAACGGTCCAATCTCAAACCGCCCACATGATAGCAACTTGTATAAATAACATTCCATCTATTTTCATCAGATTTTATTTTAAGTTATTTTCTTATCATATATGCCAATTCTTAAGAATTTTTTTTTTTATTTTATTTTAGAAAATATTTCAGAAAATATACAATCTGCCTATTTTATATAGGCAATAAGTAATTTTTATAAAATATGAAATACACACAATACATCAATATCATTGACATCTTAAAAATTTAATATTGTAGAATATAAATTTTCCGATGAATTTTGTGGAGGAAAAAAACTATAAAATAAATATTATATGAATATATAGTACATTTCATTTATTACTATTACTACTAATAATAATACTACTAAAAAACCTCTGACTTTTGTACATCCTACGCAAGGACAACGCCTATCAACTCGGTTATATCAATTAGGTGTCCTATGATCAGTAGAACGGGTCCTATCAACCTTTATCTTGATTTTCTTGATCGGAGACGCTACTTTTATTTTATCAAGTAGCTCCCCAATTTTGATCCCGGAGGCTGAGTTAAGTCCGTCTCATAGACCCCAGCCAGAGAAATTCCCTTGCCAAGTCCGGGACTTGAACCCGGGACCAAGAGAATGTGAGCCAGCTACGCTACCTTTCACCCTGTTGCGTCTCTAATAATAATAATAATATTAATAATTTCTATTCAAATCATTTTTTTATTTAAAATGGTTACAAGTATGAACTACATTTATTGCTAGTGTCCATTTCCCTCATCAAATTCCAATTCCAAAAACAAAAAATTCAATTTTTAGAGAATAATCATAATATAGTTTCATTTGAAATTGATGTTTATGTAGCAGATCGTAAATTTCACGGGAAAGCAAGAGCCTGTTTCTATGTCTATGGACCCGGATTCCTATCCTATCTGATTAACAACATTCGAACATGTTCTTATTCTTCATCCCCCTTCCTCTTTCTCTCTCTCTCTCTCCCTTTCTCTTCGATAAAATTAGTATTGCTTGTAATATCATCATGTTATTCAGAATTATTTAATTATTATCAAAGATAACATTCATTCGGGAAATTTACATATTATTTTTATATATTAATAGATATATATTGAATTAAAAATAATATTTCAAATTTATTTTATTTTTTATCTTCTGGCAATACATAATATAAAGGTAAATATATTTAAGAGTGGTTAGTAAAGATGGTTGAAAAAAGATGAAACATTGATATAGAGATAGGAGATATTAGAATATGTGATAAAGAATAATAAATTATTGAGGATATACTTATAGTAAAGTTTTCTAAAATAAATAATACAATATCAGACAGTCTTTCAGAATTTTATGAATATAGTGATAATTAATGAAATATTGCTTCAAATACTAATAATATATAATATATGTAATTGGTAATATATGAATAATAAGAGATATTTAAAATATATTATAATTAAAATTGATGACCATACATGATATAGATGTTAATTAATCTACAACCATATAAGTAAAACTTTTATTTTAATAATAATATGGATAAACCATTATATTATCTTTAATTTATATCAATAATAAATGCTCATTACCGACCGACGATAGTAAGGGAGGTATTGTTTTTTCTTATTTTACTATTATTAACTATTATTAAACTTATTAAAGTCTATAACTTTGACACTGCACAATAACTATTGTGTTTTGAATATATTTATTTGTACTTTTTTTTATATGTATCTAAATTAATAGTCAAACTGAAATGTTGATTTGAAAACACTCAGCCATCTTTTGCATTCAAATTAGAAATAAAATTCAATTTGTTTGTGCCCACGAGTGGAGAGAAACACGCATCGATTTGTTCAGGATTTTATATAACGTGAACCAACACCCAACTCTCAAATATTACCTTTTATTTATTATTTAATATTATCCAGTTTGTTCATCGATATTGCGATAACACATTCAAATGAATAACTACTAGTAATTTCTTGAACTCAATTTACTACTAGATAAATATGAATAAGATCAATTTTTATATCCAATTGTAATTCATATTTAAAAAATTTTACAATTTTACCTAATAATAAATTTTATTGTATATTGTAGTTGACAGAAATTTAATATATAATTATTTATATTTAGAAAAAAAAAAACTTTCAGGCTAAATTAAAGAAAAATTAAAAAAAAAACTTCGAATAAAATCATTCTTTTTAAGCAGAACTTGTAGTTCTCTGTAGTTGTTCTGTAATTATTACGAGATAAGATATTTTGGATTTTTTTTTTCTTTTGTTCTCTTCTTTGTTACTGATTGGATAAAAATGTTTGTTGTTTGACAGGCCAGACTCCGCAGGATGGTAGACGAAAACCGCCAGTTGGGCTCGCGTATCGACGCTGAGCTGCAGCAAGCGCAACGCGATGTGGGCTCGCTGCGCCATGAATTGCGAGACACCTGCAGGCATCTGGAGCTGGCCGCTGCAGCAGCCGCTTCTGCCAATGGGGGCCCGCCGCAGCGCCGGGAAGCACCCCCGACGCCGCCGCCTAGAGGCCACCAGGCAGCTGCTGCTGCAGCGGCTGCGGCCGCTGCAGCAGCCTCCAGCTCCTCTACTGCAGTTGCTTCTAATAATTCTTCGCCAAAAGAGGCAGCAGCCGCTCCTCCAACGCCCCCCGCAAATGCCCCTGAAGAAGAGGCGGATGCAACCTCAGCGCAGCCCGGTGATTCTTTCAAACCCCCGGATCCAATCCCAAGCACCAGCCAAGAGGGTAAGTACAACCAATCATCGACAAACAAACAATAATATTACCAAAAATCTGCAGTGTCTTCACTTGACTATCTCGCAAAAATAGAATTGGATAAAATTATATATATATTATTTAAATTAAATTTAATTAATTAAATTATAAATTAAAATTAATAAATAATATTTATTTAAATAGCGCGTGTTTGGCTCCTCTTTGTTGATGGCACCACGTCACATGCTGGCGCGTGATTTGCAATTAGTTCCGGTACTTTAAGCGATTCAATCAAGCTGAAATTCTATATATAGCAGTTTTATACAATTTTTAATCATTTGAAAATCTATTAAACATATATCTTTATTTTTACGGTCAGTTTAGAGGAAAAATATCAAAACGTGGTAGATAATGACCCTCTTTCGGAAGAGCTACATTTCTCAAAAGTTGATAGAAAACTACAAATTTTGAATAATGCCCGTTTACCAAATTTCATTATTCTAGCCCAAACCGTTTTTGCATAATCTTGTCTACACACACAGAGACACATTTTTCTCAACCTTAGTGAAGATGAGTCAGGAACCTTCAAAACATATAAAAACATCAAAAAATCTCAATATCGAAAATTTTCATGATCGCACTACTATCTATGGCGAGATAGTAAAAATTAAGACATTAAAGGTTTTTTTTATCTTATATATTATTCTTTGTATGTTTCTTTTATTTTCTTTACTTATTGAATTAGGGGGGGGGGGTGCGCGCGGAAATGAAAATGTAATGAGTACACGATTGTATCAATAGCGAGGTCAAGAAATTGGTAAAATGTACTACTCCCTCGAAAGGTCAAACTAATTTAGAAAAAAAGATAAAAAGTAATCGGTAAAAGAAGAGGTGCTTGTTTGAATTCTAAAAAACGATCTCCTATCGTCGCTTTTTGTCTCCCTTTTTTTTCTTAGATCCTATCATGAATTTTAAATAAAACATTAAAATACATTCAGATTATTTCCTAAATATTCTTTGGATAGTTTTTTAAAACAAAAACTTTAAAACTTTTAATCATATTTAAATACTTTTCTCTTAATTATTATTTAAAGAAATAATTTAATATTAATAAAATTTAAAAGTGGTATTTTTGGAAATGAATCCAGGAGAGGAGGGAGAAAATGTCTGAAAGGGGGGTTGGTGTGGTTGCATCGGGAATCAATAAACATCTCTTCTAACATTTGCATCCAAATCCATTTCATTCACTGATGCATCCATCAATGCTTCTTAATTTGACTCTTCAAGTGCTCCTCTAAATTAATAATATAATTTTCTTTAATTAGAATTTTCTGTCTTTTATTATTTTATTATCTCTGAAAGCTTCTCTCATAATTAAATACAGTGACGGATATACTCGCAAGTTACTCTAAACGCCCAAAATTTAAAAATATATTAAAAGTATTTTTTTTTTCATTTTTTTTGTAACTATTAAAGTTTTATTTAAAAAATATTTTCTCATTTTGTATCTATTCACTCAAGAAATATAAGTATTTAAAATTTTAATTTGAAACAGTGATAATATAGTAGGGTGAACATATTTTCATATTTATTTTCAATATCAAAGGGAGGAAGGCCTCAAACATAAAGTAATCCACCATTGATTTAAAATAATAATTTTAGATTTGTTTAGGACATGTTAAAAAAGAATTAAACTTTTTTTTCCGTTATTTCATTTTTCTGAATATTAAAAGTTTATGAATGATAAAAAAAATCATAAATTTTTTTAATTTCAAGTGACTATTAAATTAGCAAATGGTTCAGTCACTTATAGTTTCCAAGATTAAAATTATTTGCAAATAAATCCGTTGCATTCAATTTACCTACAATGTTTTATTCATTTGACCAGTAGCGGGCTTCACTAATTTTCAGGGGGTTTTATCAATTCGGTTTGGATATAGGAAAACTATAAAAAAATCGGAAAAAACCGAAAATTAGTGAATAAGTGAATAATTGGTGAATTAGGCAGTAAAACATTACTAAATGACTTCTCATTTGGACGTTCATAACTAGTTTATCTGTCAAACTTTAATATTTTTTATCTCGGAAACTAGAAGGGACCGAGAAAAATTGCATAAGGAAAGTTTTTTTGAAATTAAAAAAGGAATCCACTGGTAAAGTTTCATCCAAATCCCTGAAGCTTCCGTTTTCGTAAACAATTACCATTATTAAATTTTAAAATAATTTTAATAATTTAGAAATTAAAAACAAAAAATAAAATATTAGGTAATTATATGAAAATACGAATTGAAAGAGGTTGTCAGTTCAAGTCACTTTCAAGTTTAGTACTGCTATATAAATATACAATTGAATTGGTTCTTATATAATCAAAAATAAATAAAATATGGATAAATTTATTATAAATGGTAACGCGTAAATTTTCATTTATAATATATTTATTGTGTTATTATCATTATTATTCTTATGTTATTAATTGTAAAATGTCTTCTACAAAATTTGTTGAAATGAATACATATTATCTGCCTGATAAAGGAAAATAGCAAAATAAAAAAATAATTTTTATTTCTTCAGCTACATAATTTTAAAAATATCGACGTATTTTATTATAAAACAGACCCATTTAGATATTAAAGCTTGAATGTAATAGAAAAGTAAAAAAAAAATATTACATTAGCTATTGAATAAAAAGAGACGGTTTGTTGTTACTTTATAAAGTCTAAGAACTTGTATAAGAATTTTAAAATAAAAGTTTTAAAAACAACCAACAACCAGACAAAAGCCTCAACTCAAGTAAGCATAATAGATTTTCGAGAGGTGAGATAAAAGGAATGAGATTATTTATTGATTAATTTTATTTTATAAGAACCAATCCAATAGTGATTTCAATTTAAATAAATTTTTGTTAAATGTTTTTTAAAATAAAATAAGCTGGAGTGTCTCCACTCGACTATCTCGCAATTTGAATTGGATTAATTAACACATATATTATATTTAAGTTAAATTTAATTAATTATAAAGTAAAATTAATAAATAATATTTATTAAACCAGAGCATGTTTGGCTCTTTGTTGATGGCACCACGTCACGTGTTGGTGCATGATTTGCAGTGTTAAAAAATTAATTTCGGTACTTTCAGCGATTCAATCAAGTTGAATTTCTATATATAGCAGTTTTATACAATTTTTAATCATGGGAAAAACTATCAAACATATATCTATAATTTTACGGTCACTTTAGAGGAATAAAATGAAAATGTGGTAGGTAATGACCCTCTTACATTTCTCAAAAGTTGATAAAAACAACTACGAATTTTGAATAATGCCCGTATACCAAATTTCATGATTCTAGCTCAAACCGTTTTTGCATAATCTTACAATACACACACAGAGAGAGACTTTTTTCTTAACCTTAGTGAAAATTACTCACGGACCTTCAAAACGTATAAAAACTTAAAAATCTCGACATCGAAAATTTTCATGATCGCAATACTATCTCTGGCGAGATAGTAAACAATACCTCCCTTACTATCGTCGGTCGGTAAAAACGAATAGATAAATTTTTAACTAAAATTTCTATTTAAATTTCTCTAAAATCTCTTATTATTATTATTATTATTATTATTAATAAATTCAATCATTTTTTGATTGCTAAATTTCTTTAAAAAAAAAAACAAGTCTTAATTCTACTTAACATGTATAAATCATAGAATGTTGTAATAATATCTGTCCAATTCTCACTTTGTCATTCTTTTCATACATTCAATTTGTCATTTCTATATTTCAACTATAATCAACAACATTCAACAAACTTCCAAAATAGGATATCGTAAATAAACCGCTTTATATATATATATATATATATATATATATATATATAATACGAATATTAATGATAGATAAGCATATCTGACCTATAAATTTTCATTTACAGATATTAAATGATTATCAATAGAGTGTATACTTTAATTGAAAACATTTGTAAATAGTTGAGAGTTAGTAGGTCATATCTACTCGAAGGGGAAAGTACATATATCTAATTATTCATGTTATTAGTTTATTTGGTATATTACCTATTTACATTAATATCTAGATAAAGTTTAAGTATTATTTATACTTTTTTTATGTCTTTTAATTCTATATTCAATTCAATCGAAAGATTAAAATTTCTTGAAAATTTTTATAAAAAAATATATTGCGTATACTGTATAGAATATAATGAAATAATGTAGGTATACGAGGTTGGTTTGTTCAAAAGAAAAAGTGAATTTTGAATTTTTTCCAAAAGTATTTATTTATTCATCAATATCCATAAAATAAAGTAATCCCCCATGCCAGCGCTTCTTCAAATCATTTTCCGTTCATTGGTTTCTTCAGTTTTGGGATTAGAAAAAAGTTTCACGGAGCCAAATCTGGTGAATACGGTGGTTGAGGGATAAATACGATGTTGTTTCTGGCCAAAAAATCACGGACAAGCAATGATGTTTGGTGCATTATCATCATGCAGAATGCATGATTTGTTTTGCCACAATTCCGATCGTTTGAGCCGTATTGCTTCACGCAAACGTTGCATAACTTCCTTGTAGTATTCCTTATTAACAGTACGACCTGTTGTCAAGAACTCATGATACACCTTTGGCCATTATAATCGAAGAAATCAGTGAGCAAAACCTTCACATTGGATCGAAATTGGCATGCTTTTATAAAGCGCTTGTACCACTTAGAAATATTTTTTTGATACAAAATAGACTCGCTGAATGCTACAGTCAACATTTTAAGTGCGTTGGAGCACTTTATTCCATTTTTAACGCAAAATTTGATGAACACACCAAAAAGTGACTAACTTTTTCATTTGTCAAAAACAAGCTACTAATTCAAAATGTCTGATAATGTCAACATATGATAAACCTATGTGTACCAACATAACAAAAAAATATTTCGATAATCATATTCAAAATTCACTTTTTCTTTTGAACAGACCTCGTATGATATTAATTCCTTTTTAATTTATTATCATTTATTATTATTATTATTATTAGAAATTCTTTATTTATTTTAAAGGAAATTTTATATCCAATAGTTACTGTATTCTCCTGCAATATTGATTTAAAATTGATAGATTAGAATTCTTTTGAAATATATTTAATAGATATTTTATTTTCTTTTATTCAAATTTCCATGATTTATTTTTATATTCTACTTTAAGACTTATTATATTCTTATCTTTTATATATGTATGTTCCTATATATTTAACCCTCCTTCTATTCCATTTAATTTTTAATATTGACATTCTACTCTTATGTAGCTAGTTTTTTCTTACAATTTTTAATTGCACTATATTTATGACAAATTTTATTTCAAACCCATATTTATTTTTATTGATTTGTGTGTATAAACACAAATACACATTTACTTAGATATTTAATATTCATTTTTTTTTTATTTAACGGAATTTTTTTTACTTTTTTTTTATGATTGAAAAACATCTCCGTTAACCAAATAAATAACTTCTTTTTTTTACTTCTACCTTTCCTCTTCTCCATGAGTTTGTTAATTCATTTTATTTTATTTTTTTTTATTTAACATAAGTTTATTCAAATTGTCATCGGAAAGAAATTTAATGAAAATTCAACAGTTGGCTGTTTCGTAATTACTTCATCTATACTAAGTGTCGATTCATTCGATATCTGCCTGGGTTGGTTTAGAAAAAAAAAATGAGAAAGCGAGGGAGGATGTTTACTATCGCCAAAATCCGTTTATTTGATTATGGTGTCGTCAATATTTGAAAAAGAATCTCTTCCGCCTTTAATCATATTAATCCGATCCAAGTGAATCAATTGGATTTAATTACAATTTACTTAGTAAAGCGTTGAAAAAAAAATATACAGTTGATCGATTGATACTTTTCTATCAACAGGTGCCATTGTATTTATTTAATTTTTTTTTCGATAAAATACATAATAAATTATACATAAAAAAACTTGTATGATTATTTAATTAAAATAAAGAATATAAATCTTATCTATATCTATCTTTGTGGTTCTGCCTAACTCGAAAGTTTTTGACCGCAGCAACCACACTTCTCCAAGTATCCCTATCCTGAGCCACAACCATCCAATCCCTACCATCTCCCATCTCTCTCACGTCCCTTCCTACATTGTCCACTCACTGCTTCCTTGGTCTTCCAAGCGAACGTTTCCCAATCAGTCTCCCCAAAATTATATTATCCACCATTCTTTCCCCTCCCATTCTAGCCACGTGCCCTGCCTATCGCAGCCTTCTCGATTTTATAATTCTAACTATATCTGGAGATTCATAGAAGTGATGCTATTCCTCGTTACGTAGTCTCCGCCCTTCTCCGGTGACCTCATCTTTCTTTGGCTCATAAATGCTTCGAAAGAACCTATTCTCAAATTCGAGGGTGCGGTGAAAAGTTTCCGGCCTGACCAAGAAAAACGATGATTTAAAATTTTTTTTTTGCTTTATTTTTCAACATTCAAGATAGCTGAGACCTGTACGATGTCAGCTGAACGTGTGCGAAATATTTTTCACAACCATTTGAATATGGAAAGCTGTGTGCAACGTGGGTGCCGCGTATGCTAACGTTAGACCAAAAACTGCTTCGAAAATACATTTCTACCGACAAATTGGCTCTTCCAATTTTTGCGTCAATTCATAACTGTTGATGAGACTTAAATTAAATTAAATTAAATTAATTAATTAAATTAATTAACTAAATTAGAACACCGTTATGAGAAATAATACAACGGGCAAAATAATTGTTTTATATATTTTAATTTTGATCCCCTTTGATAATAATTTTGACGCGATAAACCCATTCACTGCATGATAACTGGCGTTTCCTGAATACACCATCGATTTAAATTCTTCTCGAATATTTTTATCCTTCGTGATTACAGATCTTAAGTATTTAAATATTTCTACTTTTTCAAATTCTACATTTTGTATGTTAAGACTTTGTGTGTTAATACTGTTACTAAATATTTCAAGAATATAAAATAGAGGTAGAAAAAGAATGTTTTCAACTATTTAACATTTTTTTGAACACTTTTTTTCAAAAATTTATAGATGACTTTGGAATGTGTTTTTTTTTTATTAAATTGTTCATTTTGATCGTAATTTATCAATTCTGAAGTAATTTTCAAAAGGTATTTTCCTTTCAATTGATCTCTTTTTTTCTCAAAACATCCTAATCTTCCTTAGATATCCCTAAGTAAGATTATAAATAATGAGAGATTCAAATTCAAATTTGAATAATTTTTTTCTCATAAATTAAATTCTAGATGCCCAACATTTTTATTTTAAATTATCTTTCTTATTTTTATTAATACATTAATATTTGAATATTTTTTTTTATGATTGTTATACGAGTATTCTCATTAAAAAATATAAAGAGAATATATCATATTCTTTCATAAAGGTGAAGAAAAATATAAGAAATAATATATTGTAATTGAGATGAATGTTGTTTCGACTTTAGTTAATTGGACTGAAGGGCCGGAAGCAATTTGTGTCCAACGAGAAGTGAACACTAATGAGACGAAAGAAAAACTTGAAAAAATATATATACCTATAGAGATTTATAATAAATTAAAATGCATAAAATGTATCAGTAATCAAAAATTCTGGTTCTTAGCAATTTTTTAAAAATAATTTCTTTAATTGATATTCATTTAAAATGATTGGTTATATGATTATTTAAAATTTAAAGAGTATATCTTATTTCAATTGAAATATTTTCTATAAATATGATCTAAAAATATTTTATTATTAAAAAGAATAATTATTAAAAATAAAAATGTATATATTTTTTTAGCAATTTTATGTGGGAATTAGGCGAACCCTTTGCAAACGGTGTTTGCAATTTCAGTTTAAACTTAATTCATCGTGGTTTGCAGTAAATAATTAAATAGTTCTTTGAAAACAATATTTTTCGTATAGAAATGATCATTTTTTAGTAATAACAGTTTCTGTCTCAAGCTTTTTTCTCCTATATTCATGCATATACTTCAATCTTTTCTCATTTGGATTCATTTTTTATTATAGATTTAAATATATAACATATATTATTCTGTCAAACAAAAAATAATAATAATAATAATTATTTATAGGAAATTTTGTTTCAATATTTACAAAACAACACAATTAAACATTGTGTGGTTTTGTAAATTATATTATAAACGTTATTCAAACCGTCGTAATATTTTTTTTATTTTTTTTTTTATTTGACAAATCAAAATTTTAAAAAAATGAAGTTAGTCACAAATTAAATTAATTTTGACAATTTAAGTTACAGACATCACATACACGGAAATTATTATTAAATATAGTTAAAATTAGAATTAATATTTTTATATTTTTTATGAATATGAAACCTGTATGAAGAGGTATCGAATAAACATCGTAGGGCTTTTAAATAGATTCTTATAAATTCTTATTTTTTTCTATAGACAATTTGAAATTCAGAGGTGATATATTGGATTGAGTGTCAAAACATCGAAATTGGTTTAATAGTTAGAAAGTAATTTGGTTTTAACAAAAGAGAAAAATAATGAAAAAATTTGCTATATTTTGCAATATTATTATGACAAAGACAAGAACGCTTCATAGGCTTATGAAAATTATAAAGGAATTTAATTTCATAGAAATCAAATGAAAACTAAATGTGCCCGACGTTTTTCGTTGAATATGAAGCAATACATCTATAAACTTTGTCAGGCTTATAGAAAAATTATTTTAATCTTTTTAGTCCATGTATAAAATTGTTTTTATATTTATAATATTAAACAGTAACCTCAGATATTCTTTCCGATGGGACATGGGCCTACCCGGAAAATGGCGAAATATTGTGAATTTGATTTATGTAAATTCATTTTCATATATTAGGAAAAACGAATTGAATTTTACTAAAAAAAAACAGCTAACTTCTTACCAAACACAATAAAATATTTTTTTTTATTACAGTTACAGCACCAGTCACCTTGGTTATTGTCCACACCGTGTATATTTATTATATAATATATATAAAGAAACAAGGATTTGTGGAAGCCCCAATTTAATTGATTTTAAAATTAAAATGGATGGATTATATTTTAAAAGAATACATTGCTGTATTGTCTAATCGTTTAACCAAAGAATTTTTTATTTAATTATTAATAATTATATTGACAGTCATATATTTTAGTATAAATAATAAATAATAATTACTTAATACTCTCACTCTAATCCATCTTAACATTTTCCTCACACGTTTTGATTTATTCAAAATTAAATTATATATATTAGGTATATAAAACGAGTTTACCTTCATTTAAATATATTATTACGACAACGATAAGGACATTAATTGGAGTCTCTTATGCAATTTTACATCAATTAGTAATAAGTTATTTTAATAATAATGATTTGTGAGGATATAATACCATCATTTAAATATGAAAATACATTTCCATTTATTTATTTAATTAATGAATTTTTTCATTATTTATTTAATAATTTATTTTAAGATGTTTAAAATATTTTTTTTTTTTAAAAAAAGAATATGTTTAAATTTAGAGAATATTTTCTACTCTTTAATAAAAGAAAATATTGTTAATTTGGTTTTACTTGAATATAAAAATAAGTACAATATTTTCTTATCTTAACATGCCTATCGATACACACAGAGTCATTATCATAAAATGTTTAAGAAAAAAATTGATTTTTGAAACCTCTTAAAAAATTTAATAATTTTATTCTTATTTCATTGAAAATAAAATTTATTTATTCATTATAAAAATCTGGAGTGTCTTCACTCGACTATCTCGCAAATTTGAAATGAATTAATTAGTAAGTAATTAGTATTGAAATTCAATTAAATTAAATAATTAACAGATATTAAATTAAAACCTTTACATTCATTTTTAAGTCAAAATTTAAAAAATAAATTCCGGTACTTGCATCGATTCAATCAAACTGAAATTCTATATATAGCAGTTTTATACAATTTTTAATCATATGAAAAACTATCAAACATGAAAACGTGGTAGGTAATGGTCCTCTTGAATGCTACATTTCTCAAAAGTGGATAGAAATCTACGAATTTTGAATAATGCCCGTGTACCAAATTTCATTATTCTAGCTCAAACTGTTTTTGCGTAATCTTGTCTACTCACACACAGAGAGACTTTTTTCCTCAACCTTAGTGAAAATTACTCACGGACCTTCAAAACGTATAAAAACATCAAAATCTCGACATCGAAAATTTTCATTTCACACATTTTTCTCAACCTCAGTGAAAATGACTCAAGCGCCTTCAAAATATTTTAATTAAGTCTAGAAATTTTATTTCAATAAAAAAAATTATCCGGCGAGATAGTAATAATAGAAAAGAGTAATCTTACTATTATATATTAAAGATTATTTTAATTATGGTAGTATGCTAGTACAATAGTAATAGTCATTATGAATCTCGATGACATTTTAAGACCATACTTAAGATGTGTTCTTGAGAATTTAACATTTTTTTTTTCTGTTTTCGATATTAAGATAATTATATGTATAATTTTAATATAAATTATTTATTTATTTTTATGTATTAAAAGAAAAGAATAATTGATCAAATTATCAATTTATAATTGCAACTACTAATACCGATGCATTGAACATTTTCAGGCTCTTCGGCATCCCGGACCAAAATGAAATCGCTTTCGAGTGCAGGCGATGCCAATCCGGCCACCGCGATGCGCCTTCGTCTTGAGAATGAACGATTACAAGGCGAGGTTGCCGAATTGCGCAAATTGGTTACGCCACCGACGGTCACAGCCGATACGAATGGATCGTCGTCAGCCGCGACTGCTCAAGCGGACGGAGATGAAGAGGCCTCGTGCTCAGCGTCAGCCACCCCCGATAACGTGGATCCAGCCGTCCGCGTAGTGCAACTCGAGGAGGAACTCGCACATGCCAAGGAGGCACTTGCCGGTCAGTTTATCCTCCTCTCCCTTTCAAATTCTAATTATGCATTTTATATTGTATGCAAAATATATAAATATAAAAAAAATTTTATAAAATAATATTTTTCTCATAGACTAAAAAGAATAAAATAATTTTTTTATAACCCTGACAAAGTTTAGGATGAATTGGTTCATATACAACGAAAAACATTTGGCGCATTTAGTTTTATTTATTTATATGAAACATAAAGTCAAATTTTTGTAATAATAACAATTTTATTAAACAGATAAACTGACACAAATTCTTTTATTATCCAATAAAATTGATAGATTAAGAGCTTAGAAATTAATCTTTTATTATTTTTCAATGTAAAATACATAAATTTATATCAGAGTATGTAACATTCTTTCGTTGTATATGAACCAATTCATCCATAAACTTTGTCAGGCTTATAGAAAAATTATTTTATTCTTTTTAGTCTATGAGAAAAACGTTATTTTATAAATTTTTTTTTATATTTATATTATTTTATTCTTTTTAGTGCAATTTTAATTGAATAAATTTATTTAATATAATAAGAGAAATAGAAAAGTGAGAAAAATAAAGTGGATTTGATAAAAATGTTATAAAAAAAGAACAGAGAGGGAAGAGGATGAGGAGGACATGATTGGTTTAACAGTCCAAAACAAACTCATTTTTTTTTAAACATCATTCATAATTGAATCCTATTGAAATCAATCAATTTTTGATTCAATGCATTTGTCAAATTTACTTTTGATTTATGATTATAATCATTACTTATGCTTGTTTACGTTTTCAATTAAAAACATTTTAAAATTTAAATTAAAATTAAAAAAATTCTAAAAATAAATCGTTTAAATTCCTCTTCTCTCTTATCTAATTAAAAGTTAATATATATTTAAAGATTAATTAATAACTTTACAATAAATCTAAATTATATAAATGTTTTTTTTTGTATATTTTTCTCTATTATTTTTTTATCTAAAATCGTGTTAAAAACAAATTCACACACAAATTTTATATTTTTTTCCCTCCATCTTCTTAAAATGAAGGTCACAAAATGAAGTACAAACTGCACCATCAGTTCGAATAAAAAATAAATAATAATTATAAATAAATAAAAATAAAATGCAAATTTTCTAAGTATCTCAAATGAAAAAACAAATCATCATCCTGACTGTTTATTAAGGAATGAAAAATTTTTCGGTTATAAAAATATAAATTGAATTATAGAATTTAATTTATATTTATTCTTTCTAAAATTATATTGGAATATTTTATTATTAGTTTTTTGGTCGTTTTAAAAGATTTATTTATTTTTCTTTATACTTTTACAAAATGAAGTACTAACTGCACCTTCAGTTCAAATAAAAAATAAATAATAATTAAATAAAAAAAAATTGCAAATTTTCTTGGCATCTCAAATGAAAAAACAAATCATCATCCTTACTGTTTATTAAGGGTTGAAAATTTTTTCGGTAATAAAAATATAAATTGAATTATAGAATTTAATTTTTATTCTTCTTTCTAAAATTATATTTAAATATTTTATCATTAATTTTGTAGTCGATTTAAAAGATTTATTTTTCTTTAAACTTTTATTGATCATAATATTATTTACTAATGAATAAGTAAAATTAAAAGTTTTATTATTAGATATTGATATATAGTATAAGTAGGTAATACAAAATAATAATATATGATGTTTCAGCTCTTAAAGCGGATCGAAAACGATTGAAAGCTGAAAAATTTGATTTGCTTCAACAAATGAAACAATTATATGGTACATTAGAAGATAAAGAAAAAGAACTTCGAGATTTTATTCGTAATTATGAGCAGGTAAGTTCTTTTCTAAATGAACTTGGAATATTAATGATTTCTAATGGCTGTGATCGATACATTTTAATAAACAAACTATTTACTATAACTACAATAGTAAAAGAACTTTGATTTAATAAAAAATAAATGGAAACAAATAAAAAGAGATATATTTCAATAAAAATATAATTAAAAGTAAATTTGGGAAAATTATCATTTAATATGAAAGTAAAACATTTATTAGATTATTTTTAATACTTCATTTTATAGTTTTACATCCAAGGTTTAAATAATGTAAAAGAAGTTTCAAATTCAATTAATCAAAAAGATGCGATTAAATTAAACTATGAAATCGTGGATTCAAATACAAAAATAATCCAATTAATGTATTTGAAGAAAATTTAAAATTTTTCAATACCATCATAATTATATATTATTTTTATTATATTTTAAATATTTAGAGAGTGAAAGAAAGTGAAGCTTCTCTTCAACAGCTGGGAGCGGAGCGGGAAGAACGCGAACGGGAACGCTGGTCTCTTCTTCGCCATGCTCGCGATGAGGCTGAACGGAGTCTTCAGCTTGCAGCTCAACTCGAAGCCAAAGAAGCACAACTCCGACAACTTCACGAGCAACTCCATGATGTACGGTTTACTTTTTGTTTTTCTATCATACCTTAAAAAGGATTAGGAATTTTTCTGAAAAAAGAAATTTGTTTTTTTTTAAAGGCTCGACGACAATTGAATCAAGGAGGATCTGGAGGTGGGTGTTTATCTGATCAAGAATCACTGGCCTCCATGTCGATGTCTGTAGCGAGGGTCAACGGATCCACGGGACTCACGACGCCGACAGCCGTCACCCCGTGTACTTCTGCCCCACAATATGGAACAACGGGCACCACACAAGCACCAGGTGATTGAACACTTCTTCCATCATTTGTGTTTGTTTGTATCAATATAAAAAAAAATAAAATAATTTACTGAATATCCATGTTTTAGGTGGTCTTGCTCTTTTACCTGGCGACAGAGGTAGTTGTTCTGCAGATTCAGGGGTGAGGGGAAGTTCTGATAGGGAAAGCGGAGGTGCAACTTCAGCTGGTGGAAATCTTAGCGATTCTACAACAGATGGTAATTGATCAAAAAGTTTTATAATTCAACAAAAATGTTTGGTTTTTGTTTTCTTTTAATTAAACATCATTTTATTTTTGTATATAACAGTGTTTCCCAAACTCTTTTGGCCCACGAACCCCATTTCATAGTAAAAAAACCTTTTCCTCGGACCCTGAGTGAAAAACCACACTCGAATCACACGAAAGCTGTCATGTTTTCATCCATGGAAAAGAAAGAGAAGCAATGATCGCTCTGTTAATTCGAGCGTGGTTTTCGGACTTGTATTTTATGTTATTTCCATAAGAATGTGTCACAATTTTTTTTTATTAAACCTTGCAAGGACCCCCTGACGTTGTTCAGGGACCCCCAATTCGATTTTAATTTTCACAAGACCCGCTGAATGATCCCAGGGACCCTTTGGGGTCCTTAGGGACCACTTTGGGAATCACTGATATAGAAGATAATACTTGTACTATATTTTTTACCCATTTTTTTTATTGAAAAAAATATAATATACTTAAACAATTTGAATTTTCACTCTCCTTATGTTTATAAATTTTATTATTATAAACCTTGTTTTTATTTATTCATTTTTGTTTTTTTTTTTGTTTTTTAGGAACTATGGCGGATCCGTTATGGGGTACAGTAGAATCAAGTCATGATATGGATAGTATTTCTGTCGTATCCAGTATTGCTGCTCCTCATATATATCAATGTAAGTTGATTTGAAAATTATACATTAACATTGATCTATTATTTCATTATCCATTCCCATTTACTTATATCTTAAGAATATGTCGTTTTAATGGATTTTTGGTGATTTATCTTTCAGCGACCACACCTAAAGAGTGTAGTCCTTCGCAATCGCCCTTAAATGCAAATGCGTTTTCAAAATCTTTAGATAATGCAGTGCTGTCCAGGTAAGTAATAAAATTAATTCACTGAAAATTTACCGTTTGAAAGATAACCAAATTTATCCCATTAATTAATTTTGTTTTTTTTTTCCTTCTTTAGATCAGTGGAACAGCTCACAAATGCCCTTGAAATGGAACCAAGACGAACAAAAGCGACCCCAAGTAGTACAAGTGGAAGCGGAAGCGGAAGTACTGGCGGAGGTCGCAGTCGGGGTGGGACTTGGGGTAGTATTTCGCGTGTATTTGCACGAAGTAGGCATCGAAAAGCTGCTAGTCCAAGCAGCCAAGATGGTAATTAAAATTTCTTTATTATCTTTGTTTAAAATTATTTTTTCGAATTGAAATAATAATATATGTTATTTTTTAATAAATATATTTTTTCTAATTTAGTAATATAATACAATTCATACGAATTAGATATATGAATTAATTAATTTTATATATACTTATATAGGAAAATTGATGGATGTACATAGTATGAATAAATTACTTAACCTGTGTTATATAATATCCAATTTTATTTATTTAATTTATGTAAACACATTTTAATATGACGATTAACATTTTATTATTAATAAGGCATATAAAAGAACATATAAAAACAGACAATAACAAGAAATAAATATAAAAAAATAAGAATATTGTAATTTTTATTTCACAAAGGGTGGATAAAATAAAAATAGATTATAAATAATAACACATCGTTCAATAAGACCCGAGACTAACCCAGAGATGGTGCTAGTAGTACCAAAGTGGCCACGTTTCCATAGAGTGCGAACCTCTACATGAAACGTGTAAAAATTTCACGTCGTTCGGATCACAGACAGCAAAGTTATCAGAGTTAGAGTAAAGTCACTTTGTAATTTGTTTGAAAAATGGAAAAAAGGGAGTTTCGCGTGTTGGTGAAACATTGTTTTTTAATGGGTAAAAACATCGTAGAAGCCCAGAAATGGCTTGAAAAACACTACCCGGACTCCTCTCCATCCAATACAATGATTTGTCGTTGGTATGCTGAATTTAAACGTGCTCATATGGACACAAACGACGCGGAACTTTTGGGTAGACCATTGGAAGCTGTTACTCAGGAAAATGTGAGTGAAATGTTAAAAATTGTAATGAAAAATCGCAAAGTAAAGGTCTGTGAGATTGCAGAAATGACACAAATATCATCTGGAGGCGTATTTACAATCCTTCACGAAAAATTGAGCACGAAAAAGGTTTTTTCCAAGTCAGTGCCGCGATTGCCTCAATGCCTCATGCCACAAGTCCATGAAAACAATGGCAAAATTGAACGAATTGGGCTTTTATTTGCTTCCCCACCCCCCGCATTTGCCAGATTTAGTACCGAAACTGAAGCCTATTTTGAAGCAAAGGATAAAATGGTATAGAAATGTTGAAAAGGCGTTGGAAAGATTGTATCACTCTAAAAGGAGATTATATTGATATATAAAAATGATTTTTGAAAAAAAATTGTTTTCGTTGTTAGTCTCGGGACTTATTGAACGATGTGTTAATAATAATAATAATAATAATAATAATAATAATAATAATAATAGTACAATGTAAATTTATATTTCATTTTTATTCTTGTAGATGGTTCAGGTGATCCGTATAGAAGTTGGTCTCCTCTCACGGAAGAGGGGTATGCGGAAAAATTACGACTTTTACGAGAGGCTGCGGCTGTACCAATGGAACGATGGAGGGCACCCACTGTCCTCGCTTGGCTGGAGATTGCACTGGGTATGCCCCAGTATGGACCACGATGCGCAGAAAACGTCAAAAGTGGAAAGGTATTTATTTCTTTCCTTAATGTGAACCACTCTAATAAACTACAAATCCTATATTCCATTTTGTTTTGAATTTAGTTGTAATAAATTGAAAATAAATTAAATTAGAAATTAAATTGAAAGTAAAGTATATTTATATTATCATATCTCTAATCGTTTGAAATAATAAACAGGGCAGAAACAGATCTCCAAAATATTATTCTGTAGTTAATAACAATAATAATAATAATAATAAATATATTAATATGTAGAATCAAAATACATGTTGAAATATATATAATATCATTTCAAATTTATAATAATGAATTACAAGGAATTTGATACAAGATACTACAATTCTACTATTCTACTACTATAAAATTTATCTTGAAGAACCATCAAATAAAATCAATTAAAAATTGTAATAATCATCTGTAAATTAAGTTCGCGTTCCCTACATCAGGTATACTAATGAAAATATATATTTTTCGTAATAAAAATATATTTATTAAAATTTTGTATTTTTTTTACTATCTCATAATATTTAAATATTTATTTATTCATTTATTTTTATTAAACTTTTAATTAAAAAAAAGACTCGATAGTCGAGAGTAGTTTTTAGTAATTTTTTTTATAATAAAATCATCAATTTGAATGGAAAATTTTGGTCTTATTTCAGTTAAGAATTTGAAAACCAAAATTAGCATGTTTGTTTCTGGAAATGAATTATAAATTTTATATATTTCAAAATTTCTGTCAATAATTTTTGTGTGCATGATTAATTAACTTTAAATTATAATTAAAAAAAAATAAGAAAGACGAGAAAACCTTACTTTAGTAATTTATAAATTAAAATATTAATAATAATAATAGAAAAAATGTAAGTTTTTTTTTTTTTTTAATTAATTTTACAATATATAATTTGTAATTTTTCAAGGGATTCTTTTAATATGGTGGTGACTGTTTTGCCCTGATTTAGCATTAAATTGACAGTCAGTTTTTTTTTTTGTCTTATTCTTGTCTTTCTGATTATTATTGAATTTGTCACCGACTTGTCTATTTCTTTTTTTGTTATTCTCTCTCTCTCTTTCTCTTACATTGCCTCGGACGAGGATGCTTTATTTTAAAAACTAGAAATGGAAGCCGCCTACCTTAAAGCTTAAATTGTTTTCTTTATTCCAATTGGTTGTTTGCATCTTTAGTAAGTGCAAGTTTTTTGCATGACCATTTTCAAATTCTCCCTGAGGTGACTTCCCAATGTAAGTCAAAGTGATATGATGGCAGCCGTGTGTGCCCGGCCAGGTGCTTTTGGAGCTCTCGGACGTGGAACTTGAGGTTGGCCTGGGTATTTCGCATCCGATGCATCGGAAGAAGCTTCGTCTCGCAATTGAAGAGCACAGGCATCCAGCTCTCGTCCGATATCCATGTATTGCCCAATTGGGACACACTTGGGTCAGCAGCGAATGGCTTCCGGACCTCGGACTTGCTCAGGTATAAACAATCAACTTATCATCATTCATGTTACCAGAAAGTTAGTTACCATGTCATCTCTCTTTTTGTTTTTGTTTTTTTTTTTTATTTAATAGATTCAGGAATCATTGATTTATTTAAAAAAGAGACAACAAATTCAATTGTTTTTTTTTGTTATTTTTTTTATATAATGTCATTCTAATCCATTCTTAACCCCCCCCCCCTCCCCCCACTTTTGCTCAACTTTATTTATTCTAAATCTTAATATATTAATATAAATAATATTTTATTCAATAATATTTTTGATAATTTTTCACTTTAGCCTATGTATAATGGATGTGGATAAAACTGTACCAGTGGATTCCTTTTTTAATTCCAAACAAACTTTCCTTATGCAATATTTATCGGTCGCTTCTAGTTTAAGAGATTAAAAATTATTAAAATTTGCATATAAATCCATTAACATTCAATTTAGCTACCATGTTTTATTCATTTGACCAGCAAAAGGCTCCACTAATTTTCTGTTTTTATAAGTCCTCGGTTTGGATATATGAAAATTAAAAAATAAATTAATTAAATAATTTTCCTATATTCAAACCGAACTTATAAAAACCGAAAATTAGTGAACAAGTGAATAATTAGTGAATTAGTCAATAAAACCGCTGCTCATTCATAACTGGTTGATCTGTTAAATTTTAATCATTTTTATCTCATAAATTAGAAGCGACCGATAAATATTGCATTAAAAAAGATTATTTAGAATTAAAAAAGGAATCCACTGGTAAAGTTTTATCCAAATCCATCATACATACGTTAAACTGAACAATTACCATATTTTTTTTTTTAATTTTCTATTTATTTAATTAATATTAATATTAATATTATAACTGATTTTGTTTTTTTGTTATTAGTATTCGGAAAATTTCGCTACTAATATGGTAGACGCCAGGATGTTAGATCATCTTAGTAAAAAAGAACTGGAAAAGTTTCTTGGTGTGACACGTAAATTTCATCAGGCTAGTGTAGTCCATGGAATTCATCTTTTAAGAATGATGAAATACGATCGACAAGCTTTGGCTGTACGACGTCATCAATGCGAATCTGTTGACGCGGATCCTCTCGTCTGGACCAATCAGCGCTTCATTCGTTGGGCCAGGAACATCGATCTCAGTGAATATGCAGAGAACCTCAAAGGTGCCACTCATTTTTCATCACTTATTTTATATAACGATTCAAATATTTGATATTTAACAATAAGAATCAAATTATTTACTTAATAAGTATATTCATTTAAAAAATGAATTTTGAAATTAATCTTTTTTTTATCATATGCTGCCGGTGGCATAAATTCTTCTTAGAGGGACAGGCGGCTTCTAGCCGCACGAGATTGATTAATAATAATAATTTATAGAAAATTCTGTTTCTAATACTTATAAAACAACACAATGTTTAAATATAAAATTAATAACTTTATTCAAATCGTCGTAATATTGTTTTTTTTTTAATTTTTTTTCAAAATTTAATAATAACAAAACAAAATTTTAAAAAATTGAAGTTTGTAACAAATTAACAATTTTGATAGATTTCTTTTTATGTTTATTATGTTTAATAAATTCTCTTTTATGATAAAAAAATAATTTTAATAATAATATCAAAAATTAGAATATTTCAAATTGAATTTCAAATTTTTTTTTATTTTAAATTCTATAAAAATTGTAAATTGTAAAATTCTAAAATTTGTAGCTAACTTCATAATGTTGCAGACATTTCATACATACATACATACGACGGAAATTATATATATTGATTATTATAAACCTGTTGATATTGATATTTTAAAATTAAATTAAATTAAAAGAAAAACATAAATGAATTATAATTAAAATTTCAATATGAAAATTTTTTTTTTTTTAAATTACTTATTATTTTATCAAATGTTAACTTAATAAATGAATAATAATAATACGTATATAAATATATGTTAAATAAAAAAAAAATGAAAAAATGAAATGAAAATCAAAAGCATTATAATTTTAATTTGTTTTTTGGAGAGGGTGAGCTCTTAAATATGATTTCATATAATTTATTAATTTTCTATATTCAATTATATTATTATTTTTTTTTAATACCGTAAATAAAATGAAATGATATTATGTTTTGGATTTGGGTTTCTACTTGTTGCCAATGTCAATAATCTTGAATCTATGATTTGATGCAAGCAGATAGTGGTGTGCATGGCGCTCTTGTGGTACTTGAACCGAGCTTCAACGGAGACACGATGGCCACCGCACTGGGAATCCCGCCCTCGAAGAACATTATCCGCCGTCATCTAAGCGCAGAGCTTGAGGCTCTTGTGCTGCCCGCCAGGTACGTCATCTTCTGCCAGATGGAGGAATACCAAGCGGAGGTGGCTCGCCAGGTCAGCAACGCCAAGCAAATGGCGCGGTAGACCATCCTCCAACCCTCCAATCCTCCATCTTCCCACTCCTCATATACACCTCCACATAAGTGTTTGAATGGTTTAAATACCATATCCGTTTCATCCTGCTTTATTCAATTTTCTATTTTAAAATTATTATAAATCTTTTTGAGCTCACTGTTAAAATTTCACCCCCCACTCCACCCCCACCCCCACCCCAATTCATATTAGAAAATTATCCAATAATTGTTATTAAAATTCATCTTCTATGAAAAATTACAATTTTATATTATCATCAAAAATCTAAAAATATTACTAAATACTAAATATGAATACTATTAATATATTTTTAAATAAATTATAATAATAACAAAAAAACAACAACATAAAAATAGGTACATATTTATTTAAATAAAAAAAAATATCATTAATTTTTAAAATGAGAGAAAAAATTTGATTTCAATATTAATTTATTTTAGCACAAAAGATTTATTACTTATCTGAGAAGAGATTCATTCATTATACACAGTGATTACCACTGAGCCGCGGCACTTTAGTGTGTCGCGAGATTATGAGGCTCTTAAACATTTCCGACATTTTTTCTAAATATTTTCAATTTGGTTCTTAAAAAAAAGGTAAAACGTTTTTGGGACTAGGCTCTTAAACATTTCCGACTTTCTAAATTTTTTCACTATGGTTCTAAAAAAAAATGTGAACCGTTTTTGGGACCACCTTTTTTCTTTGTGTGCCACCAAATTTTTAAAGCCCCGGTAAAAAAAAAAGGTTAAGAATCACTGATTTAATATAATTAAAATTAGTATATTTTATTAAAATCTTTTTTTTTTTTATTTTTATTTTTTTTTTGGAATATTATATTATTCAAGATTTTTTTTAAATAACATTAAAAATGAATAGAAACATCATGTTTTAGGATTAACTAAGAAAAGTAAACATTGTCTTTTAATTAGTAAAGAGTTAAGAGAGTTTTAAGACTACAAACTCGCTAAAGCAAATAAACTCGGAAAGGAGGTGAACCAACCGTGTCAAAGTAAATTCGATTTTAGTAGACAAATCAGAAAAGATTCTCTTTAAAGTTATTTATTTGATTAATTTAAAAAAACTCTTCTTTATATATATATATATGGAAAAATGAATTTTTTAAGAAAACCATTTTTTTTAATTAATTAGTTATCAATAATTTTAAATTAATGCCAAAACAGTTTTTTATTTTTTCCTCTTTTTTAAATAATTTTGATAAATTTCACTAAATTAAATTTATTATGAAATATTTTTGCAAATTTTGTTATGTAATTTTAAAAATAAGTTTTAGATCAATGTAATTATATATAAAAAAAAAAGTCAGAACCTTTTTTTTTCTTTTAAAATTATTATCGTAGGATAAATATTAATTTTAATTTTAAATTTATATATAAATAATATATCTAGAAACATATCAAAATTTATATACAATTTATAAAATTTTTATTTATGATAGATTTTTTTTAACAATTGAGCTCATCCCACACATCTGTCCATATAGAAATGAAATTTTGTATTAAAACCATTCTCCCCTCCCCGCCCCTCCCTCTCCCCTTGGGTAATTTAATTCAATTAACATCACCTAAAAATATTGACCTCCCGGATGATGATAATACCTGAACATTTCCATTCCATTCATTCTTATTTTGATTTTGTTTTGTGAACTTGGAATTTGACGCGGCAATGCGGGTCCATAAAAATTGCTTTCTTAAGCTTTTCAGCGAGCATCCAATCCAAGTGTTCCCCCAATTTAGCATCTGGATATATTAATCGATCCCTCTGAAGATTATTAAAATAAATGAAAACAAACAATCTTAATCGAGAAATAATATATATACATATATAAATCAATCTTTTTCTTACTAGTTCAAAATTTGGCCCCCCATTTTTTCCACCATATTCTCAGAATTGGATCGTTTCAACACCAAGTGTATATTAGATATTTAGAATCAAATATAAATATATATATATATATTATAGTAAATTATCATATATTAATAATAATTCAAATTTCTAGTTAAATTCTTATTAAATATTTACAAGGTGATATTGTATTAAATAAATTAATACAACCTTTGACAATAATGATTGTCATATCAAACTGTAATTTAGGAAAAGTTAAATAATATAAATAAATATTATATATTATAATATATATACATATATATATATATATATCGTAAATCAACATTGTATGTGATGTGTATGAATAAGATTTCCGATTAACCGGATGTGAATACTGATTTAAAACTGTATATTAAATAAATTTCGATAAAAAAAACTAAAAATGAATGGGGTTGTTTACTAATGTAACTAAAAAACGGATATTATAATAAAGTAAATCGATTAGAGTGACATTATTTGTTGGCGATTTTTTTTTTTTTAAATTAAACCTCCCCATTTATTTCAATTAAAAGAATGTTGAAATATCAATCGATCACAATCCTAGACGTTGATCAATTTTTATTCTTTATAATAATTTAAATAAATATTATATATATATATATATAAATGAATTACTATTTCCTTTACCAATGTAATGAAATAACAAACAAAACAAAAGACAAATTAAATTATATCGATAAGAGATTTTTTAAAAAGAAAACCTATTTTTATGTAATTTCTATTTAAAAAAAAAACAATCAGAAGAAAAAAGAAAACGAAATGAAAAAAATTAATATTTAATGTGCTTTATAATGTTGATTTTTAATCTCGTGCCAATATTACAAGATAAAATATAATTAAACATCAACAACGATCGAGGAATTGCCTAAATTTCTATTATTTCAATACATTTTTGTTTTATCAATTATTTTATAAAAATAAAAATAAATTAATTAATTAAATAATTAATATAGAACATACCTGAAAAAGTTCTTCCAAAAATTTAAAAAAAAACAAAATAAATAAATAAAAATAAAAAAAAAAGATGTAAATTGATAATTTCCATATATTTCAAATGAATAAAAATAATAAATATTTATATATATATATATATATATATATAAATATATTATTATTATACTTGATGTATACTTAAAATTATGTAAATGGTTTGGCAATTTAAAAACCATAAATAAATTTTAATTAAATATATATGTATATTGAATATATACCTAAATTATATTTAAATTTAACATAAATCACATATAACAGGGTCGGCTCTAAAATAATGAATTTTTTTTTTGTTTTTTTTATATATAATAAACACAACATTAATTCTAGTATATTTTTATCGTTGTCTCTCATTTTGCATTTGGAATTTTATAATAATATAAGCCGTCACTGCTTGATTAAATTTTTAATAGTGAAACATGAAGAATTGAAAAATTGCCATATCATAAATACGTATAAACGTATCGTATCAAAATTTATTACAAATCGTCTTAAAATTAATTTTAATGAAACTGAAAAAGAAAATTATTATATATTAATAACTTTTATTGGTTTTGCATTCGATGATCATTTTTAATTATTTATTTATTTCATTATTTTATTTTCGTTTGGCAAATAATATATAATATATTTAATTGAAAAGAATGCATGAATTTTATTAATCGATTGAGATAGATGATGGATAGAAAAAAAAATCAAAGAAGAAATAGTAGAAAATTATTTTTGAGCTTTATGAATTTTTTATTTTTATTTATTTATTTGTTTTATAAATGTAGCAAAATCACAAAAGAAAATTGTTCCCGCCCGCTCTATAATTTGTCTATTTATTTTATGTGGCGGCATGAGCTACCGGTGGTACATGTCGGCGGGAACGTGTTAATTCATTTTTTTTTTGACTAATTTTTTTAATTAATCTTTTAAATTACATTTCTATTAGGCAATAATAATGATGATGTGATGATGATTCAACATCAATGATTCAAATAAGTAACAATTTTTTTATATTTAGTAAATATATACATATATAGTTATAGTTAATGAAATATTAATTTATTTATTTTAATTTATATTGAATAATGATTTTGCTACATTTTTGTTTTCTTTTGGTTTTGTTAATTCTTTTATGATATTGCTTTGTTTTCAAATATGGACCCCATTAGTCTGCTGTCGCCTGGCTTTTCCATATCCATAACTTTTTTATTTATTGTTTTATTTTATTTCATTATGCATGATTCTGAATGTGAAAGGTTATTTTTTTTTAAAAAAAAATTAGCACTTTTTTCAATTTTATTCTTAAATTTAATTATGGTATTAAAATCTTTGAATGTTTGTTTGTTTTTATCTGTTTTTTTTTTCTTTCAAAGATTAGATAGTGAGGGAAGGTATTCAATTTTTGAAGGGAAAATGCATGAGGAAATGTTTTTATCTCGGGTAAAATATACCGCAACTCATTTTCACACACATTACATCCAATAAATTGAATAACTAAATAAATATTTTTCAAAATTTGTGTATATAAGTTTAAAAATATATTTGTAAATTATAATTTTTTTACTTTTTCATTAAGAATAAATATAAAAATAATTTAAAGTAGATTTTAAAGTTCAATTTTTTTTATTTAAAAAAAAAGGCTGGAATTGAATTTTGATTATATAATATTTTTAAAATAAAACTCATGAAATGTTTTTCCACTTTAAAAAAAAAATGATTTCTTAAAAAGTTATTCAATTTATATTTTCTTACTATACAAATATTGAATGATTGAACAATTGAAACCAACTTATCACTGACTAACAATATCATATATTTTTTTTTTAAATTTCTAACATATACTTTTATCTACAAATAAATTAATAAATATCTTCAATATTTATTATATTCATCTATAAATATGCATTTTTTTTGTTTTAATAATCATCTAATAATTTAATTTCTAAATTAGTTTTAATTATAATATAAAATTAATATAAATATATAAATGATTTTCGATCCAAAATCAATCAATCAATTTGGAATTGTTTTTATTTTTTTTAAATAATTTCATTAATTGTATATCTTGGGTATTAAATAAACGAATGGATTAAATTTGTGCTTGGCAAGTCAGTGAATGTGTGGGGTGTGTGAGTGGAGGGTGCGGTTATGAGCCCACGTGCATTGGACTATGTGTGTGTGTGTTGACAAGGGCGTCCTATGAGCATTTGATTCGGGTGAACAAGGCGGCCCGTAGACGAGCAGAGTCCAAGTTGATCGGAGGGGGGAGCCTTGGCAGGAGCTTTGCCAGGGGGTGCGCGCCCCCGACACCGCTGCAACCCACCCCCATCGTCGCTACCACCGAAGAAAAGGATAGAAGGCGAGCTAGCCTGAGAGTAAGCCACCCCTCAGCATAAGCATAAAACAACCCTCTGGGTACATTAACCAAATGATATTAGGTTTACCCTCTTGTAGCCCTCTCTCTCTCTCTCTCTCTTTCACTCACTCTCTCTCTCTCTCTCTCTCTCTGTGTGTCTTTATATATCTCTCTTTCATTCATTTACTCTTTTTCATTCTCTCTCTCTCTCTCTTTCTATTTTATTCAAACGATTTTCACTATTAATTCATTTTCTCTGGCGTCATTTTAATATTTTTTAATTTTAGAGTTGAACTGAAAAGTATGAATTTTTTTTTCCAATCTAATTTAAACTAGGATTTTCCAAATCATCGAAATTTACTACTAAATTTGATATCTGAAGTAGTATTATACACCAAAAGACTTAATCAAAATAAATAAATACAGTTATTCACCATTTTCTCAAATATGAATAAGTTTATATTTGAAAAAAAATATTCAACTATACTATATACTCTTATAAATTATCTTTAATGTTGGGAAAAGTTGGGAATACACAAATAATTATTTCGAATATTTATTTAATATTTCATTTCAACTCTTATAACTCTCTATTAAAAAATAATATAAATTATTATAGTGTAATAAATTAAAAATAATCAGTTCTAACGATTTTTTATTAATTATTTTTTTTTCCAATTCATTTATTTCAGAGGCAGGATTTTATTCAAAAAGTAAGTTTTATTAAAGGTTTTGTTAATTCTCATTTAATAAAATTAAATTAAAAATTGAACTAAAATAATAATTCATATTTCTACTAACGTAATTATAGATTAAACAATAAAATATTGGTAGAATTTGAAAATATCCTTGTTTTTTTTGTTTGTTTGAGAGAAAAATAAATGATTTTGAATAATTTCAACAAATTAGAGAATAAAATTTTATTTTTTATTATTAAATAGATAAATAACTATTGATTAGTGAAGAATATAATTATTTTATCGTATTGATTTCTATGATTAAATTTTCATAAAAAACACATTTTGTGTAATATATATTTTATTGATCTAATCTGTGTTTATTATTTCACTATACTACTACTATCATTATTATCCCTTTTGTTTATACTATAAAATAAGTTTGGTATTATTATATTTAAATTTAATACAGGAATAGAATATTTTTTTTTCACATTTCCAATGACTAAATAATAAATAATATTCTTAAAAATGTAGATATGAATGATTTAGATTAGCGTTTCTCAACTTTTTTGGACCAAACGCCCACTTCGTAAGGCCGGCTTCATATTTCGCCCCCCCCTATAAATTTTAACAGATAAAAATTGCATGATAATCCCTAATATAAGGTTTGTACACTTGGTCATACTTAGAGCCATATTGAAGAATCGAGTTTCAGAACCTGATCGTAAAATCGTCGTACCTTTTTTTTTGTTTTTTTTTAGTTTTTTTTAGAAACATATTGAAAAAAATTGAAAAAAAGCGGAAATATTTAAATGCCTGATCGCAAAATTATCTTACCTTTTTCTTTTTTTTAGAGTTGAAAATGATTTCGCCCCCCCCCCCCAAAAAAAAAATCGCCCCCTTTAAGATATCGATCGCCCACGTTGAGAATCACTAATTTAGATTATTTTTAACAAAATATCAATCAAATCTATTAAAAAAATTGTATTAAAATTTTATTTTAAAATTTTTTATTCTATATATTTATTTCTATTTGGTATATTTTCTTTAACATATATAAATATAAATATATATATATATAAGATTTGTTGTAATTTATAAAAAATTTTGTTTCAATTTATATAAATATTATAGTATACCTACCTATATTAAAAAAAAAATAATATTTAACAATTAATCAATTGATATCTTTGATAATTTATGATTTTTTTTTTTATTTTCTTATTAGAATATGATAATTATTTGAAAATCATTTTAAAAATTTTTCTCTCAAAGATTTCATAGTAATATAATACAAAGAATTTGATCTCTGTTTTCTCTTAACTCTCTTTCTCTTAGCATCTTGTTATATACTCTGATCTAAATATTAATATAAAGGAAGAAATTCCAGTTTATAACGTCTGTCTTTTAGAGTATTCTTCAGTATCTTTTTTCCTATCGCAAGTTTGAATTTGAAATCGTTTGTTTTTTCTTAAAAATTGTAGATTTTTTTATATTAATTTTCTTTCAAATGACGCCTCTTATTTTTCAATATCGATATTTGATCGAGTAAAGTGAAAAACAATTTATTAGAGAGATGGGACAAATTAATTTCTACAAAAAAAAAATAAATAAATAAAAAAGAACAGTAATGAAAACAAAAAAACAAAATACTTCTTTACAAAAGAGAAAAACCTAAAGCCGAGTTCATATAGATTTCGCACTGCGCATGCTAATTCCTTTTTGCATGGCGTCTTTTTGTTTTTCGTTGACCAAAATGTTAAAAAAAAATGATACCGGAGACATTGAAAAAATACAATCAAATAAATCTAGGGAACTTGCTCTGTAAATAGCAAATAAACGTAATAAAATAATATATTTCCATCTATATATATATATATATATATATATATATAATGCATATACATATACATAAATATTACTATATTTAATAATCAATCTTTTCGGGGTGTATATACAATATATATATACATATATATATTTAAATTTAAATCAACTTATATATATATATATATATATATATATATATATATATATATATATATATATATATATATATATAAAATATGTAAAAAAATAAAAATTCAAAGTGATTAATGTATAATAAATATTATATAATTGTTATATTACAAATTCAAATTCAATTATATATATTATTTATTTTTATCAATCAGTGTATATCTTTAGTTTATTATAAATATATAAACTCAAAGCAAATTCTAGAAATATTTTTTTAAAAATAAATATGATTAATTATTATAATTATATATAAATTTAAAATGTAGAAAATAAAATTTAAATTATTAATAAAATTAAAAAAATATATAGGTATATATTTTTTAGTTTGATTTACTCAATATTAATATAAATATCAATTAATTCAAATATTAATCAACTTACTATATTATTTCTTAAATAAATATATATATTTACTTATTATATTTTTTTCAAATTTATTGTAGTTTAATGCATAATAGGTTAAGGTTTATAAAAGATAACATGTAGTAATAAGTTTTAAATATCTTACATAAGCAAAAGTGAAAGTAAATTATTGAAAAAAAAAAATTAAAAAAAAAAAAAACAAAAAATAATTTCAAAGAATTTGCTTTGAATAAAGTTTTATGTTGTATATTTTCATTTCTTGTTTTTTTCTTTTTTGATTATTATTACTTATACTATCTAATAATTTATTTTTTCAAAATAATAATAAATTTGTTTTTCTCAAATAAAAAAAAATAAATAAATAAATAATTAAATAATAAAAAAAAAGAACAAAAAGAAAGAAAAATGTCAAACATATATAAATATATAAATCTACATAAATCATTTTTGTGCATCTAATTGTATTTGTATTTGTTGGTTCTTTGCCCACCATTTTGACTTCCATCTTCATCGCCTTGGCCCCCAATTCTTTTTTTTTTTCAAAACACCATCAATTTTTAACCAATCAATCAATTCACAACCTCGTCCAGACATACAGCCTTCTCTATTTGAAAAAGGTGTGCCATTTATCTATCTAATCTCATTTCTAGTTTTGCTCGTGTGCCTAGGCTTTTCTTTATTCTCATTATTATTATACTGTATATTAATATTACCTTTATATCTATATTTTATAAATTATACGTATATATTCGTTTTACTTTTTTATAATAATAATAATAATAATAATAATACATAATATTACATATACCAATTGGTGTTTAGAGATAGTGCACGTCTTGGATTGTGTTCAAAGATACCAAATTCATTCTGCATCTAGCATGAAGTATCTATTATATACCAGAAAAAAATATCCTTTATTTTATAACATATTATATATATATATATATATATATATAATTATAATTTATAAAATTATTTAAATATATTTCAAATGAATTATACATACACAAATCATATCATATCAAATATATATAAAAATATATAATATCTTTAGCTTTTTCAAAGATTTATATTCAAGAATATTTTCTAAATTTTGATTTTTTTTCATCTTCAGTTCTCTTCGTGGCGGCTCTCGCAGGTAAACAGACATCGACTTGTGTGTCTCGTATCTTGTAACGTAATAATAATATTATTTAAAACACATAGAGAGAGGTTAAAAAAAAAAATTTAAAAAATAAACAGGTCGATGAACCGTTTATCTAAAGGAATTTTCAATGTTTTTTTTTTCTATTGAAAATTGCTTATTCCAAAGTTTTTGCTTGAATGCTTAAACGATGCAATTGCGCATTGTTTGTAATGAGAACGATCAGCAAGCAGCTGTTGTATAGTGCTTTGATTTGTAATCATTTTTATTTATTTATTTATTTATTTATTTTAGTTTATTTATTTGATTATTAGTTAATTTCAAAGAATGGACTTTTAGAATGACATATCATAAATGATCTCACTTAATTACTCATTCATTCATATTTTTATTTTTATTTCTATTTTATTTGAATTTAGCTTTGCTTTCCTAATTTTTTTTTTTTTTATAATTTTGTAAAAAGCTCTTGAATACTATATAGAATCAAGACATTCAGGGTTGCCATTAAACAATTTTAAAATAGACATTAATAATTAAATATATATATATATATACGAGGTGTGTCTAAAAATTTCGGTGAATGGTATGATAAAAACATAAAAAGTGAATGTTAATTGAAAATACCTTTATTAACCTTCAACATACTCTCCACTTACCACAACCCACTTCTGACAACGTTCGTATAACGCTTGAAAACTTTTGGAGAAGTCTTGATGTGGAATCGTTCTCAGAGTAGCCGTCACAACGTTCAGGCCGGCAATCCACAAGCACGACACCAGAAAACATTGAACGTGTATGAGAAATGCTAACAAAAGATCCGCGATTGACTCTGCGACTAATAGCCGAAGAATTGGGTATTAGCAAAGACACAGTAAGTAGTGTTTTCTGGTGTCGTGCTTGTGGATTGCCGGCCTGAACGTTGTGACGGCTACTCTGAGAACGATTCCACATCAAGACTTCTCCAAAAGTTTTCAAGCGTTATACGAACGTTGTCAGAAGTGGGTTGTGGTAAGTGGAGAGTATGTTGAAGGTTAATAAAGGTATTTTCAATTAACATTCACTTTTTATGTTTTTATCATACCATTCACCGAAATTTTTAGACACACCTCGTATATTTATATATATATTAATCAACTGTCAAATAATAAAGCTTCTGAATATTGGAAAAATTTTAAATTTAATGCCCTCTTTTATTTCATTATAACTTTGGCGCAAACAATTTTTCTTTATCACTAACAAAAGATGGAATTTATATGGACTAAATTTTGATTGATGAATTAATCATATTAAAATATAAATTATGCATTCAATTATTCAAAAATATTTATATATACAAGTATTCTAGTTGAATTATTTAGAATAATAATTAATATTTCTTAAAAAAAATCTTATTCTTATTTTTTATTTTTTATAGAAATTATTACTGAAATATATTTAAGATGGTTTAATAATAAAAAAAAATATATTTAATAAATTTTTTCAAGAATAAAATAAATTATTTAGGATACTGAAAATGGTATTCATTGGAAAAAAATATAATATAAAATTGAGATTTTTATTTCATTGTACAACTTTATTTGAATGGCCTCCTGAATTGTCTTCATATAAAAAAAAAAAAAACTTGGATTGAATTTTGTAGAAATGCTTTTATTTAAAATTTATATATTATATACGAGGTCTGTTCAAAAGAAAAGGTAAATTTTGAATTTTTTCGAAAAGTATTGATTTATTCATCAATATCCATTTTGTCCCCTTCAAAATAATTCCCCTCAGATATAATGCACTTAAACCAGCGCTTCTTCCAAGCACTTTTGAAATGCGCTTTTCTGTATGGCAGTCAGCTCGTTCTTCGATTCCGACTTTATCTCATCCATTGTGGCAAAACTCTTTCCTCTCATTGATCTCTTCAGTTTTGGGAATAGGAAAAAGAGCCGAATCTGGTGAATACGGTGGTTGAGGCATGATTACGGTGTTGTTTTTGGCCAAAAATCACAAACAAGCAATGATGTGAGCTGGTGCATGCATTATCGTAATGCAGAATCCATGATTTATTTTTCCACAATTCCGATCGTTTGAGTCGTATTGCTTCACGCAAACGTTGCATAACTTTATACATATTCCTTATTTTTTTAAAGTAACAAATCGAAGAACACGGAAAACGTGTTAACTTTTTCAGTTGTCAAAAAACAACTACTAATCCAAAATGGGTGATAATTTCAACATATGAGAAACATATTTGTACCAACATAACAAAAAAAATTTCTCTAATCGAATGTACACAGCCAGCGAAAATTCAAAATTTACCTTTTCATTTGAACAGACCTCGTATATATAAAAATAATACTATATGGAATGATTAAATAAAATTAAATAAATTAGATACGGTTATATATTTGAAAATATAAATTGTTGCTTGTGTCTCCAACAAAATAATCTCATCTAAAGAATTTATATTATATATAATATTTTTTTTAAATATTATTTTTTCTAGAAATTTGTTTAGAAACCATTTACATACAAATATTTTTTGTTTTCGTCAATTTATTTTATTTAAACATTGTCGAAACATTGTTATTCAAGTTGATTAATCAAATTATAAAATAAAAATTTAAAATTTACTTTTTGATTTTTTTTTAATTTTACTAAATATTTATTTAATATCTAATTTTTCATGCATTCATTTGCATAAAATTTAAAAAATATTGGATTAATTTGTTTGAGACACTATTTACACTAAATCTACATTATTTTTTAATGAGACTGAAGTGGAGAATAATTATCAAATTTAAGCTATTAAATTACAAAAAAATACTTTTGATTTTTTTTTTTAAATGTAAACCAAAAATTTGGATTTAAGAGGGTAAAAGTAAGCATCAATTAAAAAAAAAGAAGTTGATCCGGTTGTTTCATTTTTCTCTTGTGATATTAACGATTTCACTAACAATTTATAATTAATTTAATTTATAATGTTCCTTTAATATTAAATTTTTTTCTAATATAACTTATTAATACTAATATTTTAATGTATTTTACTTTTAACTTACTCTTTAAATAATCTAAAATCTAATTTTACCATAATAGTAAATAATTAAATTTATAATACGACAAAATATTTAAAATACTTGTTAGTTATATTTTACTTATAATAATATTTTTTTAATTGATCTTGCCACATTTAAATAAAATATGTAGATTTGAAAAAAAACAATTGACAATTTAATTATTTTCCAATATTTTTATTATTTTCAAAATATCTTTACTGAACAAAACTATTTAACTAAAACTTGTAATTTTTTTATATTAATTATTGTATATTCATACTTAACTTTTTTTTCAATATTTGATGTATTTTGAAATTCAATGATATTTTTTGTAATTATTCATCAATTAATTTATTTATTTAAAATTTTGATTGTTGTATTATTTTCTGGTTACTATTAAATGTCCTGGGGCTCTTGTTTTGTAAATTCATAAACCCAATTCTGAGATGTGGTTTTTATTATAAAAGAAAAAAGAATGGCAATTGTTCAGTCTAATCGATGTATCATGGATTCGGATAAAACTTTACCAGTGGATTCCTTTTTTTTATTCCAAACAAACTTTCCTTAAGCAGTATATGTGGCTGTCGCTTCTAGTTTACGAGATAAAAATTATTAAAGTTTGCATATAAATCCATTGATATTCTATTTAGCTACCATGTTTTATTATTTAACCACCAGAGGACTCCACTAATTGAGAATAATAAGAAAATTAAAAAATTAATTAATTAAATAATGTTCCTATATCCAAGCCGAACTTATAAAAACCGAAAATTAGTGAATAAGTGAATAATTAGTTATTAAATGGCTTCTCATTCATAACTATGTAGTTTGTCTGTTAAACTTTATTAATTTTTATCTCGTAAACTAGAAGCGACCGTCACATACTGCTTAAGGAAAGTTTGTTATAGAACAAAAAAGGAATCCACTGATAAAGTTTTACCCAAATCCATGATACATCTCGGTTAGACTAAACAATTACCAAGAAAAAAAATTCTGTTTTATTTTTTATTTGCAATATTTCATTATATCTCTCCACTTTGGTCCTGAAATTATTTTTGCAATATTTTTGATTTCACCTCAACAGGATTATTTGCAGAGTACCTTGAGCGAGTATGTTTTGGTAGTTTTGCTCCGCATGATATTCGACTACTGGTGAAAGTTATTCAGTAGTTTATTGATTGTTTTGTGTTTTGTTTTGCAGGGCTCGTTGAGTCGCGCGTTCGGCTTGAAGCCGAGGGAGACAAGCGTCGTTCCTCAGATCACAGGAGGTGGTTCTCCCTCCTCTTCCTCCGAGAATAGCTGTTCGATGGCCTCCCGTGGTGGTGTCTCTCCGGTCAGTGCAATCGTCGGCTCTCTCAAACGTCGTCATCATCATAGGAGAGTTAAATCCATTGGCGACATTGATCACTTGACCGCCACGCCTGTCTAAACTATCCCCACCCCACCCATCCCGACTTAATTCCTCATTCCATTCCTAATATCATCTTAAAGAAAAAAAAAAGACGGAATTTCCTAAATTTCAGTATAAATTTAGTGTATAAATTCCATTTGACATTTTTTATTTTCTAAAACTTTAATCCTTCTTCAATTTTCATTGGAAGATAATTGTTGTATTGCGAAAGAAAAGGAAAAAGAATTAAATCAAGTATATATATATATATATATATTTACTTGTTATAGGATAAAGATGGTAAATTTTCATTTCAGGTGAAAATTTCCAAATACTTCCCAAAGTACTTGCTCAGGTGCAATTTAAATGATGTAAAGAAAAAGGACTGATGCATCTATTCAACAGCCTCAATGGCCTAAATGCATTCGTTGCTGGCCTTTAATTTATTCCCTTCACTTTTATTACATTTTACTTACAAGTAAATAGAATTTAATAAAAAAAAATATATCAGGTTCTGAAAAATAAAAGACTTAGCATTCGATACACGACTCATTAATTTATTAATTTATTAAATTATTATTATTATTTTTTAATCTATGACAGTAGTATAGAATCAATAAAAAATCATCCCACTATTATTATTATTATATAATTAAAAATCTTTTGACCAATAATTGTACTCTTACAGAAATGTATATTTTAAACATTTACTCTTTTATTTTCTATTATAATATGTTTTGATTTAGTATTGAATAATCAGTTGAATATTTTATTATATTATTAAACACTCTCTGTGTAAATATTGTATTTAAATATAATTTTTATATTTTCTTAAATAATTCAAAATAATTACCCGAATTTCGTTTTGTTTTATATAGAACTGTTCATATAATTCCTATTTCAATTTATTGTTATAATTATTCAAATTTAGATAATTTCTACATTTTGAAATACAATATATATATATACATAAATATAAAATGTCGTGTCATATTTAAATGAATGTAAAAAATAATTCATAAAATTTTTTACAACTGCATTCAAATTTATGAAAACTTATTTTACTAAAAAAAAAAGTTTCAAATATTTTTATTTTCTATTGATCATTAATATAATAAAATATTCTGAAAAAATGTATATTTTCTGTTTTATTATATTTTTTTTTTAATTTATTTTTAGTTAATTTAAAGACTTGTAGTTTATTTTATTAATTTATATAAAAGAAATTATTTTTAATATTGAAATATTTTGTTCATTTTTTTATTTTCTTTTAATATTTTAAAATTAATTAAATCCTGTAAGAAAAATGAAAATGTTACTTTACATATTTCTCAAAGAAGATTAAGAAAACAAATTTTAATATTAAAAATAACTTTTAAACAAATACGATTAATTTTCTAAATTTTCCATTTACAGTTTAATGAAAATCCATTTTTTTTTCATTAATGTGAGTGTAATTACTCTATTTACTCGTTATGATAATCTATGATCATTGATAATATATATATATTTTTTTTGGATAAATAATATAAATAAATCTAAATTTTCAAAAAAAAGACAAATATTTTAAAAAATGTGACCAAACTTGATATAATATAAAATGTTTGTGATAAAAATTGATAAATGGCTTTTTTGGATTAAGTAATATTTATAATTTATATATATATATAAGTATATATACACAATATAAAACTTCAAAATAAATATCTTGAGATGATTACAAAATAATTTTAATTGAAAATATCTATTTTAAATGAAACAATCTCTAAATATTTCTTAATATTAACCAAGATATGTATATATATATAAATTAAAGTTTCCCACTTTAAATCAATATTCTATGATTTTGTAAGTTTACAATCTTTTAAAAAAATCAATTAAGAAATGATATAAATTTACCTTATGTAATTGTCAATAAATTCCAATCAAAAATTCAAAGAATAATAATTTTTATAATAATATTTATTTAATTATAAAATAAACTCATAGAAACAAATCAAAATAATTAAATCAAAATAAATAATTTACTTTTTTTATAAATAAATTATATTTTATTAAAAGAATAATAATCTACACATTCTTTTTACAAAAAAAAGAAAATATTAATTTTTATTATATATATACTAATATTTAAATTAACACAATTTCAATAAAATTAAAATTTACTTTTCTATTGTGTTTTATTATCGACGTCACTTTTGGGAATTTTAAAAATAAATAAATAATACATTCAATAAACTCTCACAATGATTATCTATATTTTCATCCAATTAAATATAAATATTTAATATTTCTTCTTTTTTTAAAAAATTTATATAAAACCAAAATTTTGAATAAAGCCATTTATCAAAAGATAAATTAAATGGTAATTATTATTATTATTATTATTATTATATTATAACTATAATAATTAAGATCATTATAATATTATGTAGAGAACAATGTAAGAAATTAACAATGTATAAAAAGTGAAATAAACAGGTTTTATGCTGTGATTCATCCTCTGTCAAGTAAAATAGATCTTTTTTTTTCTTTTGTTTATCAGATCATCATTAAGCCTTTCCCCCCCTCGTTTTAGAATTTTATAAATTTGTTAAAAGTTTAATGTTTTAAAATCATAATGAATTGCTAAATTATTTAAAAACAAAATTCAATATCAGAAATTTTAAAAAATGAAATTGAAAAACTTTTAAATCTTTAAATATTTGATTAAAGTTGGTTATTAGTTTAATTGAAAAATATTAATAAATCTTTCTCATCCCAATTTTGATTAAATATACATTGATATAATCGAAGATTAGAGTTTTTATCTATTATCAAATTCTATCATCTCTTTATTCTATTTTGAAATGGATCGAAAAAATTTGGATATATTTCTCTATTATTTATCTCTTTCAGGATTATAGTAAGTATTTATTAGAATATATCAATAAAATGTGGTTTAACCTTCATTATTAAACATAAAATTAATCTGATTATAATTAAAATTATTTTAAAAATTTTTTTCAAAATCCTTATATAATAAAATTCTTATTAAAAAATGACTATCTTTAGTCATTTCCATTCAATTCCAATACTAAACATTAAAATTATGATATTAGATTGACATACAAATGAATAATATACATCTGTCTTGCTGAAATAATAAAAATTGAAACAAAAAATAAATAAAACGTTTATGATATTTTTATAGTTATTACCATCAAATAATTATTTATTTTTAATATATATATTTACTATACGTATTCAAAGAATTTTTTCAAATTAAAATTCTTTTTTTTTTAAGTTGAATGGACCCGTTCTCCTGATCATAGAACACCTTTACCCTGTCTATTTGTAGGATGTATGCAAAAGTCAGATATTAATTTAATTCACTTTAATTCACTTCTATATTTGTGAATTCAAAAACCGTTTTATCAAATTCAATAACTAAAATCAGTTATTTTATTTTTCAAATACTATTTTTCTATAATTAAATATTTTTTATAGTTATATTATTCAAAAGTAAAGTTTTATGGATTTTTTCAGCTTATTATTATTATATATAATAAATAGTTAAGCATCATACTTTGTATTTTCCTTTTTTTATAATCATAGATATTTTATAGTTTCTCATATCAACCTAGAAATTAGAAATTTTAGCTGTTTTTTCATTCCCCCAATTCTATGAAGGTACTCGTATATATTAAGTAAATTAATATTTTGTAAACTCTAATACAGTGATTCTCAACCTTATTTTACCGCGGCACACTTTTAACGGTTTAAAAAGTTGGTGGTACACAAATAAAAAGATAAGTGTAAAAGTTTACCATATTAAAAAAAAATTAGAAAAAAAGTCGGAAATGTTTAGAGGCTCATAATCTCGCGGCACACTAAAGTGCCGCGGCTCAGTGGTTGAGAATCTTTGCTCTAATAAATTATTAGTAAATATTTTTATAATTATATTATTTATATATACTATTAGTATATTATTATATATATTAAACATTTTTTTAGTAAAGAACCTTCAAATTGGAGTAAATGGAAAATTTATGCCCGACGAATTTTAACTGTAGTTACCAATAGTTGTGGATCTATAGTATTTTTTGGAATATTATGGACATTTATAAATAATAATAACGATATTGATATTGCACTTTTTTCTCTGGAATTAGTTTTGACACAATTAATTGTTTTTATAAAATCTTATTTAATGTTTTGGAAAAGAAATTCAATCACTAAATTAGTTGAAAGTATGATTAATTGTTATGATTTAAGTCAAAATGTTAACGATCCGGAACTCAATAAAAAAATATTTAGTAAGTATATATAATTGATTAAATTTATTAATAAAATTGTGAATGTAAAATAAGAATGTATTTTCATAATGAATCAATCACACATTCGATTTTTTGTTTTTTTAGGTCCTCGTGAAATAATATTGAAACAATTTTCAAAAGGATGGATATATTTCTATGCTTTATTAAGTTTCAATTTTATATGTATGCCATATAAAGCGTTAGTAACCGATGTGATATGGAATTATAATAATTTGACATTACAACAACAACATTTACATTTTCCGGTTTGACAAAAAAAAAAATATTAATAAATAATTTAATAATAGTCAACTAAATAATTATTATTTTAGGTTAGCTATCCATATATTAATATTTTAACTCCTGGCCCATTTATTATCATTACATTTTTCTCTTTATTATCATTGTGCTGGATGCTACCTTCGATTTTGGCCATTGAATTGTTTGTTGTAGCTTACATATTTCAAATACTACCACTTATACAAATATTAAGAGTTTCTATTGAACATTGGAATGCAAAATCCAATGTTCAATTAGTAGATATTATTAAACTTCAACGAAATTTTACTAAGTAAGTTATTAATAATATTATTATTGTCAACGTAGTAAAGAATACTAAAAAAAAAACAAAAAAATAAGAAATTTAAACATTTTTATCTAAATACCTTCCAAATTCAATTATTATTTATTTTCAAGTCGCATTTATAGATTGCTCGTAGTTACACTACACTTCAGTCAGATAAGATTTTTGATTACCTACTACATTAAATAGAGGAAGAGTGGCTCACTTAGGGATATATTTTTTTTTTTTAAATCTTTTCCTAGTAAGGATTATGCTCAAAATTTTTTACCTAATATACGTACAACTATTTTATACATTATTTTAAATAACTTTTAATCTCAAATCCATTATAGAAAAATTTAAAATAAAAAAATATTTAGTAGACTCTCTTGTACAGGGTCCGCCATGTAACATTATTTTTTTTAAATGCAATAAAACAAAAACGATTGGATGAATTTTCAAATTTATTTTTTCATAGTGATTCATATCCGATTATTTCTAAAATACTATTTCATTCAAATGACTGCCTCTGCTGGCCTTGCAGTACGCCATTGAAGGAGACGCCGATTTTGGCCAAAAAATCATCTTTTCGGATGAGGCACATTTCCATATTGGTGGATACATCAACATTGCCGCATCTGGGGGACGGAAAACATACACGTTATCATGGAGAAGACAATGCATCCTCAGAGAGTGCCGGTTTGTTGCGGATTTTGGACTGACGGCATCATTGGGCCATTTTTCTTTGAAAATGAGGCAGGAGCCGCCATTACGGTAAATGGCGACCGCTATCGCGTCATGTTTTCTGATTGATTGTTCCCGAAACTTGAAGAGGAACACTTGGACAACATTTGGTTCCAACAAGACGGCGCTCCGTGTCACACAGCTAAACTTACAATCGATCTTTTGTGCACTGTCTTCGGAGACCGAATTATCAGCAGAAATTCTGATGTCGTTTGGCCGCCTTGGAGCTGCGATTTGACACCGTTAGACTATTATTTGTACAAAACCGTCAAAGGCAAATGTTATGCAGACAAACCAGAGACAATTCAAGCTTTGAAGGACAACATTCCTGCAGCCTTAGCTAAAATAGAGCCGTATACTATCACAAATGTACTCAAAAATTGGACCGACCGTATGGCGTACTGCAAGGCCAGCCGAGGCAGCCATTTGAATGAAATAGTATTTCATAATTAATCGGAAGGTCTATACTTCACAAAGAAAAAATAAATTTGAAAATTCATCCATTTTTGTTTTATTGCATTTAAAAAAAATAAATTACATGGCGGACCCTGTATCTTGTCCGAAGGTGTACCATATTACCTTGAAACTACCCAGCTTGAAACAGGTAATAGTAAATGTAAAAAATTAAATAAATAAATTCCAATTAACTTGTAAATATTTAATCTAAAAAAGAAATTCTTTAGTTATTAAAAGTATAGTAGTGATTAAACCAGGCCTGGACAACCCAAATGACTCCATGGGCGTCTTTGATTAGGAACAATAGTACAGGGGCCGCAGATCATGCAATTCCTCGTTATGCCATCTCCGCCATCCCCCTGTGACCTCTTCTTTTGTCCTATAAATGCTGCGACCAATATAAATCTCACAAATACTCCAAATCTACTCTCTTCTCCCAGAGTCATCGATAGGGTGACCATACCTCCCGTCTTTAGGTGCTCTGTCCCAAAAATGTCTTCGGGACACCATACTGTTTTTTCAATATTTAGGACATTTCGTAATTTTTTTTTCAAAATTTTTTCAATTTTGTTCTAAAATAAGTTGACCTGTGGCCAGGTCCGAACCGACCGACGGTTTGAAATAAATTAATTTCCAGCTACAGAAACAATTTCAAATAATTTTCATATATCTATTAATGTAATAAAAAACAGATATGGATACATAAATAATAAATATAAACATTTTTAATTTTATTTTATTTATAATATATATGCAAGACCAGGCTGTGACGTCATGCATGGCTGGATGACGTCATATAATTTTAAATCAAGAAAAAACTAATAAATATGATTTTTTTCGAGGATAAAACCAATACAAAATGCATGATTCGTGGTGATATATAAAAAAATCTCCTTTGGTGTGAAAATAACCCTTTCCTTCCTATCGTCGATCGCTAATACTACCACTTCCGGTTTCCGGAATTGCACCAAAAGTTGATCAATTCATCCCACTGATGCATTAAGTAAATATACCAAATTTCATCAAAATCGGTTGAGCCGTTCAGGCTGTACACATCTATACGGACGGACAGACGGACGGACGGACGGACAGACGGACGGACAGACGGACAGACATCATGCTAAAAATACTTTTTTCTGTTTAGAAAATGCATGATTCGTGGAGATATATAAAAATCTCCACATGTGAAATTTGGTGTGAAAACAATCCCTCCCTTACTATCGTCGGTCGGTAAAAAAGGTATACCGTTTGTCCCGGTTTGGTGTTTTCGAAATATGGTCACCCTAGTCATCGATCAACATGAAAAATAATTGTTTTATATATTTTAATTTTGATCCTCTTTGATGAGATAAGCCCCTTTACTGCATAATAACAGGCGTTACTCAATTACAACGTCGATTTAAATTCTTCTCGAATATTATTATCCTTCGTGATTAGAGATCTTAAGTATTTAAATATTTATACTTTTTCCAATTCTACATTTTGTATGTTAATTGTATGTAAGTCGTATCCGTATCATAATTCGTGAATTTTTTTGTTTAATTACATTTCGGTTGATTTTTCCCCAATTTCTCTAATCACATGTCTCCTCTTCCAGTCCAATTCATTTACCAATCAATGTTGCATAAGGCATTTAAATTTCTTAATTTGGCTAGAACACTCCATTTTTTAAAATTTTAAATAGAGAGGGAGGGAGAGAGAGGTTCTAATTATCTGTTTCTATGACAGCACAGCACAAAAAAGTAAACAAATTACATACATACAAACACTCTCCTTTATATATATTTCTGGAAAATGGAACACCCGCAGCTCAGCTCAGGAGTTACCTAAGATTCTAATTTCTTTTTTATTTTGCATCATTTGAGGTACCCTTCACCTCAGAAAAATTTGGTTACCTTACTCCTTGTAGTTTAGGCTCTGGAGTTTTTTGCGTACAGACGGACACTATCGTATTAAATAAATAGATTAGTCAAATTCGAATTATTTTCTCCTCTATATTTTCTATGTCCATTAAAATCCAATTATTCAAATTCTAATTCTCAAAAAAAAAAACCAAACATAAACATTTTATTATTATGAATGCTAAAGATTTTTTTATTAATTTTTAAATAAATAATCTTGGATTTGAATAAACCTTCAAATTTTGTTTTCATTTATTCTCTTTCAATTAAATTAATTAATTAATTAATTAATTTTGAATAAATATTTGAATATTTGTATTTGTTTTTCTAAAGAAATTATTTGCCCTCAGCTTATGGAATTTATTAAATCAAGAAATGAGTAACGTATTTTTCTGTTATGCTATTAATGTCTTTGTTATCGTATCTATAATGACTTTATATTATGCTTTGGTAAGTTTTTCAAAAATTTTTAAACACTTAAACTCCTCATTAATTTGAAAATATAAATCATTTAAATTTTAACTCAAAAAAAAAAAAAAATAACAACTTTGAAATATTCTTATTTCCAAAGTACAAATTTTTGCACTATGTATTTTAGTTTAATGTTTTATTTAATATTAATTAAAATGTTTCAAAAAAAGGGAAACAATATGGATATTTTCATTACATTTGTCGGCTATTTTATTATAAATGATCTCCAATTATTTTTATTAACATGGTCTTTTGAAGAAATTAAAATACAGGTATAGATTTATTTCTAAAACTAGATAAAGGGTTAATTTTATAAATAGATTTATTGTTTTTTATTTTCTTTTTAATTTGCAGTATAATAATGTGGCAGATGATCTTTTTGCTCTTGAGTGGTACAATTTTGAGCCAAAAGTGAAAAATTCATTGATTTTCATGATCCATAATAGTCAACAACATCTCGTGATCAAAGCTGGAAAATTAATCTCTTTCGATCTTAATTTTTTTACCCAGGTGGAAAAAATCTTGAATTTTTTTTATTCATGTTATTTATTTATTTATTTATAAAATTTCTATGCAAAAATTTTTAAATTTTTTTCTACAACATTTCTGTAATCATTGTATTGTGATTTTTTTAAAAATCTAATTTAATTTATTTCAGATATTTCGATTTTCATTCTCCGTTTATACACTTCTATCAAATATTCTTGAGGAATAATTTCAATTAGTCAAGATTCTCTAAATTAGTTTAATACTTTAGTAAACACTTGTAATGCAAAATAAAAAATAAAAATAAATTAGCAAAGATTTATAATCTACTGATGAATTTATACAAATAATGAATGACCTTTCACAGAGGATTTTATCAATTAACAATTATTTTATCAGTGGTTAGACTAATGTAGTTTTAAATAAATTTAAGTAAAAAGAAATTTTTTTTTTAAAAACACACTTTACTTAAAATTGCACTAAAAAGTAAAAAATAAAATCACTGTAAAGTGTGTGCGCTCAAATTATAATAACGCCGTAAAACATTTGCTTCCACTATTGGGCTCACACACTTTACAGTGATTTTATTTTTTACTTTTTAGTGCAATTTTAAGTAGTGTGTTTTTTAAAAAGATTTATTTTTACTTAAATTTATTTTATACTTTTTAGTCGTACGTAAATAAATGTAGTCGTTATTTTAAATATTTCTTATTAATAACATGTGTAACATTTTTTTACAACCACAGAAAAGTGTGTTCAGCGTCTGTAGAACTGCTATCGCCATCTATGATTGAAATAGTGAACTATTCCATATTCCGCATATGAAAGTTTAGTTAATTAATTACCACTAACAGATAGATAATTCAGTGGATTTTTCATTTGATTCGTGTATTATTAGCAGGAGCAAGCGACAAAATTTCAAGTTGATTGAATGACGGGAAGTTGTTGAAATATCGATTATAAAATTCTGCAGACAAACAACACACGGACAACCTGACACTGTGAGTTAAGTAAAGTGTGTTAAAAAAATGTAATGTCTTGAAAATTCTATATAGTTCAATAATGTCAAACTTTTATTAGCTAAATTAATAGAATTAAGCTTAGTATTCAAAATTAATTAATAATGAAAATGTAGCCAACTGACTATTTTTTCAGGATATGCACATTTACCAAGTGAAAACAAGTGAAAAAAACAAAACTAATGTATAATTAATGTATAACTGAAAGATTAGATTTATACATTCGTAGTCTATATAATGACATATAGAAATTAACTGTCTGATTGACAAAATATATATTTTCTTTAGTTAGAGGAAAATAATTATTAGAGTAGCATGAAATATAATATAATAAAAAAAAAAATTGTTCATAGGGGTGTAATTTTTTATTGAAAATCCTATACAATTTTTGGCTCCCATGCAGGATCCCGCAACCCTCTCTTAACTCAGTCCCTGTAATACTTCTCTTATCGGCGTATATACCCCGGGCGCATCAACACCGCTACTTACCAGGCGTATTGGCAAAGTATAGAATACTCATCACCGCCCTGAATGATTGAAGACTGGGTATGGGTCAAGCAAGAAAATACAGACACATTTCAAAACAATGATTTATTATAAATGCCGACTTGGCTGTATCTCGATTTGAGTTCAAATCTTTTTAATTAAAAGAAAACTTTACTTGATGTTAAATCAATAATACTGAATAAGAATATCATTGATTTTGATAAAATAATATTAATTAAAATTAATTCCATGTGACTATATCACAAAATAATAAAAATAATAGGTGAGCAATAACTAATTCGTATGAATATCAATAATGTTCTTATTCGATATTATAAATTACACAATATTATTATATCAAACAACTATTCACTAACTCATTATAATACGACACCAGAAAACATTGAACGTGTATGAGAAATGCTGACAAAGGATCGGCGATTGACTCTGCGAATAATAGCCGAAGAATTGGGTATTAGCAAAGACACAGTAAGTAGTGTTTTCTGGTGTCCTGCTTGTGGATTTCTTAAAAAAAAATCTTATTCTTATTTTATTTTTATTTTTTATAGAAATTATTACTAAAATATATTTAAGATGATTTAATAATAAAAAAAAATATATTTAATAAATTTTTTCAAGAATAAAATAAATTATTTAGGATACTGAAAATGGTATTCATTAGAAAAAAATATAATATAAAATTGAGATTTTTATTTCATTGTACATCTTTATTTGAATGGCCTCCTGAATTGTCTTCATATAAAATTAGCTGGAGTGTCTCCACTCGACTATCTCGCAATTTAAATTGGATTAAATAACATAATATATTATATTTAAATTAAATTTAATTAATTATAAATTATAAATAATAAATATTAAACCAGCGCATGTTTGGCTTTTTATTGATGGCACCATGGCACGTGTTGGCGCGTGAGATTTGCAGTGTTAAAAAATTAATTCTGGTACTTTCAGCAATTCAATCAAGCTGAAATTCTATATATAGCAGTTTTATACAATTATTAATCATGTGAAAAATTATCAAACATATATTTTTATTTTTACGGTCACTTTAGAGAAAAAAAAATCAAAACGTTGTAGGTAATGACCCTCTTCCGGTTGAGCTACATTTCTCAAAAGTTGATAGAAAACTATGAATTTTGAATAATGTCCATGTACCAAATTGCTCCGCCCCCTGTACCCCCCCCCTCCCTATTCTGAGCTATAACCATCTAACACCTAACCTGTCCCATCTCTCTCACGTTCCTTCCTACATTGTCCGCCCTGTTCACAATTGGTCTTCCAAACGGACGTTTTCCAATCGAACTCCCCACCAATATATTTTTCCTCTCCCATTCTAGCCATGTGCCCTGCCGATCCCAGCCTTCTCTATTTTATGACCTATATTTAGAGATGCATAGAGGTCATGCAATTCCTTGTTATGCAGTCTCCGCCATTCCACGGTGTCCTCATCTTTCTTTGGCCCATAAATGCTGGGAAGAATCCTATTCTCAAATACTCTGAATCTACTCTCATCTCCCAGGGTTATAGACCATGCCTCCCACTCATATAATACAATTAGTAATTTAATAATTTTGATCCCCTTTGATAATAATTTCCAGATTGTAACCTCGATTTAAATTCTTTGCAAATATTATTCTCTCTGATACTAATTATTTTGTCTTATCACTATTAATTTCAAACCCCAACAATTGTCCTGCCTCGATTAATTTTTTTATGCTACTTTAAATGTTATTAATTTAATTATATTAATAAAATTATTTAAAATAAAAAAATATATTCTCTATTAATTATTATTATTTCTAACTTTTTTCTTCCTATTTATGGAATCAAATATGTAGTTGTAGGACATATTTTAAATAAAAAAATAATGAATTAATTATAATTATTTCAATTATATTGAATTTTAATTCTTTGCAAATATTATTCTCTCTGATACTAATTATTTTGTGTTATCAAATTAATTAATTTCAAATCACTTTTCCTGCATCGATTAATTTTTTTATGTGCCTCTTTAAATGTTATTAATTTATTTAAAAAAAACAAAGTAAATAAAATAAAAATAAAATATAAAGAAATTAGCATAACACTAAACTACTATAAAAATAATATTAAAAAATATATATTAAAATCTTACGTGAAAATCCAATTATGAGATCAAATTTTCTTAATTAAAATAATTTACTCACATAATCTTAAAAATTAATAGTATTAAATTATAGCCGTAATGTGAATGTTTTCAAAGTTTAAAAGGCCAATAAGATCAATTGAGATATTGTAAATATCAATAGATATATAAAAAGATTTTTATCTGCACATTGCTCAGAATTTAAATTTTTTTGCGTATATTTGCGTTTCATGTCCTCTAGAATCCAAAAGTGACTTTAGAATTTTTCATTTCTGTTCATAGACTATAAATTTTATTAATATCTAATCAATAACAGCTGAAAATAATTTTTAAAAATTTGATATAAACTTGTTGTCATTTAGCAGCGCAAAGAATACAATAAAAAAAATGTTTTTAATATTTATATTTTTATTTTTATTTTTCTAATATTTACAATATTTCAATTAATCATATAGTTTTTTATATATGTTTATTTATGCACAAAAAATTAATTGACATAAATATTAATTTAATAAAATATTAAAATAATAAAAATAAATAAATTTGTAAAAAAAATATAAAATACTTAAAAAAAAATGTACCTTTGCAAGTTTCGAACTCAAGGTGCAAAGTCATAAGAAGACGCGCTAGCTCGCTTGGCCAGGAACCGCTTTTGTTTGCAAGTCTTCTATTAGAATTTATATACATGTCAAATTATCGCCACCAGCGCCTCTATGAGCTAGTATGGTAACTAAACTATTTTTAATTAATTAGCACTTCCTGGACACACCTTACCAATTAGCGGTTTTATGAAGGAAGTCTGACATGCCCTGAGACCTACTGAATATACATAAAAAATTTCATAAGAATCGGTCGAGCCGTTTCGGAGGAGTATTCTGTCAAAGTTTTGTGACACGAGAATTTTATATATAAGATAAATATACTAATATGTATTTAAATTAACACAATTTCAATAAAATTAAAATTTACTTTTCTATTGTGTTTTATTATCGACGTCACTTTTGGGAATTTTAAAAATAGATAAATAATACATTCAATAAACTCTCGCAATGATTATCTATATTTTGATCCAATTAAATATAAATATTTAATCTTTCTTCTTTTTTTTAAAAAATTTATATAAAACCAAAATTTTGAATAAAGCCATTTATCAAAAGATAAATTAAATGGTAATTATTATTATTATTATTATTATATTATAACTATAATAATTAAGATCATTATAATATTATGTAGAGAACAATGTAAGAAATTAACAATGTATAAAAAGTGAAATAAAGAGGTTTTATGCTGTGATTCATCCTCTGTCAAGTAAAATAGATCTTTTTTTTTCTTTTGTTTATCAGATCATCATTAAGCCTTTCCCCCCCCCCCTCGTTTTAGAATTTTATAAATTTGTTAAAAGTTTAATGTTTTAAAATCATATTGAATTGCTAAATTATTTAAAAACAAAATTCAATATCAGAAATTTTAAAAAATGAAATTGAAAAACTTTTAAATCTTTAAATATTTGATTAAAGTTGGTTATTAGTTTAATTGAAAAATATTAATAAATCGTTCTCATCCCAATTTTGATTAAATATACATTGATATAATCGAAGATTAGAGTTTTTATCTATTATCAAATTCTATCATCCCTTTATTCTAATTTGAAATGGATGGAAAAAATTTGGATATATTTCTCTATTATTTATCTCTTTCGGGATTATAGTAAGTATTAGAATATATTAATAATGTTGTTTAACCTTCATTATTTAACATAAATTAATCTGATTATAATTAAATATATTTTAATAAATTTTTTCAAAATCCTTATTTATTAAGTCATTTCCATTCAATTCCAATACTAAAAGTTAAAATTATGATATTAGATTGACATACAAATGAATAATATACATCTGTCTTGCTGAAATAATAAAAATTGAAACAAAAAATAAATAAAACGTTTATGATATTTTGATAGTTATTACCATCAAATAATTATTTAATTTTAATATATATATATATATTTACTATACGTATGCAAAGAATTTTTTCAAATTAATTTTTTTAAGTTGAATGGACCCGTTCTCCTGATCATAGAACACCTTTACCCTGACTATTTGTAGGATGCATGCGAAAGTCAGATATTAATTTAATTCACTTTAATTCACTTCTATATTTGTGAATTCAAAAACCGTTTTATCAAATTCAATAACTATAAAATCAGTATTTTATTTTTCAAATAGGCTATTTTTTTATAATTAAAAGTAATTCTATACCTAGGAAAACTGGGGTATTATAATACCCCGCGATATCTTTGAGGTTAGAAACACTGGCGTTATCACTTACGGGTTAAACATTTTGTATAGCTATATTATTTAAACGTAAAGTTTATGGATTTTTTCAGCTTATTATTATTATATATAATAAATAGTTAAGCATCATACTTTGTATTTTCCTTTTTTTATAAACATAGTTATTTTATAGTTTCTTAAATCAACCTAGAAATTAGAAATTTGAGCTGTTTTTTTCATTCCCCCAATTCTATGAAGGTACTCGTATATATTAAGTAAATTAATATTTTGTAAACTCTAATACAGTGATACTCAACCTTATTTTACCGCGGCACACTTTTAACGGTTTAAAAAGTTGGTGGTACACAAATAAAAAGATAAGTGTAAAAGTTTACCATATTAAAAAAAAATTAGAAAAAAAGTCGGAAATATTTAAAAACCTAGTCCCAAAAAATTTAGGAAAAAAGTCGGAAATGTTTAAGAGCCTCATAATCTCGTGGCACACTTTTGAAAATCTCGCGGCACAGTGGTTGAGAATCACTGCTCTAATAAATTATTAGTAAATATTTTTATAATTATATTATTTATATATACTATTAGTATATTATTATACGTATATATTAAACATTTTTTAGTAAAGAACCTTCAAATTGGAGTAAATGGAAAATTTATGCCCGACGAATTTTAACAGTAGTTACCAATAGTTGTGGACCTATAGTATTTTTTGGAATATTATGGACATTTATAAATAATAATAACGATATTGATATGGCACTTTTTTCTCTGGAATTAGTTTTGACACAATTAATTGTTTTTATAAAATCATATTTAATGTTTTGGAAAAGAAATTCAATCACCAAATTAGTTGAAAGTATGATTAATTGTTATGATTTAAGTCAAAATGTTAACGATCCGGAACTCAATAAAAAAATATTTAGTAAGTATATATAATTGATTAAATTTATTAATAAAATTGTGAATGAAAAATAAGAATGTATTTTCATAATGAATCAATCACACATACGATTTTTTGTTTGTGTTTTATTTTTTTAGGCCGTCGTGAAATAATATTGAAACAATTTTCAAAAGGATGGATATATTTCTATGCTTTATTAATTTTCAATTTTATATGTATGCCATATAAAGTGTTAGTAACCGATGTGATATGGAATTATAATAATTTGACATTACAACAACAATATTTACATTATCCGGTTTGACAAAAAAAAATATTTATAAATAATTTAATAATAGTCAACTAAATAATTTTTATTTTAGGTTAGCTATCCTTATATTAATATTTTAACTCCTGGCCCATTTATTATCATTACATTTTTCTCTTTATTATCAATGGGCTGGATGATGCCTTCGGTTTTGGCCATTGAATTGTTTGTTGTAGCTTACATATTTCAAATACTACCACTTATACAAATATTAAGAGTTTCTATTCAACATTGGAATGCAAAATCCAATGTTCAATTAGTAGATATTATTAAACTTCAACGAAATTTTACTAAGTAAGTTATTAATATTATTATTATTATTTATTACATGTCAATGTAGTAAAGAATACTAAAAAGAAAACAAAAAATAAGAAATTTAAACATTTTTATCTAAATACCTTCCAAATTCAATTATTATTTATTTTAAAGTCACATTTATAGATTGCTCGTAGTTACACTACACTACAGTCAGATAAGATTTTTGATTACCTACTACATTAAATAGAGGAACAGTGGCTCACTTAGGGATATATTTTTTTTTTTAAATCTTTTCCTAGTAAGGATTATCCTCAAAATTTTTTACCTAATGTACGTACAACTATTTTATACATTATTTTAAATAACTTTTAATCTCAAATCCATTATAGAAAAATTTAAAATAAAAAAATATTTAGTAGACTCTCTTGTACAGGGTCCGCCATGTAAAATTATTTTTTTTAAATGCAATAAAACAAAAACGATTGGATGAATTTTCAAATTTATTTTTTCATAGTGAAGTATAGACCTTCCGATTATTTCTAAAATACTATTTCATTCAAATGACTGCCTCTGCTGACCTTGCAGTACGCCATTGAAGGAGACGCCGATTTTGGCCAAAAAATCATCTTTTCGGATGAGGCACATTTCCATATTGGTGGATACATCAACAAACAAAATTGCCGCATCTGGGGGACGGAAAACCTACACGTTATCATGGAGAAGACAATGCATCCTCAGAGAGTGCCGGTTTGTTGCGGATTTTGGACTGACGGCATCATTGGTCCATTTTTCTTTGAAAATGAGGCAGGAGCCGCCGTTACGGTTAATAGCGCCATGATTTCTGATGGGTTGTTCCCGAAACTTGAAGAGGAAGACTTGAACAACATTTGGTTCCAACAAGACGGCACTCCATGTCACACAGCTAAACTTACAATCGATCTTTTGCGCACTGTCTTCGGAGACAGAATTACCAGCAGAAATATATATATATATTCTGATGTCGTTTGGCCGCCTTGGAGCTGCGATTTGACACCGTTAGACTATTATTTGTGCAGAGCCGTCAAAGGCAAATGTTATACAGACAAACCAGAGACAATTCAAGCTTTGAAGGACAACATTCCTGCAGCCATAGCTAAAATAGAACCGTATACTAACACAAATGTACTCAAAAATTGGACCGACCGTATGGTGTACTGCAAGGCCAGCCGAGGCAGCCATTTGAATGAAATAGTATTTCATAATTAATCGGAAGGTCTATACTTCACAAGGAAAAAATAAATTTGAAAATTCATCCAACCGTTTTTGTTTTATAGCATTTAAAAAAAAAAAATTACATGGCGGACCCTGTATCTTGTCCGAAGGTGTACCATATTACCTTGAAACTACCCAGCTTGAAACAGGTAATAGTAAATGTAAAAAATTAAATAAATAAATTCCAATTAACTTGTAAATATTTAATCTAAAAAAGAAATTCTTTAGATATTAAAAGTATAGTAGTGATTAAACCAGGCCTGGACAACCCAAATGACTCCATGGGCGTCTTTGATTAAGATCAATGCTACAGGGGCCGCATTTTAGGGAAACGAATTTATAAACTTTACAATGTGTGTGTGTGTATTTAAAAACACTATTAATACTTTTTTGATGCTTAATGTTTAATGTTTTTATTTATTATTTTTCGGCTACTTTTTTTAAATAAAAATAATAATAATAATTTAAAATAAAAAAATATATTCTCTATTAATTATTATTATTTCTAACTTTTTTCTTCCTATTTATGGAATCAAATATGTAGTTGTAGGACATATTTTAAATAAAAAAATAATGAATTAATTATAATTATTTCAATTATATTGAATTTTAATTCTTTGCAAATATTATTCTCTCTGATACTAATTATTTTGTGTTATCAATAATTTCAAATCACTTTTCCTGCATCGATTAATTTTTTTATGTGCCTCTTTAAATGTTATTAATTTATTTAAAAAAAACAAAGTAAATAAAATAAAAATAAAATATAAAGAAATTAGCATAACACTAAACTACTATAAAAATAATATTAAAAAATATATATTAAAATCTTACCCGAAAATCCAATTATGAGATTAAATTTTCTTAATTAAAATAATTTACTCACATAATCTTAAAAATTAATAGTATTAAATTATAGCCGTAATGTGAATGTTTTCAAAGTTTAAAAGGAAATAAGATCAATTGAGATATTGTAAATATCAATAGATATATAAAAAGATTTTTATCTGGTAACTAAACTATTTTTAATTAATTATTCTTTATAATTTTTTTAAAATTTTTCTAATTAAAAAATCGAAAATCGGGCTTGGAGGTGCTTCCGTGTAAAAAATTCCATGTCCCTGCGTGCGATAGATTTTCCTGGAGAGCTCGGTCAGACAGACAGACAAACAGACACACACATTACACTTGCTTTTCTTATTATAGATAATGCAGGTGTGGCCAAACTTTTAGCTTTTCGGGGCTACGAATAAATGAATAAAATATAGTCTGCTGTCGACTATGGATATGGGCAAATAATTTTAAAATTTTATTTTTTAATTAATTAAATTTTCTATTTATATAATTTAATTATTAATTAATTTAATTTTCTATTTAATATGTAATAAATAAATATTTGATTTTTTTATTTTAATTCTATTATTTACATTTACTTGTATTATATATATATATATTTTAATTGAATATAACAAGTTGGTTGTTCTCTTTCAATTTGATTGAGCGAACAAGAATGAATTTAAACGTTGGATCTTGACACAATTGTTTTATTTCAATTGAATTTATTTTTATTTATTTATCTTATATAATAATATAAATATCTATTTATTATGTAATAAATAAATATATTTTATATATATATTATTTTTGATCAACGAATAAAAAAATTAAAATATATAATATGTTTGTAATAAAGTGCTAAAAAAATTATTAATTATACAGTCAAATACTAAAATATAGAAAGGTTAAATCAATAATATATTTATATATGTTCTTAGATATATGAAAGATATGTTAGTTTTAATTATTATAATAGTATTAATAAAAAAAAATTGTAAATGGAAGGGCTGTTATTTTTCATTTAAATTTATAACTTCAATTAAAATAAATACTTCATTTTGGAATGGATATGAGAGGAGGGGGAGGTAGAGGCAAAATTTGGGTAGAGTAGAGTAGTCTAGGACTAAACGGTGTTTTGAGAAAGGGAAGCCCTTGGATAAAAAGTATATAAATTATCGGGTTAAGAAAAATATATAAATATATGGTATATAAAAGATGTAATAACATATAGGATGATTATGATCTAAAATTATTTTTTAATAAATTTAAAAATAATATCCTGGGTAACGGGTAGATTCTTTTCTATAATCCCAGTAGAAAAGAATTCTATTTCAGGGATTGGCATTCCTGCCCTTACGGGAGCTCATGATTTCTTCTAAATCCCTCTTCTACCTGGAGGAATCATGTCCTTTACCCATTGACACCTTTCCATCCATTTCCTTACTCTTACTCCCCCCCCCCCCACCCCTGATCATTCAAAAAATCAAATTTATTTGGATGAAGGAGAATACCTAGCATAGCTTCATTAAAAAGAAAAAAAATTGAAATCTTGTCTATTATAGGAGACTCTTTAGAGTCTCCTATATATATTTGAATTAACCCCCGAAGGGGGTTAATTCAAATATATCCATATCACGTCAACCCTTCGACTAGCAAAACCCGGTAATTTACGAGTGAGACATATGTTATAACTGCCTCTGAGAGGACCCACCTCTCAACGCTTCTTACTATTAGAAAATTTGGAACTCATATTTATTGAACTCTTTGGAGAATTAGCAGAACACTTCTATTCAATTGGATTCAGTTTATACAAATTAATAACAAAATTTCATAAAAAATGAATAAAAGTAAAAAGATACAACAGAATTTTCGCCAGATTTTCAATAAAATGGATTTTTAGTGAAATATAAATGAAAATTATAATTAATTTTTATTTGGTATCATGTTACACTTGAAATAAACATTTTCTGATAACAATATATAAAACGCATATCAAAATACTCGTTATTCAATGTAGATTCATTTTCACTAGCATTATATAATTTTATGATACTTCCTTAATTAAATATTAATTATTGAATTTTGACAGATGCAATGTGATTTCGGCTGCCATGTTGAATGACGTCGAATCTTTTGTTTAATTATATTAAATGATTATTCTTTGCATATCTCTTCTCTCAATACAAGATTATTTTTGATTCTTGTATTTCTTGTATTATAACTATTTCCATGATCATTTTTCTTTGTTTTTTTCAATATTTAATGTATAAAGTCTTTGCCATGTATTGCTTATGGGTTGAATTTTCGTAGCCTTTAAGTGAATTTCTTTCCTATATTTTTACTAGTTGATGAAACAGTCTCACCGGATTGGACTTTGACTAGTAATTCTTTTGTCTGAGTTCAAATTTTTCAATTTGTTTATTTTTTATAATTTTATTCTTTAGAGAGATTTTTAATAATATAATTATAAATGTTAATATAATACTATTTAAATTAATTATTATGAATATTAATTCTATCCCTAATTTTGAAAATATTACCTTTCTTATTATAATATCTAGTCAATCATTTTTATTAAAAAAATTGTAAATGGAAGGGCTGTTATTTTTCATTTAAATTTATAACTTCAATTAAAATAAATACTTCATTTTGGAATGGATATGAGAGGAGGGGGAGGTAGAGGCAAAATTTGGGTAGAGTAGAGTAGTCTAGGACTAAACGGTGTTTTGAGAAAGGGAAGCCCTTGGATAAAAAGTATATAAATTATCGGGTTAAGAAAAATATATAAATATATGGTATATAAAAGATGTAATAACATATAGGATGATTATGATCTAAAATTATTTTTTAATAAATTTAAAAATAATATCCTGGGTAACGGGTAGATTCTTTTCTATAATCCCAGTAGAAAAGAATTCTATTTCAGGGATTGGCATTCCTGCCCTTACGGGAGCTCATGATTTTTTCTGCCTTCCCTCTCCCATGGAAAAATCATGTCCTTTACCTTTTAACTTCTTTCTATCAGTTCCCTTACTAGTCCCCCTCTGATCTTTAGTAAAATTCAACCTTATTTAGAGGAAGAAGAATGACTGTCACTTTACAATCTTTCTAACACACACTGATACTGATATGCACCCTGACTATTTTCGCTACAGAGAAAAAGCAATTTGAGACACACGGCCACACAGCTACCAAGAGCGCGTTCAGTATTACTACATTGTTTATCTTATCAGGAAAAATATAAACAGTATATGTATGTTTCACAAATAATTTATTATTGTAAGATTAAATTATAGAATTAAGAATTTCAAACATTTATTTAAGTTATAACAAATTGTCCAACTTTGGCTCCGCGGGCTACTTTTAAAGCCTTTGCGGTCGACCTGTTGGCCACCTGGTATAATGTATGAAGGTGTATCATTTCAATATGTCTCCAGGTACCAGGTACCATAAGCAAATTTTAAATTGTTGAATCAAAATATTTTTAACAATTTGATTGCGCTGCTCTTTCTCTGACATCAACAAAAACTAAGAATTAATATAGAATTTAGCTGCCCCATAGTGAGCCTTTTCTCCTCTATATTTTCTATATCCATTAAAATCCAATTAGTCAAATTCTAATTCTCAAAAAACAAACAAACATTTTATTATTATGAATGCTAAAGATTTTTTTATTAATTTTTAAATAAATGGATTGGAATAAACCTTCAAATTTTGTTTTCATTTATTCTCTTTCAATTAAATTAATTAATTAATTAATTTTGAATAAATATTTGAATATTTGTATTTGTTTTTCTAAAGAAATTATTTGCCCTCAGCTTATGGAATTTATTAAATCAAGAAATGAGTAACGTATTTTTCTGTTATGCTATTAATGTCTTTGTTATCGTATCTATAATGACTTTATATTATGCTTTGGTAAGTTTTTCAAAAATTTTTAAACACTTAAACTCATCATTAATTTGAAAATATAAATCATTTAAATTTTAACTCAAAAAAAAAAATAACAACTTTGAAATATTCTTATTTCCAAAGTAAAAATTTTTGCACTATGTATTTTAGTTTAATGTTTTATATTTAATATTAATTAAAATTTTTCAAAAAAAAGGGAAACAATATGGATATTTTCATTACATTTGTCGGCTATTTTATTATAAATGATCTCCAATTATTTTTATTAACATGGTCTTTTGAAGAAATTAAAATACAGGTATAGATTTATTTCTAAAACTAGATAAAGGGTTAATTTTATAAATAGATTTATTGTTTTTTATTTTCTTTTTAATTTGCAGTATAATAATGTGGGAGATGATCTTTTTGCTCTTGAGTGGTACAATTTTGAGCCAAAAGTGAAAAATTCATTGATTTTCATGATCCATAATAGTCAACAACATCTCGTGATCAAAGCTGGAAAATTAATCTCTTTCGATCTTAATTTTTTTACCCAGGTGGAAAAAATCTTGAATTTTTTTTATTCATGTTATTTATTTATTTATTTATAAAATTTCTATGCAAAAATATTTAAATTTTTTTCTACAACATTTCTGTAATCATTGTATTGTAATTTTTTTAAAAATCTAATTTAATTTATTTCAGATATTTCGATTTTCATTCTCCGTTTATACACTTCTATCAACTATTCTTGAGGAATAATTTCAATTAGTCAAGATTCTCTAAATTAGTTTAATACTTTAGTAAACACTTGTAATGCAAAATAAAAAATAAAAATAAATTAGCATATATTTATAATCTACTGATGAATTTATACAAATAATGAATGACCTTTCACAGAGGATTTTATCAATTAACAACTATTTTATCAGTGGTTAGACTATTGTAGTTTAAAAAAAAATGTAATGTCTTGAAAATTCTATATAGTTCAATAATGTCAAACTTATATTAGCTAAATTAATAGAATTAAGCATAGTATTCAAAATTAATTAATAATGAAAATGTAGCCAACTGACTATTTTTTGTACATTTAACAAGTGAAAACAAGTGAAAAAAACAATTATAATAATAATAATTAATGTATATCTGAAAGATTAGATTTATACATTCGTAGTCTATATAATGGCATATAGAAATTAACTGTCTGATCGACAATATATATATATTCTTTAGTTAGAAGAAAATAATTAAAGGAGTAGCATGAAATATAATATAATAAAAAAAAAATTGTTCATAGGGATGTAATTTTTTATTGAAAATCCTATACAATTTTTGGCTCCCAAAATAAAAAAAAGGTCGTTGATTTGAGAGTATAATATATAAATATTTATAAAAATTACTGATTTATTATATTTATATACATATAATAAAAATAAAATAATATAAAATTTACCAACTATTTTATGTTTGGCAGTATAATTAATTAAATATTATATTCAATGATAAATTCTTAAATAATATTAAAAATAAATAAATAAATAAAACTGGCATTTTCATTGGAAATGTCTGAAAATATTTATAAAAAGTCTTGTTGTCTATTAATTTGAATGCATAGAAAGAAAAAAAACTTTAATATTTATCCAATAATTCAGAATGATATATTACTTATTTGTGTTATTTTTTATATTCTGAGTCTATATTTTCAAAAATTTATTCAATAGATTATCTAACAAATTTATTAATTTTGAAAAGCTGCTCATTTAACATCATTTAAGTCGCTCGCGCAATCAATTTATTTCTATTATTTTCTCCCGCTCCTTAATCCTGCCATCTGTTGGACTAAAAATAAAAAAAAATGATTAATCTAATTGAAAGGATAAATTAATAGGATAGAAATTTAAAAGATAGCGACACCGATATTCAATTGTGAAATTTTTGGGAATCACACAATAATAAAAGTAGAAAAATTAAAAGAATATATAAAAAAAACATTAGTAAAATACTTTTTCATATATATATACATATATATATATATAACAAAATTTCGATTTCAATTCAAGAATAGTTTACAAAAAAGCAGTAATAATAACAAAATATTTCTAAATAATAGAATTCTATTACCTTTGAGTTTGAAATAATCTTTTTTATTTAAAATAAAAGAAAAAACTTTCATATCTATTTCAATTTTAACTTTAGATTGATTTATATTTCTAAATATATTTTTTTATTGTTTATGTTGTTGAATTATTAAAAAGTTAAGATATATAAGATATATAAGAGTTAAGTTATATATTTATTTATTTTTTTCATTTACATTTCGATATATTATAGTATATTATAAGATCATATGATTAATAATGAAATTAGATTCCTCCTAATTTGGTACATGCTCAAATTATATAAAATTATTTTCTCCCTGTGACATGTGTGACTTGAACTTTACACTTTAATTCTAATTTGAATAAAATCATTAATGAATAATTAAAAAAGTATAAGTATCAAAAAGGTCATAAATATTAGGTATATTTTTTTAAATAATAAATAAAAAAAAATTTCATTTCCTTTTTATAGAAGAGAAATTAATTAAAGTTGTTGATAAGAATTCTCTTGTTATTCATTAACATTTGTTTATTTTTCTTAAATGTGATTGTATTTTGAATTAAAATTGAATTGATTATTTGATATATTGGTTGATGAATAAATAAATTACCGGGTGATATGATGGGTTCACTGTCCTTGTGTGCCCTTGGTTACACCTTCGGCAGTGGCCCAGGACCCAGCACCCTTCGCCACCTGTGTATATACATACTTTCGCCGGACGCCATGTTGTTGTTGGCCCTGCCAGATATGGTGCGGCTGCTGGTGCGAGTGCAACGCAGAGACTTTAACGCGCGTATAAACAACCGCTTTACTCATCGGTGTTTTTCGGTGAATGTGCTTTGTAAAGCTCTCCACAAACAAACACAAATACTACGGATTAAACTGACAAAAAAGTAAGCATTATACTCAATTTTCACTCACTTACTTAACTCTGACAAAAAAAAAAACAAACAAAAAAATAAATCGTTATTGATAAACACAATCATAAATTTATTTTTTATAATCAATATTATTTTGATGTAATAAAATAAAAATTTATTTTATTTTTTCATTAATTTTTAATATTTCATTAATATCACATTTATATTTTAACATAATAAAATAAATGTTATTAATTTTTATTTTGTATGATTGAAAATAAAAAACAAAAATAAACAAAATCATATGTTATATTTGACAGTCATCGTAAAATAGTAATTATGATCAATCATTTAGTTGATAAATATAATGATTATATATTATTTAAAATTAATAATACAATATATATATTATATTAATAATCTGTATATTTTTTTATATACTTGTATATTAAACTCAACATCGTCATCCTAGATATGAATGAGTTTACTTTCTTATCTAATTATCAACGCTTTCCTGCCTTATCTAATTAGATGGAGATTTCTTTCTTTGATTTATTATTATTTTAAAGTCTTGATTGTTTTACTATTATGACTTTCTTTTAAAGTCTTCTACTCTCACCAAACTTTTAATTTTTTTGTTCTTAAACCATAAATGTATTTATATATAAATTTATTAATTTTAATTATAAAATATTAATTAAATAAAAATTTATTTTTAAGAATTAACTAGTATTATATTTAGAATTTATAGGATATACATATCCTTTATTAGTTTATTTCTACTCATTTAACCGAAATTCTTAAATGAGACGAATTTATTTTAAAATAAATCAACTTAAATGAAGAATACTTTTCTTAAGTTGAATATATTAAATTTCATGATTTAATTTTAAATCATCTGATTTTGATCATCCAATTATATCCAGCAACTTCCAGAGTAATATGTTTAACTATCTATTATTTGACGTTTATTTATTTATTTATTTAAACTTAATATTTTTATATATATATATTATTAAATCTTAAATTAATTTCATATATAGAGGATCGATCCATCAACCTTAAGTTTGGTGGTCCAGAATTATATAATTATATAATTATATATAGAATATATATAGAAGAAAATTTTAATATATATATTTATATTATAATTTTATTTCAAATTTGTAGAAATCATTTACTTTTTTATTATTAATAAAAAAGTTCCCCCACATTAAATTAATTAAAGATAAAAATCTTTCTTCATTACAATTAACAATACAATTCGAGAGGCAACTAGTGGAAAAATTTATATTTATTTTGTAATTTAATTTAATTTTTTTTATTTACCTTTAATTTTATACATTTTTATATGTATAATAAATAATATATTATATATTTATTGTTTTAATTGCTTAATATTATTCTAGATCACTTTTAATTATTTATTTATTTATTATTTTGATTATTATTGTATATTTAGTTGTTTCAAATTAATTATTAAAAAAAAATTAAATTTAAAAATGTATTTTAATTAAAAAAAAAAATTAATTCCAAAGATATCACAACTTAATTTTATGTATTCAAATAAAAAAGTCTTCAACAATTTTTTAATCTATGATTTTATATTTTTACGAGAAAAATACTTTTGTAAAAAAAAACTTATTAGAAACTTTCATTTCTTTTCTATTGTATTTTTATAATTTCAATGAGACAAATACATTTGTGTTTCTTTTCTTTAATATTGTAAATAAAGGAAGACAAAGAAATATTTACTAAATTCTCATTTTTAATCGAACATTTTAAATAAAACAAAATTACAATTTTTATTTAGTTAATAAAATTAATAATAATTAGTTAAAAAATTAAATTCAAAAATGAATCATTATTATCAATTATAATCATTTGAAGATTATAATAACTATATCTTTAATAATTTTAATGAGTTAAGATGAAACTTTTAAAATTATTATAAATTTTATTTAATGATTACATGATTTTTTTTTTTATTGAAATGTAAAGATTTAATTAATTTATTTTCAAAAGATACCTAATAACAGGAAAATTCACTTTAGAAATATTTGTAAAAGTTGGTTGGTTGGTTGGTTTTATCATTCAAGTGAAAGATTTCCTTATAAGTTTTCCTTCTGATTTTATCAATGTGTATAAAAATAAAAATAAACCACTCCCTCTGAATTACCAAATAATAAATTTTAAATTTTTAACACACATATATAAATAATAATTCATTAATTACGATATCTATATTTCAAGGTGATTTTATATTATAGATTTTCATTAATATACATTAATTATAAATTATTCAAATCAATTCAATTCTATTTTCATATAATATACAAGATAATTAGTTAAATCTTTTGTATAGTTTATAGAAAAGTCATTAAAAAGGAATTAAAAAATCTAGGAATAGGAAATAAATTCATGAGGAGTAAGAATTGAAAATTCATATTTTAATTCAGTATAAAAAATTAACGAAAAATAATAAATTTTTTTTTTCATAAATACTTCACTTTATATTAGAATGAAGTATTTTAATATAATTATACCTAATTATTTATTATTGGAAAGTATAAACTATAAAATAATGTCTTCTGATAAATAGCAACTATAATTTAAATTGTACTTTCATTAGTGAAAGTAATGTGAAGTAGAGTTAAAATAAATAAATAATTCTAGGTCTGAGAGAAAATAACTAAAATTATTAATATATATAGTTTGTTGGTTTAAAATAAACAATTTATCTACGAGAACATATTTGTACATATATTTCCAATATGATTGTGTTATTTAATGTTTCATGTTTGATTTCATAGTTGTTTTTGGTTTAGCTAGTTATATGTACCAATTTATTATTGTCATATTTTATATGATCTCTTAAAGAAACTTTATTATTATCTATGATATTTTTCAGAAACTGAATAATTAATTTAATTAATCTTGGACAGTGGATATGTTTTTGTTTTCAATTATAATTAATGAATAAATAATGTTTTTAATATTAGAAATTCATCAAAAACATGAATTTTTAATATAAATTAAATCAATCTTTGTGATTAAAATAAAATGATGAAATAAATTTATTATCATGGAATATGATACAATAATAGTGATAGAAAGGTAAGCAATATTCATTACATCTAAATACATATTGTATCCGCTTGATACATCGACTATAGAGGCTTGTAAGACCTAAAAAATAATAGAAAGCTATTGTTCCTGAAAATCGAAAGTGGGAGGAAATGGAAGGGGATGAATCCTTAATATATATTAATTTTGCTCGAAGGCTAAAAAGAGGAATTAATAAAATTACGATAGAAACCTCTTCACTTCTATCGCACCTGGAAATTTAAATGGACTGTATTAAAGGTCGAATGTTTAATATATTAGGGATTTGGAATTGAAAAAAGATCGCTAAAGAAAACTCTATAATCAACTTTTACAATATTTAATTAAATTAAAATTAGGTTCAATTAAAAACGGATTAATTATATTTAGGGTCACCTAAATATTTTTATATATCAACTTAAATCTAAATTTTAAATCTAAAATTAATATAGTTCAAAGTGTTCATAAGTGCACTTATCTGACCACCGGGAATTGAATTAAATGGGGGTTTACGCTGCCGTTCGCTGCCTGGATGTCTTCTCTGCTGGTTTCGCAATTGATCCAACGATCAATTGGCTTTGGACCCTCCTCGAGTTTCCAACGGGATGAATGGACCAGCACGGGTCCAAAGGTAGAGATGATCCCCTCAGGAATCACTGGGTTTGCCCCCTCGGAACAAACTCTGGAGCACAGGACCGGCGGCTGCAATCTGTAGCCTCGTCGACGACCCCAAAAGCACCGCGTTCGAGTTGTAAATTCGAACGGGTCGAATAAGGCGTCGGTGGGCCAAGGGGCCCCAGTAAGCAGTGGACGAGCAGATAAAAACACAGGCAGCAGCGACAGACAAAGGCAATGGCACTCGGGCGACAGGTACAACAGCAGCGGGCTCCGGAGAGCTCGGCCTGTCTTTTTATATGTAGATAGTAGGGGAGGGGGGTGGTCAACCTCATGAATTTATGACAATAACAATTAAATATTTAAAACTATAAATTAAATTAACTTAAAAATATTAAACTACATTATATAATTAATTGACACTAATATTTATAAATATTAAATTAATTACTATTTAAACTTAGTCAGAGGGCGGGAATTCAAATTTATTTGAATTCAGGTTCCATGCGGAAACATCACTCCCCCCCTTGACGGACTGTCAAAATCTATTTAAAGTTACGCTATCGGGTAGCAATGAAATTTTGTTGATCGAAAGGTTATATTCTCCCCTCTCGGTCTTTATTTTAACCCCCTGTACCAAATTGTCCTTTCCTCGAAAAGTTTTAATAATTTTCCCCAGTTTCCATTGCAAGGGGGACACGCCGGAATCGGGTATCAATACCAATCTATTACGCAAATCACTAGGGTTCTCCCGAAACCACTTTTTACGAGATTGCCGATTGGTTGAATAATTTTGCCCAGGATCACGCCTAGAGCCAGGTAGCCTATTTTCCCCTACCCTTTCCCCATTGGACCTTTGTTGATATGAATTAATATATTTACAAGGGCCCATTAGAACCCACCCCAGGTGGGTGTCTTGCGCTTTTGGTAAATCCCTTCTAAATACTTTCGTTTTCGATTTCATTAGAAGAGGATATATTTCTGCTCCGAGAATTATATCAATGCCTGCAGGTATGTTAAATTCTGGGTCGGCTAATTTATCACCTGCCGGCAGTGTGAAAGGGGGGATCCTTACCTGTTGTATTGGCTGTTCACTTGTTAATTTTTCCAAAACAAGAGGTGCTATTTTATAATTTTGCGATGTACCGAAATGAGGGCAAAAGGTGAGCTGAACCTTCCCTTTTACTCTCATTGACCGGCCACTCAAATTGAATAGACTTGTAGAGGTCTTTTCAATTTTATGACCGAGTCGTTTCGCCATTGAAAGCGAAACACAGCTTACCTGTGCCCCACTATCTAATAGACACCTAGCCTTTATCAATTTTCCCTCGGGGTCTATTATTTGTACCTGCGCCGTTGCCAATAGTGATGGATTAAAATTATTATTATTACAACCCGCATTCGACTGCATTATATGCGTTTGTAATGCATCTACATTCAAATTAATTGGTTTATCCTCCAATTTATTGCTTTCTACATCTATGTGTAGCAATTTATTCAATTTTTTATTACACTGAGCGCAAGGAGGTTTAAAACAGTCTGCCGCAGAATGTTTCAATCCTAGACAATTGAAGCATCGCTTCAATTCCCTAATTTTTCCCTTGCGCTCGCCAAGTGATAATTTTTTAAATTTATGACACTCTTTTAAGGAGTGTTTTTTTCCACATATGCTGCAGTCGAACGGAAGCCCGCCCATTGTATGAAAAATTCCAACCTTTTTAAAATTTTGTTTTTCCCTTCCATGGTCTATTGTTTTATTGCCCTTTTCAATGCTCAGGCCTGGCTGAGCTCCTAGGCAAGAATTATACCTCCTTTCTAAAAAGGCCAATATCTTTTTTAGGCTGGGGAGTTCGAAGTTATTTATTTCATAATACCATGCCCGCTTTGTTTCGTAGTCAACTTTCTCTAGAAGAGAGAAAGTCCAAAGAGGGTCACAGTCATCTATTTGTATTTTCAACGCCTCAAGATTGTTTAAAACGTTCTGAAACGTTGAAAATACTTTGAATAAACTATTCGCCGATTGTGAAGTGGCTTTAGGGATATCAATAATCTGCCCAATAAACCGGTACACGATTTCCGATTCCCTATTGTATCTTTTATTGAGGGTGTCCCATACAATTTTGTAATTCTCACCCTTCATTGGATACATGCCCACGCATTCTAAAGCCTCCCCTTGCAAGGCTCCTTTTAAAAAATTTAATTTCTCGAGAGAGGATAAATCATCTCGATCTCCTACTACTGATAAAAAGGTGTTTTTAAAACCCTCCCAATGTTCAATTTTTCCCGAGAATTTTGGAATCTCTAATTGAGGCAGACTTGGCTTTACCATAATTTTAGGCCTATCGCAAGTCTGCCTACGAGCCTCTAGCTCGTTTTTAATTTGCCTAATTTTTAATAACAGGCCACCCGACATGTCTAGAATCCGATTAATCATCTCAGTTGTTTCTTCATCTCCCAATGAAGCATCTGAGAGAACATCTGAGTTCACCTCGTTGATGCTTACATTGGAAGATTCCAACTGAATTAATCGAACCTCTAAAACATCCGAGTCGGCCTTACCTATATCCCCCAAGGCGGAAGTGATGGTGTGCACAGAACCTGCACATATATTTAATTTTCTGTGGTATAATTTAAATGCCCTCGACATTTTAAAATTTTTATTTAATTTTAATTAATCTACCTAGGAGACTAAAATTATTTATTTAACTATTAAAAGATCCTTTAAAATATTAATTTCAAACGAACCTTTTAAAACTTTAGCGACCTTTTTTCAAACAAAGGACAAAGAAAATGAATGGAAAGGAAATTTGTTATTGCAAGGGTCAGGTAACAAAATATTCCAACTGAATATAATGTTTATGAAAATTCTATCTCAGGAACAAATGCTTTCTTTTTAAACAAATATAAAATTATTTATATTAAATTAAAACCAGATAAAATCTTCAATTTTATCCGGCTAAAGAAGGACCAAAAAATTTAATGATGTATCCGCTTGATACATCGACTATAGAGGCTTGTAAGACCTAAAAAATAATAGAAAGCTATTGTTCCTGAAAATCGAAAGTGGGAGGAAATGGAAGGGGATGAATCCTTAATATATATTAATTTTGCTCGAAGGCTAAAAAGAGGAATTAATAAAATTACGATAGAAACCTCTTCACTTCTATCGCACCTGGAAATTTAAATGGACTGTATTAAAGGTCGAATGTTTAATATATTAGGGATTTGGAATTGAAAAAAGATCGCTAAAGAAAACTCTATAATCAACTTTTACAATATTTAATTAAATTAAAATTAGGTTCAATTAAAAACGGATTAATTATATTTAGGGTCACCTAAATATTTTTATATATCAACTTAAATCTAAATTTTAAATCTAAAATTAATATAGTTCAAAGTGTTCATAAGTGCACTTATCTGACCACCGGGAATTGAATTAAATGGGGGTTTACGCTGCCGTTCGCTGCCTGGATGTCTTCTCTGCTGGTTTCGCAATTGATCCAACGATCAATTGGCTTTGGACCCTCCTCGAGTTTCCAACGGGATGAATGGACCAGCACGGGTCCAAAGGTAGAGATGATCCCCTCAGGAATCACTGGGTTTGCCCCCTCGGAACAAACTCTGGAGCACAGGACCGGCGGCTGCAATCTGTAGCCTCGTCGACGACCCCAAAAGCACCGCGTTCGAGTTGTAAATTCGAACGGGTCGAATAAGGCGTCGGTGGGCCAAGGGGCCCCAGTAAGCAGTGGACGAGCAGATAAAAACACAGGCAGCAGCGACAGACAAAGGCAATGGCACTCGGGCGACAGGTACAACAGCAGCGGGCTCCGGAGAGCTCGGCCTGTCTTTTTATATGTAGATAGTAGGGGAGGGGGGTGGTCAACCTCATGAATTTATGACAATAACAATTAAATATTTAAAACTATAAATTAAATTAACTTAAAAATATTAAACTACATTATATAATTAATTGACACTAATATTTATAAATATTAAATTAATTACTATTTAAACTTAGTCAGAGGGCGGGAATTCAAATTTATTTGAATTCAGGTTCCATGCGGAAACATCACTCCCCCCCTTGACGGACTGTCAAAATCTATTTAAAGTTACGCTATCGGGTAGCAATGAAATTTTGTTGATCGAAAGGTTATATTCTCCCCTCTCGGTCTTTATTTTAACCCCCTGTACCAAATTGTCCTTTCCTCGAAAAGTTTTAATAATTTTCCCCAGTTTCCATTGCAAGGGGGACACGCCGGAATCGGGTATCAATACCAATCTATTACGCAAATCACTAGGGTTCTCCCGAAACCACTTTTTACGAGATTGCCGATTGGTTGAATAATTTTGCCCAGGATCACGCCTAGAGCCAGGTAGCCTATTTTCCCCTACCCTTTCCCCATTGGACCTTTGTTGATATGAATTAATATATTTACAAGGGCCCATTAGAACCCACCCCAGGTGGGTGTCTTGCGCTTTTGGTAAATCCCTTCTAAATACTTTCGTTTTCGATTTCATTAGAAGAGGATATATTTCTGCTCCGAGAATTATATCAATGCCTGCAGGTATGTTAAATTCTGGGTCGGCTAATTTATCACCTGCCGGCAGTGTGAAAGGGGGGATCCTTACCTGTTGTATTGGCTGTTCACTTGTTAATTTTTCCAAAACAAGAGGTGCTATTTTATAATTTTGCGATGTACCGAAATGAGGGCAAAAGGTGAGCTGAACCTTCCCTTTTACTCTCATTGACCGGCCACTCAAATTGAATAGACTTGTAGAGGTCTTTTCAATTTTATGACCGAGTCGTTTCGCCATTGAAAGCGAAACACAGCTTACCTGTGCCCCACTATCTAATAGACACCTAGCCTTTATCAATTTTCCCTCGGGGTCTATTATTTGTACCTGCGCCGTTGCCAATAGTGATGGATTAAAATTATTATTATTACAACCCGCATTCGACTGCATTATATGCGTTTGTAATGCATCTACATTCAAATTAATTGGTTTATCCTCCAATTTATTGCTTTCTACATCTATGTGTAGCAATTTATTCAATTTTTTATTACACTGAGCGCAAGGAGGTTTAAAACAGTCTGCCGCAGAATGTTTCAATCCTAGACAATTGAAGCATCGCTTCAATTCCCTAATTTTTCCCTTGCGCTCGCCAAGTGATAATTTTTTAAATTTATGACACTCTTTTAAGGAGTGTTTTTTTCCACATATGCTGCAGTCGAACGGAAGCCCGCCCATTGTATGAAAAATTCCAACCTTTTTAAAATTTTGTTTTTCCCTTCCATGGTCTATTGTTTTATTGCCCTTTTCAATGCTCAGGCCTGGCTGAGCTCCTAGGCAAGAATTATACCTCCTTTCTAAAAAGGCCAATATCTTTTTTAGGCTGGGGAGTTCGAAGTTATTTATTTCATAATACCATGCCCGCTTTGTTTCGTAGTCAACTTTCTCTAGAAGAGAGAAAGTCCAAAGAGGGTCACAGTCATCTATTTGTATTTTCAACGCCTCAAGATTGTTTAAAACGTTCTGAAACGTTGAAAATACTTTGAATAAACTATTCGCCGATTGTGAAGTGGCTTTAGGGATATCAATAATCTGCCCAATAAACCGGTACACGATTTCCGATTCCCTATTGTATCTTTTATTGAGGGTGTCCCATACAATTTTGTAATTCTCACCCTTCATTGGATACATGCCCACGCATTCTAAAGCCTCCCCTTGCAAGGCTCCTTTTAAAAAATTTAATTTCTCGAGAGAGGATAAATCATCTCGATCTCCTACTACTGATAAAAAGGTGTTTTTAAAACCCTCCCAATGTTCAATTTTTCCCGAGAATTTTGGAATCTCTAATTGAGGCAGACTTGGCTTTACCATAATTTTAGGCCTATCGCAAGTCTGCCTACGAGCCTCTAGCTCGTTTTTAATTTGCCTAATTTTTAATAACAGGCCACCCGACATGTCTAGAATCCGATTAATCATCTCAGTTGTTTCTTCATCTCCCAATGAAGCATCTGAGAGAACATCTGAGTTCACCTCGTTGATGCTTACATTGGAAGATTCCAACTGAATTAATCGAACCTCTAAAACATCCGAGTCGGCCTTACCTATATCCCCCAAGGCGGAAGTGATGGTGTGCACAGAACCTGCACATATATTTAATTTTCTGTGGTATAATTTAAATGCCCTCGACATTTTAAAATTTTTATTTAATTTTAATTAATCTACCTAGGAGACTAAAATTATTTATTTAACTATTAAAAGATCCTTTAAAATATTAATTTCAAACGAACCTTTTAAAACTTTAGCGACCTTTTTTCAAACAAAGGACAAAGAAAATGAATGGAAAGGAAATTTGTTATTGCAAGGGTCAGGTAACAAAATATTCCAACTGAATATAATGTTTATGAAAATTCTATCTCAGGAACAAATGCTTTCTTTTTAAACAAATATAAAATTATTTATATTAAATTAAAACCAGATAAAATCTTCAATTTTATCCGGCTAAAGAAGGACCAAAAAATTTAATGATGTATCCGCTTGATACATCGACTATAGAGGCTTGTAAGACCTAAAAAATAATAGAAAGCTATTGTTCCTGAAAATCGAAAGTGGGAGGAAATGGAAGGGGATGAATCCTTAATATATATTAATTTTGCTCGAAGGCTAAAAAGAGGAATTAATAAAATTACGATAGAAACCTCTTCACTTCTATCGCACCTGGAAATTTAAATGGACTGTATTAAAGGTCGAATGTTTAATATATTAGGGATTTGGAATTGAAAAAAGATCGCTAAAGAAAACTCTATAATCAACTTTTACAATATTTAATTAAATTAAAATTAGGTTCAATTAAAAACGGATTAATTATATTTAGGGTCACCTAAATATTTTTATATATCAACTTAAATCTAAATTTTAAATCTAAAATTAATATAGTTCAAAGTGTTCATAAGTGCACTTATCTGACCACCGGGAATTGAATTAAATGGGGGTTTACGCTGCCGTTCGCTGCCTGGATGTCTTCTCTGCTGGTTTCGCAATTGATCCAACGATCAATTGGCTTTGGACCCTCCTCGAGTTTCCAACGGGATGAATGGACCAGCACGGGTCCAAAGGTAGAGATGATCCCCTCAGGAATCACTGGGTTTGCCCCCTCGGAACAAACTCTGGAGCACAGGACCGGCGGCTGCAATCTGTAGCCTCGTCGACGACCCCAAAAGCACCGCGTTCGAGTTGTAAATTCGAACGGGTCGAATAAGGCGTCGGTGGGCCAAGGGGCCCCAGTAAGCAGTGGACGAGCAGATAAAAACACAGGCAGCAGCGACAGACAAAGGCAATGGCACTCGGGCGACAGGTACAACAGCAGCGGGCTCCGGAGAGCTCGGCCTGTCTTTTTATATGTAGATAGTAGGGGAGGGGGGTGGTCAACCTCATGAATTTATGACAATAACAATTAAATATTTAAAACTATAAATTAAATTAACTTAAAAATATTAAACTACATTATATAATTAATTGACACTAATATTTATAAATATTAAATTAATTACTATTTAAACTTAGTCAGAGGGCGGGAATTCAAATTTATTTGAATTCAGGTTCCATGCAGAAACACATATGATTAATAAATAATAATAATAATAATAATAATAATAAAGAAATAAATTTAAAAATTAAGAATCATATTGATTTAATTTAATATAGTAATGTATTACCAGAAAAAAATTTACTCATCGCCCCCTTGGAAATTAATTTTTTTTAATTTTAATAAAACAATTAAATAGAAAGATAAATGTACCTATTTTCAAAATATTATAAATAAAAGTGTAAATTAGAAACATTGAATTTATGTATCAAGGTATTGTTCACAGAATAGAAAAGTAATATACAAGTAATTTTCGCTAAATGCACCTGTGGCCATCACTGCCCCCCTGGATCGCTCCAGCGTTCACGAGGGGGCGGTAGCGCCCACTTTGGGAATCACTGTATTAATGAATATATTATTAATAATAATAATATTTAGATTTAATAATATTTTTTTAGTAAATTTTGATAATCAAATAAATTAAACGCATTATTTATCTGGTATTACCGGTAGGATCTGATTTGAACTAGAAAAATTCAAGATTTTTAGATAATAGTAAGTTAAACATTTATTTCATGTGTTAACTAAAATCAATTACTACATATAAAATAAGTTGACAAATCAATCATGACTTATAAGAATTGATATATTACTTTTGTTCATTTTATCAACTTTCTATATTATATTTAAAATATTCATTAAATATAATTCAATTTCTTAGATAATTTATCAATATTTAAAGATTAATAAAAGTTTTGCACATAATAAATTGATAATATTAATATTTTATATAAATTTATATAATTAATAAATAGTAAAAATTATTATTTTTAATTTATAATATTTTGATAATTATTAAGGGAATTTTTATTAAAAGACCACATTGTTTTTATAAAATTATTTATTAAATTAAAATAATAATAATTTAAAATAATAATTAAAATAATAATAATTTAAATTTAAAATTAAATTAAATTAAAATAATAATAATAATAATATTTAATAATAATATTTATTAAATTAAAATAATTTTATACAAACAATGTGGTCTTTTAATAAAAATTCCCTTAATAATTATCAAAATAACCACAAAAGCTTTAATAAATACATTTGTGAGAATTATAATATTTTTGCTAAATATGTATTTTAAAAACATAAAAATTAATTTTTAGTTATGTAGGTTGAATGTAATTCTTAGTAAATTAATTATTCATTTATAAATTTTCACATGGTAAATTTGTTAATATAATATATATTGTCCGATATAATATAATATAATATATATAATACGATCATGTGTTTAGAATAGATTTTTGAACCGTTAAGTTTGTATGTAGATGCACCGGAATCTTCAATCGTTATTCGTTATTTCCTTTAGTCACCCCATTAAAGCACCTGTTCCTTTTCATTTGCCTTCTCTGCTTCCCTGTTTAGCCGATTCTAAACATGAAATCCCACCGATTGTCGGCCATTTTGATTACTGTTAAGTCCTTGGAGCAACTTTCATTCGATTGCCTTGACAACGAGATCATTCTCCATTTCTCATCTGCATTCATGCCCTGAACCTGGAGGACCTCATGAGAGCCGTTGGTAGGTACCCCACCCGTGGAATGTTGCAAAGCTTTCCCCCTCGGCACTGGCCTTTCACCCTCGCATTCACCTGCCAATTATGATTCGGTCCGGATAACGTCATTCCATTCTTTTCAATCTTGCAATCGCTCGGACTTAAGTGATTGTCTCTGTTTTATTATTAATTCACGAGTTATCGGGTCTCCTACTTGAAAGATAATAAATAAAATAAATAATCCAATCAATAGAAATTTAGTAAAGAAATCAAAAATATTTTTATTCAAGGATTTGCAATATACGAGGTTTGTTCAAAAGAAAAGATGAATTTTGAATTATTTCGAAAAGTATTTATTTATTCATCAATATTCATTTTGTCCCCTTCAAAATAATTCCCCTCAGATATAATACAATTATGCCAGCGCTTCTCCCAATCGTAGAAGCACTTCTGAAATTCGTTGTTGGATATGGCCATCAGCTCATTCTTCGATTCCGACTTAATCTCATCAATTGTGGCCAAACGCTTTCCTTTCATTTGTCTCTTCAGTTTTGGGAATAGGAAAATGTCGCAGGGAGCCAAATCTGGTGAACACGGTGGTTGAGGCATGATTACGGTGTTATTTTTGGCCAGAAAATCACGAAAAAGCAATGTGTGAGTTGATGCATAATCGTGATGCAGAATCCATGATTTATTTTTCCACAATTCCGATAGTTTGAGCCGTATTACCCAAACGTTGCATAACTTCTTTGTATTATTCTTTTTTTTTTTAAGTAAAAAATCGAAGAACACACAAAACGTGACTTACTTTATTAGTTGTCAACAATAAACTACTAATCTTAAAAGGCTGATAATGTCAATATATGTAACAAAAAAAAAAAATTGATATTCGAATGTACACAGCCTGCGAAAATTCAAAATTCACCTTTCCTTTTGAAAAGACCTCATATCATATACAGAATCGGTTAAAATAAGATCTATTATTTAATTTTTTAATTTATAATATATTTTTCAATTCAAATAATAATTATAATTTAACAAATTTAAATAAAAAAGAGATCTTTAGCATTTGTAAATTTAAATATAATATCTAAGTAAGTAAATTCCAAATGAGACATGGAACCATTTCATTTTCATTTTATTTTTATCACCTTTTCCTTTATAAAATTAAATTTATTATATTTATTAAATAAACTTTATATTCATTTGAAAATAAAATAAAATTAAAACTGAATGTTGTATCTAAACTATATCTATCTACTTACAATATTATTTATTAATATATTATTTATTAAAATGAATATATATATATATATAAATTTTACAAACCCCAACTAAACCAATTCATTATTTTGTATCTTTTATTGATAGATAAATTTTTATTAAAATATTTTAGTTAGCAATATAATTACAGTCTATCAATCTGTTTTACATTTATAAGAGAATACAAATAGATATTTCAACAAGTTAAATTTCAATTTCCAAAAGCAAATTGACATTCATTGATAAGTGTAGTTTTGTACAAATTAATTCAAATCAATATTCTCGTATAAATTGAATTTTAAATTGAAATTCTACAATATCATTTATAAAACTTTAATTTAAATTAAGATATTATTTATTATTACATCTTTTCTTTATACGATATATAAATATTAATCAAAAATAATAATGTCATTGTTACTATCTTGCCAGAGATAGTATTGCGATCACGAAAATTTTCGATGTTGAGATTTTGATGTTTTTATACGTTTTGAAGGTTCCTGAATCATTTTCACTAAGGTTGAGAAAAATGTCTGTCTGTGTGTTTTAGTTTGTGTGTATATATGTAGACAAGTTTAGGCAAAAACGGTGAATGATGAAATTTGGTATATGAGCATTATTCAAAATTCATAGTTTTCTCTCAACTTTTGAGAAATGTAGCTCAACCGGAAGAGGGTCATTACCTACCACGTTTTGATTTTTTTTTCTTCTAAAGTGACCGTAAAAATAAAGATATATGTTTGATAATTTTTCACATGATTAATAATTGTATAAAACTGCTATATATAGAATTTCAGCTTGATTGAATCGCTGAAAGTACCGGAATTAATTTTTTAACACTGCAAATCTCACGCGCCAACTCGTGACGTGGTGCCATCAACAAGCGCTGATTTAATAAATATTATTTATTAATTTTAATTTATAATTTATAATTAATTAAATTTAATTTAAATATAATATATTATGTTATTTAATCCAATTCAAATTGCGGGAGGTCAAGTGGAGACACTCCAGATTTTTTTTTAATGCTTGAAAATATACGATCAACAGTTATGGTATAGATATATTATAAATTTGGATTATTAATTATTATAAAAAAAAATTAATGGTTAATTTATGATTTACATTATAAAAATAAATTCGTTTCGTCTTTCGTTTCATGATGAATACTGGTTATTAATTTTTTTTTTTTTTTTTTTTTTTTTGTCATTTGATTTTAGTGAAGATGCTTGGCAAATAAATTGATTTCGTTTGGATGAATTGAATTTTTTTTCTTTATTCTAGTCTTCTCCAAGTAAGTAAGGTGAGTTAAGGTAAGGCGTTACAAACTCATTACCTATGCATGATAAAACAATTTGTTGTTGGTGTTGATGGATTTGCTTTCTTTTCATGGAACTTTGAAAAGAAAATTGATTTGACTCTCTTATCGTAAACAAATCAAAATCTTAGATTCGATTCACAACGGCATAACCACAAACGGAAAAATAATTGGTCAAATTAAGTTATCTACCCACAATTTCATTTTATTATATTCACAACAACTCCTCTTTTTCACTTCACAATTCCTTTTTCTATATTTGTCTGTTTTAGAAAAAAAAACTTGTATAAAATATCAATCTTTATTTTAATTTTCTGATATCTGTAATCAATCTTTAAAAGGATCCACAAGGTGGGAGGTTAGCGTAGCTGTTTCACATTCTGGTGGTCCAGGGTTTAAGTCCCTGCCTGGCAAGAGATTTTCTCTAGCTGGGGTCTATTGGACGGAGTCAACCCAACCTTATGGATAAAAATTGGAGAGCTACTTGCCTCCGATCAAGAAAATCAAGGTAAAGTTGATAGGACCCGTTCTACTGATCATAAGGCACCTAATTGATATAACCGAGTTGATAGGCGTTGTCCTTGCGTAGGACGTACAAAGTCAGACAAATATTACGACTAGATATCTACCCTCAACGCAGATAATTTTCTACCACTATCTTCATTTGAATTCATTTCAATTTATTTTAAATAAACCTAAATGTTTTCTTGATTGAATAATATATAATAAAACATATATACAAACAAAAATTAAAATAAAATAAAAAAAAATAATAAAAAAATATTAAATAAACGTACGTATATGAATAAATGAATCATAATCATCATGAAAGACAAATAATAACAATTATTATATTTATATTTACCAAGTCAATCAAGAACTATATGAAATGAAATGTTGATTTGTGACATAATTTTAAAAGTTCAAATATAAAAAATAAAAAATTTTCAATTCACAAGTTTAAATATTTAGAGATTATCCCTAAATATACTTATGAAAATGCCCCAAAACACCCACACAGTTTTGTTTAACAACAAAAAATTTTATTATTATTATTGTTTTGATTAATTGTATACATTAAAACGAATAACCTTACAATTATATATTAAATTATTAATGATTGTTATTATTACCTAAATGTATTTTCTTTTGTCTAATTTTGTCTAAATTTATTTTAGTTGTATCTTATGAGAAAAATTTTACATTTATTGGTCTATAAAGTTACAAGTTGACGTGCGTTGATCTCAATCACACAATTTATTTTTATTTATTTATTTTTTTCTTCTAATTTATTTTACCCAACCAGATTTCTTCTGTTCATCATCAAAACTGCACTTTTTTTCTTTCTTTCTCATTTGAATCTGACATAAAAAATATAAAAATAAAGAGATAGATATTGTAATATTGTAATAGTATGCAATGAGATCATCATACAGAAATTATTTTAAAGTATGATTTGAATGCAAATTTTATATTCAAACTTGTTGTTATAAAAAAATTATGTCAAAAGGCACTCATCACTCCTAAAAAAAAAGGTTATTCGTGATGAATTGTTTTCGCATGATACATCTTGAATATAAGAAAAAAAAGTACATAAACATAGAATGCATAACCATAACCAATAATCAAATTTATAATTAATTAAATTTAATTTATAATAGAAATATTTAAATATTTTATTAATTCATTTTCTTTTATTAATTAATTAATTAAATAGTTTGTTTATACTTTCATTTTTACTATCTCGCGATCACGAAAATTTTCAATTTCGAGATTTTGATGTTTTTATAGGTTTTGCAGGTTCCTGAATCATTTTCAAAAAGGTTGAGAAAAATGTGTGTGTATGTAGACAAGATTACGCAAAAACGGTTTGAGCTAGAATCATGAAATTTGGTATATGGGCATTATTCAAAATTCATATTTTTCTATCAACTTTTGAGAAATGTAGCTCAACCGGAAAAGGGTCATTACCTACAAAGTTTTGATTTTTTTTCTTCTAAAGTGACCGTAAAAAAGGTTAATAAACGTTAATAAACGTAATAAACGTAATAAAATGTTTGATAGTTTTTCACATGATTAAAAATTGTATAAAACTGTTATATATAGAATTATATATACCTACCACATTTTCATTTTTTTTTCCTCTAAAGTGACCGTAAAAATAAAGATATATGTTTGATAGTTTTTCATATGATTAAAAATTGTATAAAACAGTTATATATATAGAATTTCAGCTTGATTGAATCGCTGAAAGTACCGGAATTAATTTAAAACGACTGTAAACCACGCGCCCGCACTTGACGTAGTGCCATCAACAAATACCCCCTGGTTTAATCATTATTATTTATTAATTTTAACTTATAATTTAATTAATCCAATTTAATTTAAATATAATATATGTTAATTAATCCAATTCAAATTGCGTGATAGTCGAGTGGAGACACTCCAGCTTATTTTTATTTAATTTATTTGTTATTTAGATTAATAAATAAATAATTAAATAAAAATCTTTAAAAAAAATTAATATATGTACAAAATAAATACATATTGATGATGAATCTTATTTTTAGAATTATTTATAATATATGTAAAAAGTAAAAAAAAAACATACTCATTAATCTCTAGTATGGTTTATCATTCATTTAAGAGATTGACATTTAATAATAATAAATATTCTTTCTTCACTTATTCATTATTCATGTAATGAAATGTTTTTGTTTTCCTCTTTTTTTCTCTATTATTATTTTCCAGAGAGTGCTAAGAATATTTTTAATGTGGTAATTTTCTAATTATTTTGAAATCGATTTTATTTTATTATTTCCGTTTTTAGAATGAATTTTCTTACATTTTATTATTACTTCTTTTAAACCACATAATAATATTGATTATTAAAATGGATGGACTTGATTCACGCATTCCCTGTAATTATCAATTCATCTCTGTACTGTATAGTATTAACTTAAGTTGATGATGTAACTGAGATCAATATAAAGTTCATCGAATGGATCTGATAATAAAATTGTATAATCAATTTGTTTAACATTTATTAGAGTATTGAATTTTGCGATTAATAAAGATTTTTTGCAAATGAAAAACGTAAATAAATAAAACGTTTCCTTCCCCCCCCCCCTCCCCTCATACACACATTCTTGCAATTCTGATCTGTCGATGCAATGGAATTGTAGATGACGTCTTGAATGGTCAATACGTCCAACTACCGACCTTTTGAACTCCACCATCATCACCGATCTCTGCCTATTCAATGAACGACTCCGTCATTGGAGCACATTCGTGGGTTCATCATTCAAATGGAACAATTCTCATGGCATTGACGGTGGTTTTTTTCCTATTCTTCGTAATCGGTGTAGTTGTGCAATGGGTTCGGCTGGGATCTCACGCCCTTTTGCCAATGTCCCTGAAGGTTAGCATTCCATTAGTACCGATTTATTTATCTCCGGCTATTCAAAACCAATTTTTTCTTCTCTCTCTTCCTATTCCTATTGAGTATTTTCTATAAATTCTCATATATGTTTTAAGCCATTGAAAATTAATTTCATTTCATTTCATTTTTTTTTTAATTCAACTCAAATTATATTATTAATAAGTAATATATATAAAATTATTATTATTATTATTATTATTATTATTGTTTTATTTAGTAAATATTAACAATAAATGAAAATATATAAAATAAATGTACAATACTTAACGGAAAAAAGTAAACGACATGGGGGCGCTGTTGGTTGATTGCCCGACAACAGCGCCCGATGGTGTTTAAATTTTCCGTCGCATTTAATTCATTGTATTTGTATTCACTATATATAAATGCATAAATAAATTAACTGAACTGTATCGGTTTTGATGACAACAGTGTGCAACACAGTTGTGATGAAATCAATCAACTGTTTACCATTGGGTAAATGGACAAATTAAGAAAATAGTTAGTGGTAAATTTTCTTATGACACTGAACTATTTAAAATTTACTTTAAAATTCTGAAATAAAATCGTATCTAATATATACACATATATATATGTTTTTTGAATTTGTAAATTTATATAGATATTAAATTTTGGTATCATTTGAATATGAAATTTAATTTATACCAGATAAAAAAGTTTATTTTCTTTATTATATTTATTGAAGGGATTCTATAATGTTCCATTTTATATTATTTGATTTAATTATAGATTAATTATTAATACCTATTTGAGTGTAAAAGGTGTAAATGATACACCAATTAAATAAAAACAATGTAATGTTTATTTTAAATAAAACATATTAAGGAATTTACAATAAAAGTTTTTTTTATTTTTTAAATTGCAAGGAAAAGGAAAACAATACTCATCTATTTTTAATCATATAATATAGATTTTCCTGTTTACGTTTTATATATTAGTAGATAGAAAATCTTTTCTAATCACATTTCTAAGAATTAATAATGAAATTATAAAAATAATGTAGCATTTACAGAAATGAAATTCAATAAAAATACTGTATATTTATATGTGAATTATTAAATGCTTAAAAATTAAGTATTATATAAGTGTACGAGGTCTGTTTTGAATTTTGAATTTTCGCGGGCTGTGTACGTTTGATTATCGAAATTTTTTGTTATGTTGGTACACATATGTTTATCATATGTTTACATTATCAGCCATTTTGGATTAGTAGTTTGTTTTTGACAACTGAAATAGTTAGTCACGTTTGTGTGTATTCTTCGATTATTTACTTAGAAAAAATGAATCAAAAAATCTGTATAAAATTTTACGTTAAAAATGGAATAAAGTTGGAGCACGCATTTAAAATGTTGACTGTGGCATTCAACAAGTCTAGTTTGTCTCGAAAAAATGTTTATAAATGGTACAAGCGCTTTAAAAAAACACGTCAAGTTTGTTCACTGTTTTCTTCAATTACAATTGCGTGGTGCATCATGAGTTCTTGTCAACAGGTCGTCTGTTAATAAGGAATACTACAAGGAAGTTTTGCAACGTTTACGTGAACCAATACTGCTCAAACGATCGGAATTGTGGAAAAACAAATCATGGATAATGCCCCTGCTTACAAATCATTGCTTGTTCGTGATATTTTGGCCAAAACCAACACCGTAATCATGCCTCAACCACCATATTCACCAGATTTGATTCCCTGCAACTTATTCCCAAAATTGAAGAATCCAATGAAAGAAAATTTGTTTTTGTTATGTTCGTACACATATATTTTTCATATGTTGACATTATCAGCCATTTTTTATTAGTTGTTTTTGACAAATGAAAAAGATAGTCACTTTTTGTGTATTCTTCAAATTATTACTTAAAAAAAATAAGGAATACTACAGAGAAGTTATGCAACGTTTGCGTGAAGTGATACGGCTCAAACGAAGTGATTTTGAAAAAACATATCATGGATTCTGCATCACGATAATGCACTAGCCTACACATCATTGCTTGTTCATGATTTTTAGGCCAAAAACAACACTGTAATCATGCCACAACCACCGTATTCCACCGTTTTTCCAATTAGTATTTCTTAATTCTTTACAAAAAGAAAATCTTTTCTAATATAATTTAAGTGTGAAAAAGTATCCATTCTACGAGTATCAATAGTAGTTGAGAATTGAAGTTTCCCATTATGTTCTCCTCAAGCATGTTCATTGTTATTGATCCTATTTCATGAACAATAGTTGCATTTAGCTCATCCAAATTTTTGTGAGATTTCGATTTAAAATATCACAGATGTTCTAATTTATTTTTTTTTTTGTAAAATTTTTTGAATAATTATTTTAAAATATTATTATTTGACTAATGATTTTCATTAAAATATGTGATTTTAATGATTTTCCATTACTAGAGTAATCAATATCTTCAAAAGTGTAATTAATTTAGTCCTGAAGAGAAATGTTTAAATACTTCCTTCCTTGTTTAGGTCGATTTTTTGAAATTTCAATGTGATTGCTCTCCATTCTCTGATCTCTACTACCATACAAGGTGTTCCAGCTGATACAACCTTGACCTGATGCTGTCAAGAAGAAATAATTGTAGAGTGGCATCCAGTATTACTGATTTAGCGACATTACATATTAAGAAAAAGACTTAGTGGTTCCAAATGCCAGAGCCAAGGCCCGGGTAACTTAAACGTCCTTGAAAAAAAAAACAAGATTTTTTTTTTAAATCGCCAGCTGATCCTAGCCAAACCTCTCTTTTTGTTTAAATTTATTCGTTTATTCAAATACTTTTGTTTGATATTTTAAGTTCAAAGTTTATTCTGCAATCTTGTATTGAAATGCAAAATGAAATTTAAAAAAAAAAATCAATGTCATGTTTCTAATAAATCATCATTGTAGATATATTTCTAACTTGCTCCAAACCTTTTATGAATTTCAATTAGAAACTCTCCATATTACAGTAGAAAGACAATTGAGTTGACAATAAATAGGTGTAGGTCAAATAGAAAAGATGAGCCTTTAAGTATGACTAACAAATACTAATATAGAATACTATATTATTATTATAACATAATAAGTAATCTATTTAATTACCTCAAATTTTTAGAAAAATTAGAAAAAATAAAATCTCGATACTTTTTTAATATCTTACTAGAGATAGTATTGCGTTCACCAAAATTTTCGATGTCGAGAAAAATTTCTGTGTGTGTTTATGTAGACAAGATTAACAAGACAGTTTGAGCTAGAATAATGAAATTAGGTACACTGACATTATTCAAAATTCGTAGTCTTCTATCAACTTTTGAGAAATGTAGCTCACCCGTCATTACCTACCACGTTTTCATTTTTTTCCTCTAAACTAAACTTAAAAATAAAGATATATGTTTGATAGTTATTGACATAATTAAAAATTGTAGTTTTCTATCAACTTTTGAGAAATGTAGCTCAACCGGAAGAGGGTCATTACCTACAACGTTTTGATTTTTTTTCCTCTAAAATGACCGTAAAAATAAAGATAGATGTTTGATAGTTTTTCACATGATTAAAAATTGTATAAAACTGCTATATATACAATTTCAGCTTGATTGAATAGCTTAAAGATCCGGAATTAATTTTTAAAATTTTTCAAAACGTTAACTGCCAATCACGCTCTAGCATGTGACGTGGTGTCATCAACAAAGTGTCACACACACGAATTTTTAAAATTTTGACTTATAAATGAAGGTAAAGGTTTTAAATTTAAATTTAATTCATTAATTTAATTTAATAACAATACTATACTGTTTTTTTTAATTAATTTATAATTTAATTAATTAAATTTAATTTAAATATAATATATATATATTAATTAGTTAATTAATCCAATTTAAATTTTCGTGATAGTCGAGTGGAGACAATCCAAATTTGTATGTTTATATAATCCATTTCTACAAAAAAATTTTAAAAAATTCTAAAGAAATACTAAAGCAATTAAATTTTTAAAATAAAAAATAAATTAATAAATATTCAATAAATGGCATTTGTTATAGAAAAAACAAAAGAAATGATTATTTTTTTTTTTATTTATTTTGAAAATTCCTCTATAACTATTTAATAAATATTAAATTTAAAATATTTTAATAAAAATTAAAAATTTATTTATAAAAATTTCTTGTTAGATAATATGTAAAATTCCATTTATCTCAAATATGCACTAAAGACTAATGATGAAATGTAATGTAATGCATTTGAAATAAACGGGAAGAGAGAAAGAATGAGATACCATAGAAAATAACGAGATGCATTCCAGTAAAAGGATGAGAGAGTGGAGATTAATCCTGGGAAAAAAATGTATTTCTATCTTGATATAAGAAGAGAAGGAAGAGACCATGGAATGATGAATAAAAAAAGAAGAGGTGAGTTATGATGGATACTGAATATAAAGACAAATATTTTATTTCTATAATTATGTATATATGTTTGTTTATATAGTACTTCCTGAAATGAATTTTATTTATTTATTTATTTTGTTTTTTTTTTTGTTTTATGAAAATTATAAGAAAGAGTATTAAAAAAGAAGAAAAAGAAGAAAGTGTGTTTTTCATTATTAAAGGCCATGAAGATTAAAAAAAAATACAAATTTATTAATATTGAAATGTATCAAAGAAATATTTTTATTAATATAATAAAGTAAATATTGAATGATTCGATGAATCTTGAAAAAAATAAACTAAACTATTTATACTAAAATAATAATAAGAAATAAAAAAATAAAAAGATGATGAGATTTACTTCACGGATTAACAAAATTGATTTTATTTTTTCAAACTCAGAATATACAATCCCTTCTTTTAAAAATAAATTTTATACTTAAAATTCATAAAATAAGAATAATAAAATTGAAAAATTTGTGATAAAATAAAAAACAGGGATGTGAGGGAAGCAACCCTGCTCACACAAGCCGCGACATTTCCTCGCCTTCACATGAGGAAGTCGTGTCCCAAACTCTAATCGAATTCCAAAAATCCCATCAATTCAATATTAAAAATCTTTCCCATATACTCCATTCATTCGGCAACACGTCTTGCTAACGTGGCGTTTCATGGTTAACAACCCCCCTAATCATTCAATGGCGAATCCTAAAAACAAAAAAAAAAAGGATAGAGAAAGATGAAAGTAATTAAGGTAGGCCTACATCCAAAAATAGATAAGAAAATAGGCTTTAAAATATATTTTTAATTATGTATATATATATATATATATATATATATATATATATATATATCATTAAGTGAAAATAGTTTTCCAGAGATATATATTTGCTTATTAAAATTTAAAGGCGCCACAGGGTGGGAGGTTAGCGTAGTTGACTCATATTCTCGTGGTCCCGGCTGTAAGTCCCGGGCCTGGCAAGGGAAATTCTCTAGCTGGGGTCTATGGGATGGAGTCAACCCAACCTTCTTGATCAAAATTGGGAAAGTAACTTGATAACGCCTCCAGTCAAGAAAATCAAGGTAAAGGTTGATTGGTTGATAGGATTCATTCTATTGATCATAGGATACCTAATTGATATAACAATCTCTGCGTAGGAAGTTATTTTTTTTATTAAAATTTAAAATTTGAAATAAATATTATTTCAATGAAAAACCTAATCTGTCAGAGTGATAACATAGATATTGATAATTTAATTCTAATAAGTCCAATTTGTAACCATCTAATAATCAATTTTAACTAAATTTACTTTTTTATTTTTGCATACTCATTGATTGGTTTAGCAAAATATTAATAGAATCATGAATTTGCAATTTCCCTCTTCTAAAAAGTGAAAGTATTTTTAGATTAGATAATTAATACGAGATCTATAGATAATTTCTTATTTTAACATTGTTTTAAATTGTATAATGAATTATATTAGTACATATTTAAATATAACTTTTAATATATTGTATTATTATTAACTAGTAATTTTCAACATCATTTCATTTATTTTAAAAATTATAATGAAGGCAATATTTAATGAACGGTTTAATATTACATTAATATATATCAATTTTTCTTTCTTTCTTTTTTTTTTTTTTTATTAATATAAATTTACACTCTGAATGTTTAAAATTTCATTATTTTCATGTATGTAAATGACTTTGTTTTGAAATAGAAATTAAAATTATATTTCCTTATTTAATTTAACGATTGATCATTATTTATTTATTTTCAAATATTTAATTTATTATTAATTTTTTTATTATTTTTTTTTTAGACATTATACTATTTATAAAACTTTTTAATAGGTAAATAATTTAAAGCACATATCACCTTGATTTTACAAAATGAAAATAACTACTTCTTTTATTTCAATGAAATTAAAATACAATAGTAAATTATTCTGGCATGTGTCTGAATTATCAGCTTTTAATAATTAAAAGAGAATAGTAATAAAAATCTTTGATTAAAATCCGTCCTTCCTTTTTCTTTGGACATAACAATAGACATCTTCAATTGAATTTTCAATTTAAACAATAAAAAAAAACTCAATTTTCCTGATTGATATCAAATTCTTTATATAATATGTAATTAGAGGAAATTTAGAATAAAAAATTCCAATATTTATTATTTTTAGATTCTCATTATAAAAAAAATCAAGATAAGTTTATATACTAGTATTTACAAAAATTCTGTCTTTGAACCTATATTAGAAGAACATTTTTATTTTTTATATGATTTCATAAAATATCTTCACAATGAAATTTGCTATAAGATGAAATCTATTTAATCTAATAAAAATATGATTTTCAATTCATTTGCGAATATATAATATATATATTTTCTTGAATTCAATGATAGTTTATTTACAAAATTTATTTATATTCTAACAAACTAAAATTCCAAACATCCCGGTTTTCCGGGATTGTCCCGATTTTAAGTGCTCTGTCCCGGCGTCCCAAAAAATGTCTTCAGGGCAGTCTTTTAAACATTTCCGACTTTTTTTTCTAAATTTTTTCAATTTGGTTCTAAAGAAAAAAAAAAGGTAAAACGTTTTCGAGACTAGGTTCATAAACATTTCCATCTTTTTTTGTGAAATTTTTCAATTTGGTTCTAAAGAAAAAAAAAGGTAAAACGTTTTTGAGACTAGGTTCATAAACATTTCCGACTTTTTTTTATAAAATTTTTCAATTTGTCCCGGTTTGGTGTTGTTTTATAATAAAACGCAAAAATAACCCTGAAATTACTTTTTATATAAATTGTTAAATGTTTTAATTTGTTAAATTAGAAAATATTGTCTTTTAATTTTATAATTATTAAAATGTTTCTAAGAAATTTAATTTTTAATTTTGTTTATTTATTATTTATTTATTTCATTGGTCATTCACACATAAATAATTTTTAAATGTAACTTTTTAATAAATTAGTTCTAATCAAATTTCTTATTCTTATGTTTTATTTTATGTCTTTAGAAATCTTTACAAATAATTTTGATTTTAAATTTCAACATAATAATATTATTTTGAACAAAAGATGATATAATTTTTATTTTTTTTTATCTGTTATTAATCTCTCCTTCTCATTCACTGTCAAATTATTAATTATAAATGATAAAACTTTAAAATAAATTATAATTGAACAAAAATACATCATTAAAGTAAGAGTAGGGAATTGTAGTTTATTAAGTTGGAGTTGAAAATAAGAAAAAGAGGCTTGTCACTTGACTGATGATAATATAGCAAGGGTTGTTAGGCAGGCAGGGTGGAATCGCTAGAAAAACATTTCAGTTCAGTGACCCCTTCCTTGTCATAAAGTCGTTTGATCAATATTTACTTCTTTCATATATCGGAAAATAAATTGTCACACAATGATCTTCATTTGATATGAATTGTCTTTATTTAGTCCTCTTATTAAAAAAATAAAGTATTATTTGATATATATATATATATATATATATTTATTTATTTATTCTTTAATCTTATTATTAGCAATTATTTATAATTATTCCATGAAAGGGAGGGTAAATACTATATTATACTACTATATATATTTTAAATTTTACATAAATTGTATATTCTGGTTCTACTGAACTCAAATATGCCATTCACAATTCTTATCCTTTCCTTCCTCCGTCAAAATAATCTTTATCACTTGGCCAGCCATCAATTTCTTCACAAATTGGTTTCCTCTCAAGCCAATAATTTTCTCGATTTTCTTAATATAAATCATCGATGATTCATCCATTTTATGTTATAAATCTAAAGAAATATAAGAAATGTTACAATTTTTTTTTTATTTTAATTCTTTTACTATAAAAATTATTAAAAAAATTTTAAATTATCATCAATTTAAGGTTTTCTTTTATCATCTATTTAATTAATCAACGAGTTATGGTTAATTAGATTTTTCTTAAAAATATTCAAATATGTATTAATAATTTAAAAAATGTATAATATATATATATATATATATATATATATATATATATTTAACAAGAATCAACTCTAATAGAAATAAATTGAGATATAATCAACAGTTGGTTATGTATGTATAATATTATAATGATATTATAGCTAAAATGTTATTTAAACATAAAAAAAATGTAAATGATATGTAAATTAATTCTAACTGAAAATATTTAGTAATTAAAACAGTGTGGGGCAAACAACTCTAGAAGTAATGTATCTTATTAGTAGATATTGGCAATAATAATTAAAATACAAATAATATGTTTTCATTATAATAGAATAATTTATTTAATAATAATAGATTCAGAATTAACGAACGCTAAAGATATTATTTTAAATTAATATTATTATTATATTATTAATAAATTTTTTTCTCTTTTCTTTTTCCTTTCTATAAATCTGGAAAATTGTTTATATAATTTATATGTGAATTCATATCATTATTTTATAATGATATTGTAGGTAGATTATTTTAAATATACTTAAATATTTTAAAAATATTCAATCAAATTCAGGTTGCATAAATTCAGGGGTATTTATGTTTGATGTCTATCTGTAGGTAGGTAGGTAGACATGTACTATATATATATATATATATATAAATAATACTTTTATAATCAATCTTAATTACTTTGTGTGTGTTTGTGTGTGTATGTCCGTCAGTCCATTTATTTCAGTGATTCTCAACCTTTTTTTTACCGCGGCACCTTATTGAAAAAAGTGGTCCCAAAAACGGTTGAAAAATTAAAAAAAATTATAAAAAAAGTCGGAAATGTTTAAGAGCCTAGTCCCAAAAACATTTTAACTTTTTTTAGAACCAAATTGAAAAAATTTAGAAAAAAAATCGGAAATGTTTAAGAGCCTCTTTACATTTATAATAATTTGGCAGTACATTTTGAAAATCTTGCGGCACATTTTTGAAAATCTCGCGGCACATAGGTTGAGAATCACTGATTTATTTGTGTATTTGTTCATACATTTATTCATCAAAAATTGAAAATTGAAAAATTGTTCAAAATTCATATTTTATTTAATTTAATCATCACTTTATGCTTTAAGAATAAATAATTTCGCTGAATTTTAATAATTGAAAGCATTTATTTACTTTAATGATTAGTATTTATTTATTATTTTTTTTTTAAATATTTTCTCAATATATATATATATAGACATGTGAATTTATAAAATTTATGATTGATTAAAATGATTGATTATATTATTAAAAAGAGTTTATTAAGATAAATTCAAATCTGTCTTTTAGACTGTCACGAATTGAATCGACTTTATTAGAATATTTTATGACTCTCTTCAAATGAAAATACAGGTGGTGTCCCATTTAAATGATAGATTTATTTCAATTGCTAAACATATTAATTGAATGAATTGTTTTGGAATTTTCATTTATCTTTTTTTTTTTTAGAGTTAGTTCAACTTTTAAATTAAACAAAAATGAATTTGTTTTTTAAGAGAGATGAAATTGAATTTTCCCAGAGAGTTATAAAGCTCAAACATTATATAATATAATTATATAATATATAGAAAGATTATTATCGTTTATATTAATCTAAAAAATTTTAATAAATTTCAATATTTTATTTAGACACGTAAAATAATAATAAAATACAAGTATTAAATTCAATCTTTTTTTTTTTATTTTTTTATTTTATGAATTGTAAATTCATTTCAACTAAGAATTAATATCTGATAATACATAATCTTTATACGAATAAATAACTATTAATAAATGATAAAAAATTATCCATTTACGTTCTCACTATGATATTTATCTCTCCACCTTTAACTGATAGTATTTTTTACCAACTATTAAATAGATATAATTATAGTAATAGAGGGATCATCTTGTTATTCTAGAATTCAAATTGGGTGTTTATTTAATTTTTTATTTTTTTTTTATAATAAATTTACCTTGAAATATAATTATAGTTTATCTAAAAGATTTTATATGTATTTTGAAAGTATGAAACTAAATAGGAAAAGTTTTTGTTTTTGTTTATATTTATTTTTTATTTTTATTTTTTGTTTAAAATTTCAAATGTAAGAAATATTTAATTTATTTTTCATTTTATATATACTGCATAGGTGTATGTAATACTTGACATGTATATGTGTACCAATATTTATACAAATATTAAAAATATTCCAGATGAAGAAGTGTGAAACCGGTATTTGATGGTGCTCTCTATCAGTTTAAGGACTGTAAGACCGCTTATGTAGTACCATCTTCTCCCACTAACAGCTGACGAAATTTGTCAACACACAATAACCTAAGTTTCATACATCGGTATTTTTTTCTATAACCTCAAACATGTCGAGTTTTGTGAATACGAACTATGATTTGCGGACAGCATTGATTTTCTGATACCATTTGAAGAAAACTGCTGGAGAATCGCATAGAATGCTTGTCGAAGCATACGGTGAACAAGCTCTTGGCAAATCTCAATGCTTTCAGTGGTTTAAAAAATTTAAAAGTGGTGATTTTTTGACGTGAGAAATGAGGAGCGTGGGAAATCACCGAAAGAGGGTATAATATATTATAAGCTACTAAAACCTGGCGAAACCAAAAACACTGATTGCTACCATCAACAAATAATCGAATTTGAATCGTGCAATACATGAAAAACGATCGGAATATATAAAAAGTTATTTTGCTTCATGATAATGCCAACTCACACACAGCACAACAAGGCGTTCAATTGGGTAATACTAGCGCATGCCACTTATTTTCCAGACTTGGCTCCGTCTGATTACCATCTATTCATATCATTGGGACATGTACTCTCCGATTCGTCTGAAAATGTACGAAAATGGCTCGACAAAGGAACAACTGTTTTTTGGCATGGCATTCATAACCTACCAAAGAGATGGGAAAAATGTATAAATTCAAATGAAGACTATTTTGAATAAAATATTTTTTATAATTTTCAAAGATGTGCAAAAAAGTTCCAGTTTCATACCTCTACACTTGGTATATTAGAATCCATAGATTTAAAAGAGTGTTTATGCTAATCTTTTAAAACTCTTTAAAAAAAGAAATAAAAAATAGAAATCATATCATAGATGGATTAATAAAGTTTAAAAACATGTTTTTATTTACCATATTCGTATTAACCGTATCTATGAAATTATTATTTGTTTATAGGAAAAAAGAGAAAATTATTTTTAAAAATAAACTTTCATAAAAGGTAATAAAGTAAGGATTTATATTTTATATGGAAATAATGATAATGGCATATTTGTTAGAATTTTAAGGGAAGAAAAATTGATATTATATATATATATATATATATATATATATATATGGAATCAGTTAATTATTTGTTTGTACCGTGCATATTATGACGTAAACTGCTATCATCTTAAGGCTTTATTTTATTTACTTCCTGATATTTGAAGAGTGCAGGTGTCGTAAAATAATCACTCAGTATTCCTCAGCTATTGCCTGAAACAGTCTCCAAATTTAAATCGATTCAAAGACGTGACGAGATGAAGGACACTGACTAATTTAGTAACTGTTCAGATTAGGACAGAGAGAAACTCGTTTTAATAGATTAAGAATATATTTTTACTTTTTATATTTCGCCAAAGTATTATATAATAGGAAATTATAATATCTCAAGATAAATTTCAAGTCACCCCTTGCCTATCAGAGATTAATATACGAATACTGAATATGCGGGTTTACTATTCTCAATTCAATTTTATGCCTTTAAACATTTCTATTTATTATTCATTTGTGGACCTGTAAGCGAAAGTAACAGCCGAGATTTGTTCAAAAGAAAAGGTGAATTTTGAATTATTTCGAAAACTATCCGTTTTGTCTCCTTCAAAGTAATTCCCCTCAGATATAATTTATGCCAGCGCTTCTTCCAATGGTCGAAACACTTCTGAAATGAGCATTTCGGTAGGGCCATCAGCTTGTTTTTCGATTCCGACTTTATTTCATCCATTGTGACGCTTTGATTTCATTGGTCTCTTCAGTTTTGGGAATAGGAAAATGTCGCAAGGAGCCAAATTTGGTGTATATGGTGGATGAGGCATGATTACGGTGTTGTTTTTGGCCAAAAAATCACGAACAAGCAATGATGTTTGAACTGATGCATTATCGTGATGCAGAATCCATGATTTGTTTTTCCACAATTCCTAACATTTAAGCTGAAATGCTTCACGCAAATGTTGCGTTACCTTGTAGTATTCCTTATTAACATTACGACCCGTTGACAAGAACTCATGATGTACCAAGCAATTGTAATCGAAGAAAACAGTGAACAAACTTGGCGAGCTTTTTTAAAGCGCTTGTACCACTTATTAACATTTTTTTACACAAACTTCATCGAATGCCACAGTCAACATTTTAAGGTTGGAGCACTTTATTCCATTTTTAACGCAAAATTGTATATATATTCTTTGATTCATTTTTTTTAAGTAAATAATCGAAGAATACAACTAACTTTTTCAGTTGTCAAAAACAAACTACTAATCCAAAATGGTTGATAATGTCAACATTTGAGAAGCATGTGTACAAATATAACAAAAAAAAATCAATACAATTTTAATATAAATATAAAATTTATGATCAATTCAAAATTAGTGAAAAGATATTATTTCAATATTCCATCAAATTTCTAAATTTCAAAATAATTTAAATCAAGTTACTCTATCAAATTTTACTCCAGTTCCATTTTTGAGTACTTAAAATAGCAATCAATAATGTAAAATTAATTTAAAATATTAGACAAAATATTTGGATTGTAAAATATTTAATTAAACCAAAAAAAAAAAAGAAAGAAAGAAATTTAAATATAAGAATGTTTTATACTATAATATTTTTATATATAATTCAGTAAATATTTTTCAATATTGCATATTTTATTTTGATTTTAATTTTGTTTTATCTAAATTAATCAACCACAAATAAGTTATGTTACCTTGATATTAGCAATGATTTATGTTTATTGATGTGTTAATAGAATCGATTGATTATTTAAATGATATGATTCGATTTGGAAGTGATTGGTTCTTTGCTTTGAAAATTTCCCCAGCCGGATATTTCTTTTTAATAAGCATAAAGAAGCGAAGGAATTCCATTTGATATCATCAATTCCTCGTATTGATAATGAAGATAAAAAAAAAACTATTTAAAAAAATTGTATCCAAAGGTGTTAATGTCAATGTCTTTGTTATTGTAATATTATAATATTATTAGTTACCAATTTATCAACTGTCGATAACATCAACGTCATGACTAGAAATAACTTTTATGTTTTTTCCCTTTACGTTTTGTTTCAGGTAGAAGAATTTTTTTTTTTTTTTTTTTTATTTTTACAAATTACATTCTAGTTATAATCCTTAACTAATAAGTGATATTTATTTAAAGAAAATATATAAGTTAATGATTATAAAAATATGCAAACATGAGCAGTTTAATCCATTAGTTCATGAGGTTTATCCCTTTTTAATCTTCTGATCTGGTTGGCTACGTTAAGGAGTCGAACGGCCTCAGTGTTTGTATGCCTTTGCAGTCTATTTTGATGAGCTGCTGCAAATCGTTGAATTTCTTCTTTTACTGTCTCTATCTTAAGATCTTGGTGAAGTACCAAGGGGCATTGACAACGGCTCTTAGTATTTTGTTTTGGCATCGTTGGATGATTTGTATATTGCTCTTTGCAGCACAGCCCGAGAGCTGACTACCATAGGTTCACACTGGTTTTAGGACCTGTTTATTTAGCAAAAATTTGCTATCAATAGACAGGACTCCTTCAATACATTTTTCTATTTGATATTAATTTGGTCTCTCTTTTTTTGGACATGAGCTTTCCAGAGTAGCCTTGCATCTAGGGTGATTCCCAAGTATTTTGCTTCATTGGCATATGGAATGATTTTGTTGTTGAGTATTATCGGCACGATTTGGTTTCATTTAAACTGATCGTCCATTTTTTTGTCAATTTTTGGACATTGGTTATAGAGAGGTTCAGTTTCATTGCCGACTCTTTTGTGTCATCTCCAATTGCCAAAATTGTCGTGTCATCCGCAAACGTTGCGGTGGTATTTCTTTCGATATCTGGTAGATCAGCTGTGTAAAGTAAATTCAACAGTGGACCTAGAACGCTCCCCTGCGATACCCCAGCCCAGATATGTTTTAATGCAGAGTATGCATCATCTTGACGGACACTAAAGAATCTGCTGATATATAAGACTTTCGGCTTACTTTGCTGGGAGCACTTTATAAAGTTTGAATTTCAGCCCTTCGTGCCAGACTCTATCAAATGCTTGGGTCACATCGAGGAAGACGGCCGAACGCACTTTTCTACTTTCCAAGGCATCTTCAATGACATGTACAAGTCTATACACTTGTTGCTGCCTTTGAAACCCAAATTGATGATCAGGAATTAACTTTTTTTGTTCTATAATAATTAAAAGTCTTTTTTGAAGAAGCTTCTCAAACAGTTTAGATAATACAGGTAAGAGCGATATTGGGCTGTATGACTCACAGCTTTCAGTTGACTTTCCCAGTTTATGAATCATAATCACCTCAGTAATCTTTCAGATTTGAGGCACATACCGGAAGGTAGAAGAAATCCTAAATAGAAAACATTTAATGTAGTAGGTAAAGTGTTTTTGTTATCATAGCACGAATGTTTAAGTTGTTTTACCTGAAAAGCGTTTCATTAAAAAAATATAATATAATTTTAATAATTTTTATAATTTTTTTTTTTATTTTTGTTATTTATTGTGACTTTTCTTCAATTATTTCAAATTATGTTTTAATCATTTAAGGTTTCATTGAGAAATTAATTTTAATATATTTTAATTATGTTTTTTTTTAATATTTTTATAATTTCTAAGCAGTACATATAAAAATAAAATTAACAATTTTCCAACGATCTGTAGTTAAAATTTAATTTTTAAATGCTTCGTTGAAATATATTAGATAATTATTATTTATATTTGATATTCAAGACGCCTAGGAGTCTATCTTTCTCATTGTGACTAACGGAAAATGATTGAAAGAATGATTGAGGGATAAAAGTTGAAAATATATATAGATATCTATTTATCAACAACCTTGGTAGTTTGAACCAAACTTTGGCAGGTGATTGAATAAATGAAACTGAAATTAAATGATTAAAACATAATTTGAAATAATTGAAGAAAAGTCACAATAAATAACAAAAGTATTAATTAATAGAATTATATATTTAGATTCTTGAAGAAATAAAAAAAAATTATTTTATATACTCTCTATTGTTTATTTAAATATATCATTCAATAAGAAGAAATCTGGAGTGTCTCCACTCGACTATCTCGCAAATTTGAATCGGATTAATGAACATATATTATATTTAAATTAAATTTGATTAATTATAAATTATAAATTAAAATTAATAGATAATATTTATTAAACCAGAGCGTGCTTGGCACTTTGTTGATAACACCACGTCACATGCTGGTGCGTGATGGCAGTCAAAAAATTTAAAAAATTAATTCTGGTACTTTCAGAAATTCAATCAAGCTGAAATTCTATATATAGCAGTTTTATACAATTTTTAATCATTTGAAAAATTATCAAACATATATCTTTATTTTTAAGTTTAGTTTAGAGGAAAAAAAATTGAAAACGTGGTAAGTAATGACCCTCTTTCGGTTGAGCTACATTTCTCAAAAGTTGATAGAAAACTACGAATTTTGAATAATACCCGTGTATCAAATTTCATTATTCTAGCTCATACCGTTTTTGCATAATCTTGTCTACATACACACATAAAAATATTTTTCTTAACCTTAACCTTGAAAATGACTCGGGGGCCTTCAAAACGTATAAAACCATCAAAATCTCGACATCGAAAATTTTGCGAGATAGTAAAAAACTCATGTATATATAAGTGAATGAAATATTTTAAAATCAAATGATACAAATAATTTTTTACTTAAATAATGAGAAATTATATATAAATAAATATATAAATATATACAAGACTAAATAAAAGTAGAAAAAGATGAATTAAAAAAATGAAGTAATTAAGTAAGTTACTATTCGATACGTTGAGACTATTAAAATTATTATTATTATTTTTCAGAGAAAAAAAAAATTGAAAATCTCACAATTTTGATAAATATATAATATTTATTAAATATTTAAATGAAACAGTATATTTAAATGGACTTTTCAATTAGTCAGTTTATACTTTTCAAGTTAAATTATTCGTGAAAATAGAATATTGTCTTAAAAATTATTTTTAAATAATCATTTTCATAATAGATAATCATTTTTTAACATTATTTTTGTACTATTATTCTATTATAACATTCATTTACTATGAAATGGATCACTAAATGATATGCTAATAGACTGAAATTTCCATTAAAATAAATTTGTATATTTCCTAAATCAATTTTGTTTAATGTTCGTTTCCATATTATTGTATTTATTTATTTATTTGTTTATTTTTTTAATTAAATTTTTTAAGTTACGTTTCAGTTTTGGATGTTCAACAAAAACTACTTTAAAATGTCAAAACTATTCATGAGGTTATTTTGCTTTTTACTTCAATCTTTAATAAATAAATTATTGAAATTTTTTATGTACAAATTATATCACCTATAAATTTATAAATATACGTTTATTTATTTATTTTTTTAATTTCCAAATCAGGCCTTTATTTAATATAATTTTGTATTCATATTCCTACACATAAAATTAAAGTAAATTTCAAGTAAATATAATATTAAAAATTATTAAAATTTCACAAAAATCAATAAATTATTTTCAACAAATATTCAATTAAAAATCTTATTTAAATAGTAGAAAAACTTCTATTTTAGAAAAGTGTGTTTTTACTAGTATATGTGCACCGAATTCTTTTTATACTATGTGTGTAATAACATGTATAAATTTTAACTGGCTATCATTATCATTTCACCTTGAGAAATGAACAGAAAATAATCAAATGAAATTTTTTTTCAATACAAAAAAAAAAAAAAAATCCAAAGCACTAACAAAATAAAAAATAAAAGAAATTATTTAAAAACAAATACCGCACAATAATAATTTCAGTATAAACTGAAGTAATACTAAACTCGGCAGAGTTAAAAACATATTTTTAAATTATATTAATTATAGGTAATATATTAAATTACATTTATGTGAATAATATTGATTTGGCATGTGAATTATATTATTATGGGGATAAAATTTAGGTTTTAATACAGCGGTTCAGGGAACCAGGGTAAATTGCCCCAAATGGGGTAAAAATGAAACTTTTGTGAGTAATAAGTATAAATTTTTATTTTACTATTTTATAAACCTGTTAGTATCTTTACAAATTAAATTTTTAGTTATTGTTTTCTTTTCAAAATTATCATGGGGGGCTATAATAGGAAAGATGCTAAAAAGAGGCGATTTCGTTTTTGTTTTTTTGTTCTTTACCATGGGGTAATTTCAACTTACACAAAAATATTTTGGGGTAATGATTAAAAAAGTCCCCCGACTACTGTTTTAATAGATTGAAGTTTTTGAAAATGAACATAATAGTAAAATAAAATTCATGAATTACATAATAAAATTAGCTGGAGTGTCTCCACTCGACTATCTCGCAATTTGAATTGGATTAAATAACATAATATATTATATTTAAATTAAATTTAATTAATTATAAATTATAAATAATAAATAATAAATATTAAACCAGCGCATGTTTGGCTTTTTGTTGATGGCACCACGTCACGTGTTGGCGCGTGAGATTTGCAGTGTTAAAAAATTAATTCTGGTAATTTCAGCGAATCAATCAAGCTGAAATTCTATATATAGCAGTTTTATACAATTATTAATCATGTGAAAAATTATCAAACATATATTTTTATTTTTACGGTCACTTTAGAGGAAAAAAAAATCAAAACGTTGTAAGTAATGACCCTCTTCCGGTTGAGCTACATTTCTCAAAAGTTGATAGAAAACTATGAATTTTGAATAATGTCCATGTACCAAATTTCATCATTCTAGCTCAAACCGTTTTTGCGTAATCTTGCCTACATACATACACACACACATACACACATACACACACACACACACACACACAGACATTTTTCTCAACCTTAGTGAAAATGATTCAGGAACCTTCAAAACGTATAAAAACATCAAAATCTCAACATCGAAAATTTTCGTGATCGCTATACTATCTCTGGCGAGATAGTAAAAATAAGAATTTACAAAAAAATAGTTCTAATGATTTTGATTGAAGCTCACTTGATGAATGTCAAATGAATTTATTTTTAATGTCAAAAGGACTTTTTATACTTTGAAATACTCAAAATAAAGTAGGAACAAAAGTTTATGGAATTAAACTTAAAAGAAATTTCACCTTGATTAAAAATTGAACTAATAATTGGTTGAAAAAAAAACAAAAAATTTTTTTTACAATTATTCATAGAAAAAAGGAAAATTTTATCAATCAAATAAAATAATATATATTCAAGGATAGTTAAATCATTTTTATAATTTAATTCAATTGGAATTCATTAAAAAATAGAGATAATATTTATTTTTTAAAATGACGTTAAACGGATGATCATGTTCTACAAGCTCCTTGAACAGCGTCAGTCAAGTTGATAACCTTCTAAAGGTAAAAATAAATAGGAAACATGTTTGCTGAAACCATCACTTATTGTTACTATCAATTAATTTAACAATTTTTAAATTAATATTTCAGTTTATATGTTCAAATGCATGTTTTTCTAGATATACGATATTTATAAATAACTAATACAAATGCAAGTAATCTATCATATATAATTTTAATATAACTTTTTATTTATGTTTATTTATTAGTTTAAAGTTTAAAGTATTCACCTTCTGTCTCTCTCTCTCTCTATCCTGATAGTATAGTAATTTATTTCTTCAACCCTACAATCTAAAATAACTAATAATTAAAGTATAATGCTCCAATTTCAAATATAAACTATTAAAAAATATAAAATAATAAATAAAAGTGTTTGAATATCAAAAAAAAATAAGTTGACCTGTGGCCAGGTCCGAACCGACCGACGGTTTGAAGTAAATTAATTTCTAGCTACAGAAACAATTTCAAATAATTTTAATATATCTATTAATGTAATAAAAAACAGATATGAATACATAAATAATAAATATAAACATTTTTAATTTTATTTTATTTATAATATATATGTAAGACCAGGCTGTGACGTCATGAATGACTGGATGACGTCATATAATTTTAAATCAAGAAAAAACTAATAAATATGATTTTCCCGAGGATAAAACCAATACAAAGTGTATGATACGTGGTGATATATAAAAAAATCTCCTCATGTGAAATTTGGTGTGAAAATAACCCTTTCCTTCCTATCGTCGATCGCTAATACTACCACTTCCGGTTTCCGGATTTGCACCAAAAGTTGATCAATTCATCCCACTGATGCATTAAGTAAATATACCAAATTTCATCAAAATCGGTTGAGCCGTTCAGGCTGTACACATCTATACGGACGGACAGACGGACAGACGGACGGACAGACGGACGGACAGACATCATGCTAAAAATACTTTTTTCTGTTTAGAAAATGCATGATTCGTGGAGATATGTAAAAATCTCCACATGTGAAATTTGGTGTGAAAACAATACCTCCCTTACTATCGTCGGTCGGTAAAAATTAGTTGGAGTGTCTCGACTCGACGATCTCGCAATTTGAATTGGATTAAATAACATAATATATTATATTTAAATTAAATTTAATTAATTATAAATTATAAATTAAAATTAATAAATAATATTTATTAAATCAGAGCGTTTTTGGCTCTTTGTTGATGGCACCAAGCCACGTACTGGCACGTGAGATTTACAGTGTTAAAAAATTAATTCTGGTACTTTCAACGATTCAATCAAGCTGAAATTCTATATATAGCAGTTTTATACAATTATTAATCATGTGAAAAATTATCAAACATATATCTTTATTTTTACGGTCAGTTTAGAGGAAAAAAAATCAAAACGTTGTAGGTAATGACCCTCTTCCGGTTGAGCTACATTTCTCAAAAGTTGATAGAAAACTACGAATTTTGAATAATGCTCATATACCAAATTTCATTTTTCTAGCTCAAACCTGACGAGATAGTAAAAATCAAAAGTTAAATTCAACGAATAAATGGAATGAATGAATTCCTTGCTCTTAAATTATGTAGTTCATTAATTTCTTCGTAAAAAATTTTATTCCAAAATTTTACAAATTCAGATTCATTTTTAGATATTATATTTTAATTTGATCAATATCGTTTTTATATAATTAATAATACTTGAATACTAGCCGTTCCCAGCGGGATTCAAATACTTACAAAACAATACAATGTTTAAATATAAAATTAATAACTTTATTCAATTCGTTGTAATATTTTTTTAATTTTTTTTTTCAGTATTTATTTATAATAACAAAACAAAATTTAAAAAAAATTAAGTTAGTAACAAATTAATAATTTTGATCGGTTTCTTTTTGTGTTTTATGTTTAATAAATTCTCTTTTATGATAAAAAATAATATTAATATCAAAAATTATTAAATTTCAACTTGAATTTCAAATATTTTTTTATTTTAAATTCTATAAAAATTGTAAAATTCTAAATTTGTAGCTAACTTCATAATGTTTCAGACATTTTATACATACATACATACGACGGAAATTATATATATATTGGTATTTTTTAAATGTATTTACCTACTTATGTTTATGATTATTTAATTATATATTATTTATTTATTTATTGCTGGAAAATAAAGTATTCGTATAAAAGTTTGATTGATGATTAATTTACGACAATGAATGAAAGATAATTTGCTTGAGGCTTTTTGTTAACTTTTTGTTGCCAAGCCCCTAATTGGGTCTTGGATCTCTTGAATCTAAAAACAAAAGATTTCTCAATAGAAAGTGAAAATTGAACATTGAAAATGAAATGAAGGTACAAAATTAGGTTCACCATAGATTCAATGAAATTATTATTATTGATCATACCTAATTTCAAAACATTAATATCTATGTATTATATTTCAACTTAATTTTAGGGTATTAAAGGTGTATGGATAATAAATAGTAAAGAGTTATAAATTATTAAGCAAGACCAATTGAAGTACATACATATATATAATAGTATATTGATTTGTAATCTTATTTAACATTTCATTACATGATAATAAATAAAATACCCTTACTACATATGTACATAGTTCAAGTAAATTTATTTTATACTTTTTTATTTCATTTACAGTCCATTAATTAAGCACAGATAAAGTAATTGTGTTAATTAAATCAATTTACTAGGTAATTTGTGTTCCATTTAAATTAGCAATGATCAAAGTTTTCAACACCCTTCACCAGATTATCGTTGTTATATTTTTTTTTTCTTAAATTATTATGTTAATTATTAAACCAATAATGAATCAGAATTTGAAAAAAAAATGTCTTACATGATTTGGATCATAATAAAAATATGATGATATTTAAACTATAATAGTTTTTAATAAATTATTCTATATAAGAATTGTGTTCCCATTCTTTTGCATTCATATTCTATATTGTATATACATTACATCATTAGGTATATACATATTAGTTTGTCCTAAAATTTCTTCTTCCTTTTTAAATCAAGTGTATATACACCAATACGTCTCTTTACGTCTGGGTTAGGTTCCAAAAAAAAAAAAAAAAAAACTTGAATTAAGACTTTCTATATCAACAAACCATGTAAAGATCGAAGATAGGTTCCACGATTACGAAAATACTACTTTTTCAAAAGAAAATTGAACAAAGTAAACATTTAAAAAACAAAAATAATATAAAATTTTATTACATACATACAAAAAAAAACAAAAAAAAAATAAACGTATTCAATTAAAACAAAATAAAATATTCAAGTCAATTTACAAAATTTGTGATCATCTCACTAGTAAACAATAAATTTTTTAAATATTGTTTTGTTACACATTGTATACACATTGTATTTAATTTTTCATTTAACATTCCATTTAAATTTCCATAAAACATATCACCTTGATGTACATTCTGGAATATCCTTCCAGAGAAAATAGCTACAAAAACAATTTCAAATAATTTTAATATATCTATTAATCTAATAAAAAACAGATATGGATATAACATAAATATTTTTAATTTTATTTTATTTATAATATATATGTAAGACAAGGCTGTGACGTCATGAATGCCTGGATGACGTCATATAATTTTAAATTAAGAAAAAAACTAATAAAAATGATTTTTCTCGAGAATAAAACCACCACAAAGTGCATGATTCGTGGTGATATGTAAAAAATCTCCTTATGTGAAATTTGGTTCGAAAATAACCCTTCCCTTCCTATAGTCGATTGCTAATACTACCACTTCCGGTTTCCGGAATTGGACCAAAAGTTGATCAATTCATCCCACTGATGAATTAAGTAAATATACCAAATTTCATCAAAATCCGTTGAGCCGTTCAGGCTGTACACATCTATACGGACGGACGGACAGAATCATGCTAAAAATACTTTTTTTCTGTTAAGAAAATGCATGATTCGTGGAGATATGTAAAAATCGTCGGTCGGTAAAAAAGGAAAAACTTAAAGACTCGAACCCAAAACAAAGCAACCTCGAAAATCTAACAACGTACAGTGAAAATTAGTACTAATTAAGCAGCGACGCAACTTCGAAAAAATGTAAAACGAGGTATTGGCGTATTTAGAATAATTTCAAGATTGTCTTTATTTAAAATTTTCAAAATATAATTTTTTTTTTTTTTTTTTTTTTGATAGACATAAATAAATTGTAATAAAGAATTAAAAAAAGTTTAGTAAAACTAAATTTTACTACCCTTGATGTTAAAATTTTTAAGTATATATATATATATAAATATATTTAATTAAATAATGCGTAGTTGAGAAAATTCCATTCATTAAATGAATAGTTTAATGTTTATTTATTTATTTTTTTATTTCCTTACATAAATTATATAATATGTAGAAAATATTCAGGGTAATCTTCTCTCTTTGTGTGTGTGTGTGTGTGAATTATAGAAGAGAGGGTTGATACAAAAGAGAGAAACAAGAGTTTCATATTAAATCTGAATTTGATTGATTCGAGGTAATTAATTAACTACCTAATAAATTTATACAAAATGAAATACATAAATTATAATTTGATTCGAACAAATTTATTATAAAAATGTTTTATTATCCTCTAACAATTTCTTATATTTATTATTTGTTTAATATTTAGAAATAAATGTCTGAAAATGATATATCACTAATTATTTGAATTTATTATTATTAATAATACAATTAAAATAAATTACAAATGTTAATATTTTATTAATTATTTAAACTTGAATAGAGGGAATGAATTGATATTATAAATTGAAAATTCAATTCACTCCTCTTATTTATTATATTTTTGTTATCTTTTAATTTATTAAAATTAATTGTAATAGATTTTTTATATCAGTTTATCTGCTCAATAAATTATTAATAGTGTAACGAATGTATATTTGTTATATATAAATATGACAAAGTCACCCCAGGCGCTGTTGCATGACTGAATGGCAACGTCTGGGGGAGTCCAACTGCCCTCCGCGCGGTTGGTGACTTGGCATTATATATACAGTCAGATGCTAACCTTCTTTGTGTAAAGACGTGTTATCCTGTCTCCGCGTTCTTTATGTAAAGACGTGTTTTGATGATCCTCCATGTTGGATGGATCCTTTGTGACTCCCATGGTGGAGAAGTAATATAATATTTCTTATAATTATACATTTTCTTTGACTCCCATGGTGGAGAAGTAATATAATATTTCTTATAATTATACATTTTCTTTGACTCCCATGGTGGAGAAGTAATATAATATTTCTTATAACTTATAATTATACGTTTTCTTTTTAAACAACCGTCTTTCAATTTAACTTAAACTACATCCTTATTGACCAGTCTCTAAATCTGCTTTACCCCTGAGTATAGCATGGCGCCCATTTAACCTTCATCTCCGCTGGACCACTGGAGGAAAGGCAGGTTGTTCTCTGCAGCTGCGGGTAATATTTTCCCCCTTCAAGAAGATATCCACCTGTTTACCTGTGGAGACCTTAAACTCCTTTTTTCCCTCTCCACATAAGATCCATTTTTCCCTCTCCCATTTCCCCTCTTCTCTCTTCTATCACATTTTCCCTCCCTTCTCTCCCCCTTCTTCCCTCCTCCTTGTAAGGGGCCTGTTGGCATCCACTGTGGGCCTTCCCCCCTTACAAATTGGCACCCAACGTGGCCCACCCTTACAAATTGACGCCCAACGTCGAGGCCTGTTTTCCCCACCCCTGTGAAGGCAATAAGTGATATTAGTGCAAATAATTTGTGAATATTAATCAACCATATGGTGACACTCGCCCTAAGGAACAACCACACTTAAGTACATTTATATATATTTTTTTTTTTTTCTTTTGGTTTTAAAACCTATGATTTTTTTTTATTTTCAAAAAAAAACTTTTTTTTCTTTCTATTATTTATACTTTGTTTGAGAATTAAATTTTTTTTTCTCTCTTTCTCAGTTACATTAATATTGTATTATTATTATTATTTTTTATTTTTACTTTCATTGTATTTATTTATTATTTAGTTATTAGGATTTATTTAATTTAATATTCAATTTATATATTTTTATTTTTATATTATAGTTTTTACATACAATTAATTAATTATTATAATTAGTAGTAAAATATAGTATATAATTTATTGTTAAGAGATGGCTTTCCTCACTAGAGCTCGTAAGGAGGATTTAATAGTTTTGGCTGATGAATTGGGCATTGAAATTAATAATTCAATGAAAATTATTCAAATTAAAGATGCTATATTAGCACATGATGATTTTGATGATGAGATAGCTCAGGGTATCCTCAATTCTATTGTAGAACAGAGAGTTGAAAGGCTAGAGTTAGAAAAAATTAGACTTAACTCACCTCATCACAACCCTCCACCTGTAGGAGCCCCCTTTCCCCAAATAGATTTAGCCAATGGCCTCCCAAAACTTAATAAAAATGATGATATTAATTCATACTTGATGGTCTTTGAAAGACAGATGAATTTTTTTAAAATACCTCAAGAAAATTGGGTATCTTATTTATCTACAACCCTCCCTTTAGACCTAGTAAGGTTGTTATATAGAGAATCGGATAAAAATTTAATGGATTTTAATTATATTAAAACCCTTTTGATGCAAAGATTTAAAATCACTAAAGAAAAGATGCGTCAATTATTTTACAACAGTAAAAAATGTCCCACTCACACGTGGACTGATTTCTATCATAGCTTATTGGTTCATTTTGAATCATGGATAAAGGAATTGAATATCAATAACTTCGAGGCATTAAAGGATTTAATTATTACAAATCAATTAAAAACTCACGTGTCATCACAATGTCGTGAGCACTTTTTAGATGAATGGGAAACATTAAATAAGCCTCTTGAATTAATAAAAAAACTTGAAAATTATGACAACCTCCGAAATACGGATGGCAAAATTGTAAATAAAGTAGCCCCCCGTGGCACTGATACCGTTTCTATGGAGAAACCTTTTAAAAATGTAAAAAAATGTTATGGATGTGGGAAAATAGGTACTATTAAGCCCAAATGCACTGATTGCAATCCCCAATTAAAAACTAATAAAGTAGATCCTACTTTTAATTTTAATAATACTATCAAAATATCTTCAAATGAACAAAAAGGATTTCTCCCTCTCCTCCCCATTCAAATAGGCGATGCCACGGGTACGGCATGTGCTGACTCTGGTGCCTCTCATTCCATAGGGAGTGAAAAATTATATAATATTTTAAAAAATAAAAATGTTACATTTTATAATAAATCAGTAACTATTAGTTTAGCTGATGGCTCTAGCCAAGAGCATCAAGTAGATTTAATTGAATTACCTATAAATATTAAAAATAAAATAGTGCCCACCAGGCTGATGTTTTTTCAAAATCAAAAAATCCCCAGAACCTTATTGGGAAATGATTTTTTAAAACAGGCAAGATTAATTATTGATCTTTGCTCTAACCAGTGGTATTTTAATAATGGAAAGAAATTAAAATACCCCTTTGAGAAAGAAGAACCACTTATCGCCTCTGAACCTCACAAAATTCATTATTTATCGAATATTTTAATTACTAACAAAATGTTAAACGTCTCCCAAAAGCAGAAATCGAATCCATTATTGAACGAATGCAATAATATCTTTACTGCAGGGGGAGAGCCTACACCTTTTGGTGAGCACATAAATAGACAGGTGATTTACAATGACAACTTCGTCCCAGAAATCACCCCTTATCTAAAGAGATTCGCAAATAATTTGAAATTTATAAATGAAAGAATCGAATCTAAGCAATTAAAAAATAAGAATTGCAATGATAAAAATCTTCAACAATTGTCATTTCCTATACAAACTTGCTCTTGGTATAGGAGATATATTCCTAAAAAGAGAGGTCGACCTCGAAAGGGTGACTCTAATTAATTATTAAGAACTATTGTATATTTTTCTTTGATTTTTGTGAACTTTTTTATATTATTAATTGTTTAATTAATTATTAAGATTATTGTATATTTTTCTTTGATTTTTGTGAACTTTTTTTTATATTATTAATTGTTTAATTAAGTATTAAGATTATTATGTGTTTTTCTTAAATTTTTGTGAATATTTTCAATTTTTCTAGTTAAGTATTAAGAATTATTATATCTTTGTCTTTAATCTTTATGAATTTTTTTTTTTGTTGTATTATTAAATATTGTTTTTCGCTTTTCTCTTTTTCTGACTCCTTCGTTGGGACTTCTTCAGGAGTCAGAGGGGGAGGATGTAACGAATGTATATTTGTTATATATAAATATGACAAAGTCACCCCAGGCGCTGTTGCATGACTGAATGGCAACGTCTGGGGGAGTCCAACTGCCCTCCGCGCGGTTGGTGACTTGGCATTATATATACAGTCAGATGCTAACCTTCTTTGTGTAAAGACGTGTTATCCTGTCTCCGCGTTCTTTATGTAAAGACGTGTTTTGATGATCCTCCATGTTGGATGGATCCTTTGTGACTCCCATGGTGGAGAAGTAATATAATATTTCTTATAATTATACATTTTCTTTGACTCCCATGGTGGAGAAGTAATATAATATTTCTTATAATTATACATTTTCTTTGACTCCCATGGTGGAGAAGTAATATAATATTTCTTATAACTTATAATTATACGTTTTCTTTTTAAACAACCGTCTTTCAATTTAACTTAAACTACATCCTTATTGACCAGTCTCTAAATCTGCTTTACCCCTGAGTATAGCATGGCGCCCATTTAACCTTCATCTCCGCTGGACCACTGGAGGAAAGGCAGGTTGTTCTCTGCAGCTGCGGGTAATATTTTCCCCCTTCAAGAAGATATCCACCTGTTTACCTGTGGAGACCTTAAACTCCTTTTTTCCCTCTCCACATAAGATCCATTTTTCCCTCTCCCATTTCCCCTCTTCTCTCTTCTATCACATTTTCCCTCCCTTCTCTCCCCCTTCTTCCCTCCTCCTTGTAAGGGGCCTGTTGGCATCCACTGTGGGCCTTCCCCCCTTACAATAGTAATTATAAATAACAATGACCTATAAATATTATTTACTTAATTTATTTTTAAAATGATAAAAATATAAAATACCTACTTGTAAATATTTCTGAAATTATTTATTTTCTAAGCAAGTTTTCATAATATTTTCTACTATTCATTTAAAAAGTGGCTGAATAATTATTAAATTTATAACTATAATTCAAATTTTATCCAAATTTATTATTTCTAAAAGATAAACTTTAAATTACATAAATTTGTGTAAAATTTTTATCGTTATTGTAAAGACATAATTTTTGACTTATGAATTTTCACTGAAGGTGCCACAGGGTGGAATGTAGTGTAGCTGGATCACATTCCCGTGTTCAAGAACCGGGCCTGGCAAGGGAATTTCTCTTACTGGGGCCTATGGGACGGAGTCAACCATGTCCCATTGGGAAGCTACTTGATAAAAAGTAGCGCCTCCGTTCAAGAAAATCAAGATAAAGGTTGATAGGATCCGTTCTACTGATCATAAGACACCTAATTGATTTAACCGTCTTGATAGGCGTTGTCCTTGCATAAGACGTACAAAAGTCAGAGGGTTTTTTTTTATGAATTTGAAATATTTACTTTTGGCAACAACCGGGAATTAAAAAAAAAACTTTTTAAATAAATACGAGTACATGTATAATATGTATATATCTACTATGAATGTTTTTCAAAAATATTTTCAAAGTAAAAGAATTTAATTGAAAAAAGATCATTTAAATAAAATCAATACCAGATATTCTTAAGAATTATCGAACCGCAAAGTTTGTTCGTTACCCAATCGAGGATTAAAGAGTGCAGGCTTTGTTTAGGTAAATGCGTTTTATATTTCTTAGACGATTCTCGATAAAGCACATGTAATCAATTTTACAATTTCGCAACTCTTTAATAGATTTCCTAAAATTCTGACCCTTGACATGGACTTTTGTAACCTACATAATTTTATTCCAAAGAATCGTAATTTTTAGTTCGTATGAAAAGTTTGTGAATACTAAAATGATAGAATAAAATAAATAAATAATTTCGAAATGTTTGGACTTGAACTAATATTGGTTTATTTTCGTAGGTCGTTTAGCATTGTTAATAGCCATTGATTCAATGGTAGGGATTTAAGGGCGTGTTTCATTCCGCGATTGGAATCTTGTTTGGGGGCAAGGTGCGTGTGGGGTCATATGCAAATTAGACAATGCGGTTTTTAGGCCCTCGCGCAGACGCATAACCTAATTGCAAGTCACGTCCCTCCATGAGGGTAAAAATATAAGAAAAGTTAAAAGAAAAAGGAAAAGAATCCATAAATCGACACTCCACTTAAACTATTCAACAACACATATTTATTTTTTAATAGTAACATAACCAAAGAAAAAAAAGGCAAAAATATGAATTCATATTTATATAAATAATATGTTTAATTATTATATTTTGAATAAAAAAATATTATTATTTAAGAATTTACAACTTTCTGGATCTAATTCATTCAATAAGCCTTTGCATTTATTAGAATATAATTATTATTTATTTTTAGTTATATATTAAAAGTTAATATTTAATGAAATTAAACAAAAAAAAAAAAAAATTATAATTTAAATACATTAATTGTTTACAAAACGGGAAGCTTCAGGGATTCGGATGAAACTTTGCCAGTGGTTTCCTTTTTTAATTCCAAAGTAACTTTCCTTATACAATATTCTCGGCCTCTTCTAGTTTACGAGATAAAAAAAATTTAAGTTTGACAGATTAGATGGTTATGGACAGTGGTCTTCTCAAACTGGGTTCCGTGAACCAAACCCAAGGGTTCCGTTACTTTTTTCCTTAGTTTATCATTTTTGAATTGTCATTCTTTACAAATTGTTTTTAACATTATCCTTCTTTGGTATCATAATAAAAGTAAAATAACGTATAATTCGAATATAACGAATTTTTTTAAAGAGTATTCATTTAATATTAATATTAATTCTATAGGGTTCCGTTGAAAAATATATTACCGTAATAGGGTTCCACGACTCCAGAAAGTTTGAAGACCACTGGTTATGAACATCGAAATGTGTAGCCATTTAGTATTTTATATCCAAACCGAACTGAAAAAAAAACCCCGAAAATTAATGAAGTCCTCTGCTGGCCAAATGAATAAAACATAGTAACTAAATAGAACATTAATAGATTTATATGCAAATTTTAATAATTTTTATCTCGTAAACTAGAAAAGACCGGGAAAAATTTCATAAAGAAAGTTCCTTTGGAATTAAAAATTCGAATCCACTGGCAAAGTATCATCCAAATCCGTGAAGCTTCCCGTTTTGTAAACAATTACCATAAATACTTTTGAAAATTTCGTGATTGTCCTATAAATACTAGTTAATTAAAAAACAATGCAAGAGTTTTATAAAGTTAAGGGAAAGTGATTTTTTTTTTTATTTGGTTCAGTGAACATGACGAAATATCGTTTCTACCAAGGATCTATTACCTATTTATGCTTTAATTAACGGAAAATTCAGGACCTTAGAAAAGTTATGAATTATGAATTGGTAAAAATTCGGTAAAAAAAAAAAGAATATATAAATTACAATGAAACCAAATTTGCTAATATTTAAATAAACGCATTGCCGAATAAAATTCCCGTTAGAATTTTGTCATGAAAAATTGAAAAAGATAATAAAAATAATCTTATAGGTATATAAAAGCTAGTTTTATGTATTTTATCTCCAATGAATTTTTAATATTTCCTCGATTTTATATCTGTTTTATTAATATTTAAAATTTCAAATGATTGGCACCCTATAACTTGTTTCATTCACAGTTCACATCGAGAATCTATTAAAGTAAAATAACAAAAAAAGATAAAATTATTTTTTTTCTCAGATTGATTTGACAGATGGTCAATGTTCTGTAAATGTTAAAAATAATAAGCTGGAGTGTCTCCATTCGACTATCTCGTAAATTTGAATTGGATTAAATAACTTATATTATATTTAAATTAAATTTAATTAATTAAAAATTATAAATTAAAATTAATAAATAACCAGCGCGTGTTTGGCCCTTGGTTGATGGCACCACGTCACGTGCTGGAGCGTGATTTGAAGTCGTGTTAAAAAATTAATTCCGGTACTTTTAGCGATTCAATCAAGCTGAAAGTCTATATATAGCAGTTTTATAAAATTTTTAATCATGTGAAAAACTATCAAACATATATCTTTATTTTTAAGTTTAGTTTAGAGGAAAACGTGGTAGGTAATGACCCTCTTCTGGTTGAGCTACATTTCTCAAAAGTTGATAAAAAAACTACGAATTTTGAATAATGTCCGTATACCAAATTTTATTATTCTAGCTCTGTTTTTGAGTATTCTTGTCTACATACATATACACACCTCAAACAAAGAGAGATATTTTTCTCAACCTTACAAGTGAAAATGACTCAGGGACCTTCAAAACATATAAAAACATCAAAATCTCGACATCTAAAATTTTCGTGATCTAGCGAGATAGTAAAAAGTAATTTATTATCAGCGAAAGGTAACAATTAAATTAATTAATTATCCTGAATATACTCGAATTATTAAAAAATTCGAAAATTTTTTTAAAAAGAATTAATTGATTTCAAATAAAGTTAGAAATTCAAATGAAGAAACTCTGGTCCTCATTTATTTAAATAATTGATTTACATATTACATATTAAGTGTTTCTTCTTATATAATTAAAATAAATAATTGAGATCATTTATATGTTAAACATCAAGAATTAAGTAATTTGCTTTATTTTTTTGTTTGAGTTCTTTTTTTTTTGTGAATATTTGTTTTATTCCAAAGGGGCAATAAATATGTTGTTTTTTGTTTTGTTTTTTTGATAATTACAAATTACATGGTTTATTAAATATTTTTTTTAATTATTTATAATTTTATTGTTTATAAAATCATTATTAATATTGTGTATGTATTCTTTAAAGTTCTCATCACATTTTAAAAGGATAATTGCAATTTAATTATTGAAAATTAAACTATTTTTTTTTTGCACCGTTATTACCTTGAATATATGCAAATAGTTGTGTCCCAATTAAAGAGTTCAATGTCAAAAAGGGCACATTCATTTTTATATATTGCAATTAAATAAATCTTTAAGGGTTAATGTGTTTTTTTTACTCACATTGAAATATCAATTTTTATGAATAAATACAAATAAATCTGTACTTTGTAGTTTACCTTGTCCTAACTTATCTAATTTAATTAAAATCTTTCAATACACACACATATAAAGAATCCCATTTTTTTTTCTTTTTAAAATTTTGAAAAAAAAAACAAATCTCTAATGTTTTTGATTGGCAATGTAATTGAATATGAATTGGCGACTAAGAGAGAATAAAATATCAGAGAACTATAAATATTTACAGATGGAAAGTACGAATCCTTGAATCAACGATAGATTGCTGTTATCATATTAATTAATTTATAACAGCTCAATTAAATTATTATTTATGATAAAAGATAGTCATCACCCGATATGGTTATTCGAATATTAATATTTTATTGTACTTGTATGTTTATATTCTATTTCTATGTTGATTATAGGATAAAATTTTTAAAAATACTACTTCGAGTGTAAATATATACATATAACTAACCATGAACTGATTTTTATGAAGACATTTTTTTAATGGATAAAAAATAGATCACCATCAACAGAGTTCTGTGTGTTCTACATCTGACAAATAAATTACTCTCATGACTTGAATGAGATACCTTTTTTTTATAAATATAACTCAGTCAGTCTAGTCAGTTCAAACTTTCAATTTCTTTCTTTTTCTTTTCATACTAATTTTTTTTTGATTTTTATTAAATAATTGTACCTGAACACCGAGCTATCGCTTGACCCTTTAACGATTTTATACAATTTATTATTATAAACTTTAAAAATTTTTTTAATTATTTTTTACAATTGTTAAATGGGTTTTCTAAAAATGACCCATCAAATCAAATTTTTTTTTTTTTTTTTGGTGAGGGAATGATAAATACATTTCGCAAATTTATTCTAAAATATTATTAAAATCAATATTTTTAATTTTGTTTCGAAATTAAATAAAAAATTTTAAAATATTTTAAATATAAAAAAATATTAATACAATATCAATTAAAAAATAGTGGTGGGAGGCAAATATCAATATGGATGATATATTGCTGACGTCATTTACTATTTTAAATTAAGAAAAAGCTAACAAAGATTATTTTTCCCGAGGCTGAAACCAATGCAGATCGATTTTTCTTTATAAATATTATCTATGATGTGATTTTCAAAAAATCCTTCGAGCGGTTTAATATCTCAAAAATATACAAATATATACAATTTTTGCTAGTATAATGAGATAATAAGATATAAAATCTGAATTATCTTTCTTCACTTAAACTTGAAAGGATTAACTCACAAATTACTAGAATACAATTTCTATTTGTAAATAAGAATCTATAATTATTATTTGTTAGTTATTTTTTATTTATAGAGCAATCGAATTTCTATTTAGATTGTGTTTATCTTTGCGATGATTGATTCACTAGAAGAACCTAAATAACATTAGTTTATTTATTTCATTTATAATCACTCAAACTATTTTGTTTGATTTTTTGGCCTTGATCTGACACCATTTTTTTGCTTATTCGATATGATTTTAAAAAGATATTGATTTAATTTTTAAATTATTCTATTTATTACAGAAAATTTATTTTTTATTATATTTACTTCTTCAATCTACTTATATTATAAATTTGATATTTAAAAAAATATAATGATACTCCAAATATTAAGACAGCCAAAGACATTCTATGTAACAAGTAATTACATAAAAAAATAGTATTACAATCCTAATGATTAAAGGTAAATATATTTACATGAATATTTATTAAGATAAGTTCAGATGTACTCTTCGTGATTGCGTAAAATAAAAATTGCAATTCTAAGAACTTAACATATATCTATTAATATTATAATTATCTTATCTTATTATACTAGCAAAAATTGAATAAATATATATTTGTATTTTTGAGATATTAAACTTCTCGCGAAGAATTTTTTTGTAATTCACACCATAGATAATTTTTATAAAGAAAAATCGATCTGTATTGGTTTTAGCCTCGAGAAAAATTATTTTTGTTAGTTTTTGCTTAATTTAAAATAGGAATTTTAATAAAAAAAATGGACCTGGGCAATGCAGGACAGTGCTTCCTTAAATACAAAATATTAAAATACAAAAAATTAAAAATATTTATTTTAATAATATTTTGTAATCAAATTACGAAATTTATATTATGTTATATCCACATGCCATACTTTTCTTTCTTTCAATGCATTAATATGTACGTTTAAGGGCTTAATGTTTTATGGCTTTTTTGTTTTAATTTATCTTCTTTTATATTATGTGAAATTATTTCATATATTTTGTTCTTTATGTATTTTAAATAATAATATTCATAGATCCTAAAGAATAATTTTTTTAAAGTACCGAGCTCGTCTCGGTGAATCAGGTATTTATATTATTATTAATATTTTACTCTTTATTTGATTCTATTTATTTTTTTAATTATTAATCTTTACTTATACTAAATAAAAAATAAAATCAATCCCACAATTGTACCTGGACATTTTAATTTAAAAAATAAATATGTGTATATATATATATATTGTTTTTAAAAAAAAAATGTTTTTAAAATTAAAGATATATTATTAAATTGTGCTTTACTATTTTTTTAATACTCTCTTGGTATAAGATTGTAAAAAAAAGAAAAGATTCTAATCAACTTGTATATTTTGTTTGGTTTAGAATGTTTGAAAATAATGAGATTATAAAAAAGAAAAAGCACGGATATCGATTGCTTTGTCAAACTTTAATCAAGTGAAAGTGAACGATGGAGAAGCTTAAATCTCGGATTAAATAGCTCAAAAATAAAATAAAAAAAACTCTACAAAAAAGTTATTTTTTTTTTCTTATTCCCAAGCCATCTAGTCTGGTAGTGAAAGTAAATATTTTAAGGAAATTCCACAATTAGTTAAATGAATAGTTCAGTACAGGCCTGATTAAATTCTATCAGTCCGTTCTTAATCCAAAACAGCTTTCTCTCCTCTATTCTTTTATCAATGGATACAATTGACACAATCGATTTGAACCCTTTGGAGATATCCAACTTTCTTTTCCCTCGAAATCCATTGTGTTATGTTGGATGATTATATAATTGAATCGATTAAAATTAGATTTGAATGACATTTTTTTATGATATACTGTAAACAAAATTTAGAGATATAATTCATTTAATAATAATTTATTAGAAAATCATTTTGGACTGTTTTTTGTATAGTTTAGAATGATTATTATGTCATAAATTCAAAAATCATAAATTAATTTCTATGTTATACATAATAAGTAGTAATGTTGACAACAACATTAACAAAAATTTAATACTTTCAGAACAATTAAAAAAAACAATGCCTCGAAAGGAAAATTTTTAATTTATCAGCCATTGCAATTTTTTATGATACGAATTATGTGTCCCTTGATCTATTAATGGATTAGATCACAATTTGTTATAAATTAGTATAAAAAGGTAAATTACTAATAAATATCAAAAATTATTTATAATAGAAATCAGCTAAATGTGATTGCGCCGCTTACCATGCTTTCTTAAAGTGGTACACCAGCATAACATGACAAATATAAATTTTTTAATAAATTGGTAAAGAAAAGATTAGAATGGTAAAATTTTAGGGTTATTATAGACATTTGGTAAATCTTATCTCCTCTACTCGCCACATCATTTGATAATTGAATCAATATTCATTAGAATATAGAATCATTAAAATTAATATGTATTTTGGTAATTATATTGTATGGTCATCTAGTCATGAATTTGGATAAAACTTTACCAGTCGGTTCCTTTTTAAATTCCAAAAGAAACTTTTCTCATGCAATTTTTGAGGGTCGCTTCAAGTTTACCAGATAAAAAGGATTGAAGTTTGCATATAAATCCATTGATATTCTATTTAGATACCATGTTTTATTATTTGACCATCAGAGGGCTCTACTAATTTTCGGGGGGGGGGGGGTTCGGATTAGATATAGAAAAATTATAAAATTAATTAACTAAATAATTTTCCTATATCCAAACCGAAAATTAGGAATAAGGGAATGATTAGTGAATTAGTCAATAAAACATTACTTAGAGACATTATATTTCGAGGTTCATAATAAGCTAATCTCTGACTTTTGTTCGTACTACGCAAGGACAACACCTATCAAGTCGGTTATATCAACTAGGTGTCCTATGATCAGTAGAACGAGTCCTATCAACCTTTACCTTGATTTTCTTGATCGGAGGCGCTACTTTTTATCAAGTAGCATCCCAATTTGACTACGTCCCATAGACCCTAGCTAGAGAAATTCCCTTTCCAGGCCTGGGACTTCAACCTGGGACCAGGGGAATATGAGTCAGCGACGCTAGCCTCTCACCCTGTGGCGCCTTAGCAATAAGCTAATCTGGCTAACTTTATTATTTTTTATATGGTAAACTAAAAGCCACCCGAAAAAATTGTATAAGAAAAGTTGATTTGAAATTAAAAAAGGAAACCACTGGTAAAGTTTTATCCAAATTCATGACTGGATGACCATTCAATATAATTACATATATTTTAAATGCTTTTGTAAAAAAAAAGAAAATTTTTAATAATATAATATCTTTCATTCAAATTCTAATAAATCGATTAAATTATTCAATTTTTTTTTTCTTTTGAGAAAAATTATATTTTTCTTAATTATAGGAAGTGATTAGTTTTTTAATATTTTTTTTTTTTGATAACTTTATAATACTCTATAATATATGGAAATATAAATTCTCCTTGAAGCTGTGGATTTCCTCTATCGCTTTCTCTTTTCGGAACCTCTCTATCATTTGGCACGAACTATAATTATTCGCTAATGATATTTATATTTCCGGAACCTCTTCTCTAAGAGCAAATAGCAATCAGATGCATAGAACGATTGTACCACTTTCTCTCTATTAAAATATTTCAAGCAAACGTCAAATTAAACAATTAATATAACTAAAAAAAAAAAAACTAAAGTCGGAAAAGATTCAAGTGATAAACAATTAAATTTATATTATTTATATTTTTTCATAGAACAAAATAATCCTTGATTTTTAGTTTCCTTGTATTAATCTAATATGTCTATAAAGAAAAAAAAATGTTAACGATATCAAATATAGCAAATGCTTAGAATTGAGAAAAATATAATATAAAACAATTAAGATAAATGTACCAGTATTTGAAACTATAAGGATAATTTTATAAGAAAAATTTGATATCTTCTATTTTTTATCACAAATCAATTTGGGTTTTGAGTGATATGGTTCATTAACTAATAACGAAAAATGTATCTGATAACCCAGTGATTCTCAACCACTGTACTGCAGCACTTTAGTGTGCATTAGGCTCTTAAACATTTTTTTCTAAATTTTTTCAATTTGGTTCTAAAAAAAAAAGAACTAAAACGTTTTTGGGAACACTTTTTTTCCAATATGGTAAATTTTTACACTTATCTCTTTCTTTGTGTGCCGCCAAATTTTTAAACCGTTAAAAGTGTGCCGCGGTAAAAAAAAAGATGAGAATGTGATAACCAATTCAATTTTTTATTTTTATTTTTATTTTTTTAACACTAGCACCAAAAAGCACGAGTAGTCGACATTTTAAAATACAAATGATTTAGTAGTTGACAGGAACGGCACCCATAATAATTGACACAAAATTAAATATTTATTTTTACCGACCGACGATAGTAAGGGAGGTATTGTTTTCACACCAAATTTCACATTTGGAGATTTTTACATATCTCCACGAATCATGCATTTTCTTAACAGAATTTTTAGCAGAATTTTTAGCATGATGTCTGTCCGTCCGTCCGTATAGATGTGTACAGCCTGAACGGCTGAACGGATTTTGATGAAATTTGGTATATTTACTTAATGCATCAGTGGGATGAATTGATCAACTTTTGGTGCAAATCCGGAAACCGGAAGTGGTAGTATTAGCGATCGACGATAGGAAGGGAAGGGTTATTTTCATACCAAATTTCACATGAGGAGATTTTTTACATATCATCACGAATCAATCACTTTGCATTGGTTTTATACTCGAGAAAAATCATCTTTATTAGTTTTTTCTTGATTTAAAATTATATGACGTCATCCAGCCATTCATGACGTCACAGCCTGGTCTTACATATATATTATAAATAAAATAAAATTAAAAATATTTATGTTATATCCATATCTGTTTTTTATTACATTAATAGATATATTAAAATTATTTGAAATTGTTTCTGTAGCTGTAAATTAATTTATTTCAAACTGTCGGTCGGTTCGGACCTGGCCACAGGTCAACTTATTTTATTTAATAAAGATACGACACAAATGTAATAATAAAGATAAGTGAACAATTTTATAACTTGAACCAACTTGAATAGTTTTGGAAAAATAATATTTAAAGCCTGTAGAGCAGAGGTGTCTAAACTGCGGCCCAAACGCAAATTATGAAAATATTAAAATTTTTTCAATATGGTTCTAAAAAAAAGGTAAAATGATTTTGGGATTAGACTTTTAAATATTTCCGACTTTTTTAAATTTTTCAATATGGTTTTAAAAAGGTAAAATGATATTTATGTGTGGCCCAGCATATTTTTTTTTTTGCAATGTGGCCCTCAAATGGTCATAGTTTAGAGACCCCTGCTGAAGGGCCACAGAATTCGCAAGGTTGAGGAAGTTTGGAAATTATTTTAGAAATATTAATTGATTTATTTTCTTGTCAGCGTACTTCACAAATACAGTTCTCAATATAGTTTTGTTAAAAAAATAATAATAAATTTCTTTACATCATTTTCATAAATGTGGAGTATTTAATAGACATATTTTTTGCTAACCTTAAAATTATACAAAAATTCCCTTCATTAATTTTTTTTAGATGAAAAAGACTTTTATTTTCTTCATTATTTTGAATAACTTGATATTCTTGTTGAGCTCCATTGTCTCTACATTCGTTAGTGACATCATTAGTAATACTTATTTCAACTTGACTTTGCTTTAACGTTTCTTCTCATTTAAGAAGTTTATTGTTAAATATCAATTCTAATGTGTTATCGCCTTCAAAAATGTTAACGTTATCTAAACTGCTACCCTTTGGTGCCCATTTATCTTCATCATGACATCAGTTTCAACTAATGGTGTAGATATATACATATTCCTAGTACCCAGTACTTGATAAGAATTTAAAGGTGACTATTCTTTCACCTAAAGGATCTTATAATATTATTATCTTCTAGGTAATATGGACACTCAATTAATAAAATTTAATATTGTATTCATTACTAAAAGAAAAACAAATAAAGAAATTAGTGATTTACCACCTCCACTTGTTCGATACTATAGAAAGTAATTTTTGTGCTGTTTATTCTGACTTACAACTTTTATAGTCCCACATCTTCATTATTAAGTCTATTACTTTCATTCAAGTTTTGAAAAATGTAAATAATAAATATTATCCGATATTAAAAATACAAGTGTCAACAAAAATAAAAATGATTTTCATTTAAATAGAATATTAAATATTTTAGAGACTTTAATGAGCGGATTGAGTTAGAGAGAGAGAGTGGGGACGATTAATTAATTGTTTAACAAGATAAATATACTAAAACTAAAACAATTAAGTAAAAATTAAATAAAATATCAATTAAAATTATTAGAAATATTAAAACAACAAGAATTAATATTTCGGTTTAATGATGGATATTTTAAATTCAAATCTAAAATATAGATAAATATAATTAAAATAATTTCTTTTACAGTATATCTAGAATAATAAGTTTTTTTTTTCTTTATTTAATAACCTAAACTCTTGAAATATATATCAAACAGTATATTATTTTTTATACGTATAATTATATTAATAGTATTTATAAAAATTATCGATTGATTATATATTTAAAAAAAATTTAATATATTTTTCATTATTAATTTTTTTATTTATACTTTTTCCAGATAAAATAGAAACTTCCAGTAAGCACACAACTTCACTTTTCTAAGGTAAAATTTTATTTGAATATTGAATGAATTTTAAATTAAGAAAATTATATAAAAAATTATATAAGATTAAGATATTTATCAAAACAAAGATTATCTGGATAAAATTTTTTGAAAGGAAATAAGCGATTAAAATTAATTTTGTAGAATTAGTAATAAAAGAACAATTTCACACTCAAACTCGTTAAATTCCGGTTCAAAGATCTTGTCCATTAAAAAAAAAAGTGAAATTTATTTTGCACCTTCTTATTTATTCATGTGGCAAATGTTAAATGATATATAATATATAATAATAAAATATAAATAAAAAATAAATATATAAACGGAATACAAATAATACATTTTTACAATTAATGTTATAATCGTATAGAAACATGTATATACCTATATGAAACCTTTTAAATAATATTAGATTATATTATATAATTTAATTTCTACATATAAAAGATATAATTTGAATTTATTATTTAAAAATCCTTTTAATTTTTTTTTTTTTGTATCATTTTACATTACATTACATTACATTTTAAAAGACCAATTAAATAAAACTTAATGAAAAAAATATTCATTTTAGTATCTGGATAATAAAATTTGGATTCATTTCAACAAAAGAAAAGGGGACAAATTGAATAATATTATGTATTTAGAAAAGATTCATGACAAGGACAAATGCATTCTAATAAAAGAAAAGGTCTTTATATCATACATTTTATTTTGACGAGAATATTTGGGTTAAAAACTTCAAACATTTTTTGATAATAAACTTGAGAAACTGTTTTGATTTATCATAGAACTTACGGACATAAATATATAGGTCATGCATTTATGACTGCAACTTAAATTCATAAGACATTTTTGATTGATTGTTTTCTTCATTTAATACTCATTTAAATAGATTTTGTATTTACTTATAATAACATAAAAACAAAATATAATAATAGAGTATAATTCTTTATAGCTAAAATTAAAAATAACTAAATTTTTAAAACAAAGGTTTGATGTTGAGATTTTTACCATTTGAATATTATTTATTTATCATGAGAAGAGAATTATTATAACAGATTAGGATAATGTATTTACAGAATTACACAATATAATAATATAAATATTTAATAATATTGTTATTATTTCTTATTATAAATTTTGTGCAATTTAGTGGTATTTTATTGTTTTATTGATGATGGCTCATATAAAAAAAAATATTCAATTTATTTATAAAAAAAAATGTATCGTGGGTTGCATAAGTCTTAAGGGGTAAAATGAAAATTTTTCTATCATAATATACGTATTTATTTCTAGAATTTCTGAACTGAACACAAACGTTTATCATATATATCGATTAAAAAGCAACATGTTGCAATTCTTTTAAAAATGAGTTTTGAAAAAGTTGGAAAATAATTTTAAAATTTCATCATCCAATTCAATCTCATTTCATTTTTTCTTAAAAAAAAAATATTAAAAAAATATAAAAGAGTAATAAATGGCGATGAACTAATGAATCAACGTAATTATAGAGTCATCATGCCATATGGCATGAATATTCATTCGATCAAGCACAATGATCTATTTATATAGATGATTCAGATATTTTAAGAATATTTTATGATGTTGAAAAAAAGACCTTATAAACATACAAATCTCGATAACAAGATAAACTATTTTTTTTTATATCACTTTCTTTTCTGATGTTCATTCGATGATAAATATGAAGTATAAATATCAAGAGATAAAATAAAATAATTTGTGTTTTCATTTAATTCTGCCTCATATCTAATTTAATAATATAAATTCATTAATTTGAAATAAGCTTAAGCCCCCCTCCTCCCATTTCATTGGAATAAATATTTTAAATAATATTTTTATAACATTTATATATTATATTATTTAGTGTTGTGATTTAAAAATGAATTATTTATTAGTAATGCGATCACGAAAGAGATTTTGATGTTTTTATACGTTTTGAAGGTTCCTGAAGCATTTTCACTAAGGTTGAGAAAAATGCCTGTTTGTGTGTGTGTATTATGTGTGTGTGTGTGTGTGTATGTATGTAGAAAAGATTACGCAAAAACGGTTTGAGCTAGAATAATGAAATTTGGTATACGAGCATTATTCAAAATTCGTAGTTTTTGGAAATGTAGCTCATCTGGAAGAGGGTCATTACCTACAACGTTTTGATTTTTTTCCTCTAAAGGTCTAAAGTGACTGTAAAAATAAAGATATATGTTTGATAGTTTTTCATATGATTAAAAATTGTATAAAACTGCTATATATAGAATTTTAGCTTGATTGAATCGCTCAAAGTACCGAAATTAATTTTTTAACACGACTGCAAATCACGCGTCAGCGCGTGACGGGGTGCCATCAACAAAGAGCCAACCATGCTCTGATTTAATAAATATTATTTATTAATTTTAATTTTTAATTAATTAAATTTAATTTAATGTTAATTAATCCAATTCACATCTGCGAGATAGTCGAGTGGAGACACTCCAGCCTTTTTTTTCGATTTTCGAGAGAGAGAGAGAGAAAATTAAAATGATAGAGCAGTAGCATGCGCTTTCATCTCTTGACTTTTTCCTCGTGTCCCTGGATAAGAGGAACGCAATGAGTGGTTTTTAATGAATTTCATTCATTACCTGCGCGTCATACGAGGTCCTTCACCTGTACTGGGAACAATGGCCAGGGTAACGTTAGCGCCCTTGCATACAGGAGCCATTCTATCCAGATGGACCTTGCACACACACAGCCTCTCTAACTATCGGTGACTTTCTTCCCGGCCTGTTCACTTTCACTTGTTGCTTTCGCTGGTCTTCATCACGAGGCAGTTAGTTTCCTCTCAACGGTTCATGTGCTGTGTAGTCGGCAAAATTAAACTGTTTAGGACGCCCACATCACTGAAAAACAAAATAAAAAACAATCCGTGAGTACACATTGCAATTTTAAATCTTTTAAACATTAAATAATCTCTTAAATCATTTTGGATAGAAGAGGAATATATAATTAATTTAATTTATAATCTTTAATTTAAATAAATTAATCATTGTAAAAATTAAATAGATTGAAAGATAAGTTAGTAATAAATCAAGATTTATTGTCAAAGTCAATTTATATTATTTATATTATATTTTATCAATTTATATTATTAATAATCATAATTACATACTATCACAAAAATAATTCATTATTTAATCAACCTAAATAAAAAAAAAATTAATTTTGTTATTTATTTATATTTGCTGAATGATTAGGCGAAATTGAAAATTAATAATTTATTATATACCCCCCTATATAATAAATACTATTTGTCAAAACAATTTAATATTAAATTTTGGCATAATGAATAAAAAATAACTCGAAATGAATACATTAATATGTCTCGTTATCTTTCCTTTTCAAGACCCTATAAAAAGTATACTCTAAATAACGAAAACTTAAAAATGAATAATTTTCTAATATTATAGAAATTAAATAATTTATTTAAGAATAAATTATGAATTTACTTTGGGTAATTATATAAACTGGTCATTCAGTCATGGATTTGGATAAAACTTTACCAAGTGGGTTCCTTTTTTAATTCCAAATAAACTTTTCTTATGAAATTTTATTATGAATATACATATAAATCAGATTAGTTTATTATGAACCTCGAAATATGATGTCATTAAGTAATGTTTTATTGACTAATTCACTTATTACTAATTTTCGGTTCGGTTTGGATTTATAGAAATTATTTAATTAATTATTTTTTTAATTTTTCTATATCTAATCCGAACTGAAAAAAAAACAACAAAATTAGTAGAGCCCTTTGATGGTCAAATTAATAAAACATGGTAGCTAAATAGAGTATCACTTGATTTATATACAAACTTTAATAATTTTTATAAGCTTTGGTCTAAACAGGTTCTAGACCTAATAAGAAGTAGAAGAAGAAGAAGAAGAATTTTTATCTTGTAAACTAGAAGCGACCCGCAAAAATTGCATAAGAAAAATTTCTTTGGAATTAAAAAAGGAATCCACTGGTAAAGTTTTATCCAAATCCTTGACTGGATGACCGATTTATGTAATTACGTTACTTTGTTTTCCGTTTGATAATTCTATATTTAGAATATAAAAATTTCTCTTTTTAATACCAAATATAGATAAAAAGGGTTTAACTCATCTTATTTCATATCGTAGAATATTTTGCACGCAAGAAGATGATTTTTGGGAAATCGACATATGATTAATGAAGGTACCCATAAGAATTAAATGATAGGGGTAGTTAGAGGAATATGGTTGCGGGGACTATATAAATACTACTGAGAATCCAAAATGGGAAGTAAAGAATAGTGTAGAGGTATTTGAAGAGAAATAATTATAATATTTGCACATTTTCTAGAATAAAAAGACTTACGAAAGGCCATCTCGACTATAACTCATAAAATTCGATCAACTTTATGCTAATAAACAAGCACATCTATCTTTTGTTATACGAGTATTCATTATAAATTATGGATTTTATTTTCTATTCCTATTAATACATTTTTTAACATTAACAAATGTGTTTGTATAATTTTATTACATTAGAGGGAAGACGTAGTAATTTGTTATATATATATATATATTTTTTTTAAATTGAAAATCTCTGCATTAAAAGATCAAATAATTCAATTTCTAAAAAAAAAATTCCGTTTTTTAAATAATATATTTTAATTTCATTTAAAAAATAAAAAAATAAATTTCTACATCACATATAAAATACTCTATTTAGGTATTTATAGATAAAAAAAATACATTACAAAATTTTCAATTATAATAAATTAGAATATGATATAATAAAACAAAAACTTAATTATTTTTATCAAATGAAATAAAATTATTGAATATAAATTAATTTAATTAAAAAATAGAATTAAGATAAATATTTATCAATATACGTATAAGATACGTATTTATATAATATTATACTTATATATTATTATATCAATAATAAAATATTAATAGTTATATTTATTCATTTGAGAAATCAGAAATAATCAAAAGAAAAAAAAAATTATTAGAAAATTAATATTTAACATTCAGCTTCAAAAACAAATTTTCACTTAGAATTAATTTTTTTCAACTTAATATTATTGTGCCTATAGATAAATTATATATACAAATATGCTAAGTAAAAATAAATTTACATTTCAAAAGAATTTTAAAAACATTTAAAAACTACTATTAGTTTTATTTATTTTATTTTTTTTTTTTAATAATATAATCCAAGATTATGATATTATAATATTTACATATTCTAAAAAAAAAAAAAATTGGAAACGAGAGGTTCACAATTATTTAATCTAAAAACAAAATTTTTTATTATCATTTTAATATTTTTTAAATACTTTCAAAGTTTATCTATTTTATCAGTTTATATACTCAGTATATCAATTCTAATGAAAATTTTCAAATAAAATTTATTATTGATTCATTTAAAATAAATAATGAAAGTACCTACAAATTTACTTGGTGTTTTTTTTTATATTAATATTAAATATATAATTTTATATTTAATTAAATAAAAATAAAATATGCTTTATAAATTCTATAAACAAATTTCAATATAATATTTTATTAATAATTTTATAAAATCCATATATTTTACTGAAATTAAAGATTGAAAATTCAAAGGGATTTTAACATTGTACTGATTAGTTGAATTTATTGCTTTATAATATTAATAAAAAGGCAACATCAACTTAAAAATTGGAGATTTCAATTCTCTAAAATTGGACGGGGCAGACATGGTGATTGCTAATATGTTTTTCAAACTCTCAAAGCGACGCCTCTACACTTGGAAATCACTTCGACACTCGGTGGGTGGTCATGAGCTGGCAAGAAATCGAATTGACTATTTTCAGATAGACAAACAATTCAGGAAATTGCACGAAAAGAATAACAACATACCCGGGAGCACAATTCACTGGTTGCAGATTTAAATTATCTTTAAAGGAAAAACCTTTGACTGGGGTATGCATCAAAACTACAATCTGATTATACTAAAATTGCTGTGGCAAATAAACTCAACAGTGGACTGAACGTGAAGTGGACGACTCTGCCGATATGGATGCTCGTTAAAAGATGTTAAAGAGGGTTTTTATTGAAACTGGTTCAAATGATTTAAAAAGAATCTGGAATGTGAAGAAAAAATCGTGGTTGACGCACGAAATATTGGAATTGATGGAGAAACGTCGACTTTTTAAGAACAACAGCAGTTGCGAAGCAGGATTAGGTTTCGAATTAAAGTGACAAAGTGAATGATTGAAAAATGTCAGAAGATGGAGGAATTGATATCAAAACATGATATATATATAATATGTATGGAAAGTTTAAGCAAATAACTGGACAATTCAAGTGATGAATTCCAACTACAATCCTGAACAAATAAAATAGTAGCAGATGAAAGAGAAGTCATGAAAATCTGTGAATTATATACAGCCAAACATTTTGGAGATACCAGATTAGATGTTGAAATCAATGAAACTACCCAGAAGAACCCGAAATACTAAAATCTGAGTTTTTACATGCGATATCAATTGCTAAAAACATAAAAAGGGACAGGTCCTGACGTGATCCCAAGCTTGTAGATGAACACAATATAAATCTGATATTGAAAGTGTTTAATGATATCTATAACATATTAATGTTTCCGAGTGAATAACTAAAATCAACATTCGTTACAATTTCAAAGAAACATCATCCTAAGATGCATTGACTATCGTTTGATTAGTCTGAAGACCTTTCTTCGTATAATTCATGCTAGAATTCGAATAAAATGTAAGTTGGACATGAACGGTTCGCAATTTGGATCCTGGTGTGCTTCTTGCTTGAAGCCTTTGAGATTTGGACCATTAGAGGAATGTTCAGAATTTCTTGGGTTGAGCGAGTCACAAATAAAGAGGTCCTGAACAGATCCAATGGAGCTTATTGACGTTGTCAGGAGCCGAAAAATCTCTTACCTCGGTCACATTCTGCGGGGCAAAAAATATTGTTTGTATCGAATGATCCTGAAATGAAAAATGGAGGGCTACTGCGGAGTAGGGTGAAGAGGAATCTTCTGGTTAAGGATTTTAAGGGAATGGACGAGCATACGGTGTGTGAGCGAGCTCTTTCGTGTTGCAGATGATAGGGAAGACATCGCCAGAGTCAGGGAGATCGGACATGGTACGTAAAGAGGAAGAAGATATTATTGTGTTAGAAAAAATCTCATATTAGATTAATACAATTTTATTTTTTAAAAATTAGAGCTATAAACGCAAATTAAATTATATATTATAATACGTATTACAAATATGCAATTTAATATTTTTTTTTATTATTATTATTTATAATAAAATTTTATAAGTCAATATTCATTTTTAATAATAACATTAATATCACTCTTTTTAAAAATAATAATTGAAAATAACAAAAATTCATTAATTATATCAATTTATTATATATTTCAAATGAAAATGTCGAAGATGTGATCAATTAATTTATTTATTGTATTTATAATATTTAAGATATTGAAGATCATTGATTTCATAAGGAGTTAAATTAATTTTTTTTGATATTTGTTCAATTTTAAAAAAATTTCAATCATATTTATAATTTTTTTTTTACTATAGAATAAAAATCATTTTAATCTAATTTTGGATAATTTCTGTTACATAGCCTAAAGGCTAACGAATCAATCAAGTAAGATGTAACGATTTGCCCATTCCAATTTTCCTTATTTCTCTTGCATGAATAAAAATCAATAATTTGCTTACTACTATGAAAATTATATCTATATATATATTTCTTACAATACAGGAAAATCAACGATTTTCTCTCTTTCTCTTCATGAATAAATTTATAATAAATATTGTTTAATTTTTAAAATTTTAAAATCCCAAGGGCAAGGACAACATAAAAAAACAATTAATTCAATATCAAGGTAATTAGAAAATAAATATCAAAATAAATATAGGAAGAAATTGTCTAAGCGGATATTATGTATGAATTTTAAATTTTATCTTTTAAAAAAAATAATTATAATTAGAAATATTGACTATATATATATATATAATACATTATATTTTATCATAGAACTATCGAGAATTACTGATTTTAGTTTTATGTAGTATTTTTTTTTCATTGAATTGACTAGTAGTAGAGTTCACTTATTTATTTTTTACCTATACCTACCTTTATAGTAGATGAAAGATTTTCAAAATTTTTGAAATTGGTAACATAATAATTTCCATCAAAATGTTCAGGTACTATTAAAATTATTTCGTTACCAAAAATATAACTGTGAAGTAGGTACTACGTCAGGTTAAAAGATACCACCAAGTATCATAGTTTGAATACCTTTGTATTAATAATAGTAATAGTGATAATGATGCATTTATGCCAGCAATTCTTCCAATGGTCGAAGCACTTCTGAAATGCGCTTTTCGGTATGGCCATCAGCTCGTTCTTTGATTCCGACTTTATTTCATCAATTGTGACAAAACGCTTTCCTTTCATTGGTCTCTTCAGTTTTGTGAATAGGAAAAAGTCACAGGGAGCCATATCTGGTGAATACGGTCTTTGAGGCATGATTACGGTGATGTTTTTGGCCAAAATATCACGAACAAGCTATGATGTGTAAGCTGGTGCAGAATACATTTATTTTTCCACAATTCCTTCGTTTGAGCCGTATCGCTTCACGCAAACTTTCTTGTAGTATTCCTTATTTTTTTAAAGTATAAAATCCAAGAACACACAAAACGTGACTAACTTTTTCAGTTGTTAAAAACGTACTACTAATAAAAAATGGATGATAATGTCAACATATTAGAAACATGTGTACCAACATAACAAAAACAAATTCCGATAATCGAATGTACATAGACCACGAAAAATTCAAAATTCACATTTTCTTTAGAACAGACCTCGTATATTTCAAGAATTCTTTAAATTGAAATATTAGATATAATTTATAAAATATGAGAATTTTTTTGTTTATTACCAAATAATTTATATTTAATCAAACATTTTAATTTAAATTATTCATCTTAAATTAAATTGGATGTTGATTCGATATCACAATTGAAAATTCTTAGTTTCTGATCCAGAGCATCCACATTTAACTATTTCTGACTATTGTAAATTGTTTTAAGCGTTCTGAATTTACCAAACAGCCGTTTGAAATTGAAAATCAACTTTTTTTTTATAAATGTAATTTAAGTAGATAAATTGTTTTATTTTCAGTTATATAATCAAACTCCAATTCCTGTTTGTCCCAATGTCTGCGCCAAGGCTAATATTATATATCCATTCTTTTTCATGTATAGATAGATATATATTCATAAAATTTCTTTTACCTATTTACTTGGTTGTAATACTCTCTTAGTGACTTTTACATATTTCAAAATCAAATAAAATGAATGAAAGGTATATAAGACCTATATAACAATCATAAAATCAATTCAAGTTCTATTGGAGAGATTTTTTTTCAAATTTTTCGTTATCTTTGTTTTACTTAAATTAAAAATAAATAAATATTCTATTTTAAAAATTAATTTGTAACTATTTAGAAAAAAAAATAATGAAAATAATTGATTGGTATTGGAAAAAATTTTTTTTATTTTTTTTTAATATTATTCGAACTTATTATGTCTAATGAAACTATTCTATTAATTAAATTATAATTAATTTTTATTTTTATTTTATCAATAATAATTAGGTAGAGAATTTGAAGTTGAACCAATTTTCTTTTTTTATAAAGATTCGAAAAAAATATTAATTTTGAATTATATAATACATTTATTGAAAAAATTTATTTAAATTTATAATTTATTTGAAAGGATTTCAGATGTTTCGTACATCTGCTATATTTAATATCTAAAAGGAGTGAAAAGGTAGGCTGTTTGGTAAGTTTTCGACCCCAAGGTCGGTTTGAAATTCATTCCTAGTACTTAGAGACTCGTCTCTAGGATGGCATTTCGTCATCAAGCCATAAGGTCATACCGCGGACATTATTTAAACATCAATTATTATATAATTGTACTTATTTATTTCATTATTTTTTAATTTTTGTTTTTTTTTTAAATATAAATATTCATAATGAAAATAACACATAAGACTTGATTTCTTGATTCATACGAGGTCTGTTCAAAAGAAAAGGTGAATTATAAATATTGGCCGGCTGTATAAATTCAATTATCAAAATTTGTTTTTGTTTGTTGGTACACATATATTTCTCATATGTTGAAATTATCAGCCATTTTGGATTAGTAGTTTGTTTTTGATAACTAAAAAAGTTAGTCAAGTTTTGTGTATTCTTCGGTTTTTTAATTAAAAAAAAAAATTAAGGAATATTACAGGGAAGTTATGCAACGTTTGCGTGAAGCGATACGGCTCAAACGAAGGGATTTTGGAAAAACAAATCATGGATTCTGCATCACAATAATGCGCTAGCTTAGATATCATTGCTTGTTCGTGATTTTTTGGCCAAATACAACACTGTAATCATGCCACAACCACCGTATTCACCAGATTCGCCTCCCTGCGACTTTTTCCTATTCTCAAAACTGAAGAGACCCATGAAAGGAAAGCGTTTTGTCACAATGGATGAGATAAAGTCGGAATCGAATAACGAGCTGATGGCCATGTCGTAAAGCGCATTATATAAGTGCTTCGACGATTGGAAGAAGCGCTGGCATAAGTGCTATATATCTGAGTGGAATTACTTTGAAGGGGACAAAATGGATATTGATGAATAAATAATAATACTTTTAAAAATAATTCAAAATTCACCTTTTCTTTTGAACTTAGCTTGTATATATTTTCAATTCAATTCTAAATGATAACTAATTTTATATCAATTTGCAAACCCTGGTTAAATGATCGTGGGAACTTATTTTGTTTTTTATGATGAATGTTTTGTACTTTTGTTGGTTACATGATAGATGATATTTAGTACTCATCATCAATCACAAACAAAATAAAATATAAGCATTATGTATCAGTTCAGTAGTAAGATGAATTAATTGCAATCACCACGATTACTTTTAGCTATCAATGATCAAAAGTATAATTTCTAAAATTAATCTTAAAAAAAAAGCAATGCTTGATGGAGAACAAACAACCTTGACGGTTTTTTTTTTATTTAATGGACAACTTTCAAAAATCTGAAACAATCATCTCTTTTAAGTGGTATTTATCATTTTCATCGCTAATGTATCTTATCTATTTGTACAGGTTTCAACGCGTGATAGAAAAGAAAAAAAAAGAAAATCGATTATCAAAATTAGATATAGAATTTAGATAAAACATAGTATTATATATTAAAAATAATAAATAAAAAAAATAAAAGATGTCCATCATTCGATTGGGTATCCATTAATAAAATGAGTATGGGATTGGCTATGGGATTAAACTCTACGATATTGGATGAAGCAATCGATCGGTTGGAAAGTGTTGACTCCCTGAGGGCCTTGGACATGGGAAAGAATGCTAATCCAGCCGGAAGCAAATCACTTTCAGTAAGACAACACAAGACTAGAAGAGAAGGCGGAGATTAATGGAAGACATTCTATTTCATTTATTATTTATTTGTATACTGAAAGTGTCATTAAGTAATATTTTTTTTTTCAATGTCGATTACAAATAAATTCACAATCGATATTTATACATTATCATCTATAAGAGAAAATATACAAAAGAAGATTATTATTTCTATGCTTCTTATTATTATTCTCAATTTTTTGCTATCTCGCCAGAGATAGTATTGCGATCACGAAAATTTTCGATTGTCGAGATTTTGATGTTTTTATACGTTTTGAAGGTTCCTGAATCATTTTCAAAAAGATTGAGAAAAATGTGTGTGTATGTAGACAAGATTACGCAAAAACGGTTGGAGAGAGAATCATGAAATTTGGTACATGGGCATTATTCAAAATTTGTAGTTTTCTCTCAACTTTTGAGAAATGTAGCTCAACCAGAAGAGGATCATTACCTACCCGGTTTTGATTTTTTTCCTCTAAAGTGACCGTAAAAATAAAGATATATGTTTTATAGTTTTTCACATGATTAGAAATTGTATAAAACTGCTTTATATAGAATTTCAGCTTGATTGAATCGTTGAAAGTACCGGAATTAATTTTTTAACACTGCAAATCTCACCGCCAACATTGAGCCAAACAAGCGCTGGTTTAATAAATATTATTTATTAATTTTAATTTATAATTTATAATTAATTAAATTTAATTTCAATATAATATATGTTAATTAATCCAATTCAAATTTGCGAGATAGTCGAGTGGAGACACTCCAGCTTATTATTTTTTATTTTTCAATATTTTTTAATATACAAATAAAATATTTGTATGATTATCTAAGTTTAAGGGAATTATAATTTTTAAGTTAAAATTCTAATTCATAACTAAAAATAATGTAAAATTTCATCAAGATTTTAAGTGATGATTCATGAATTTATTTTTCTTACATAAAAAAAAATATATAAATCATCATCAATTCTTAATTAATTCATTAATTCTTTCGTTAAATTTAATAATAATAATAATAATACTAAATAAGTATTATAAAAGTAAAAATTAAATTTTAAAATTACTTATATCATAATTATTTTTAAATTTTCTAGTTAGGTATATTATGCAAATTTCATATTATAAGTATTAATTAAATAATTTATCGATTAAAACCTTTCCTAAGGATTATTATTTCAATATAAACACAAATCATTTAATATGAACGTGACGAAGTATATATATATAGTCAATTTGTCGATTAGCATAATCGATTGTGCTCATACGAATCACACTAATCTCTCATTTGTTATCATAAATTATATTAGATATTGAAAATGAGGAAGAGATAGGATATCCATGAATAGGATTATTTAATGAATATTGAGGGTTATTCACCCTATAATCTATAGAGTAGATAAATACTATATAGTAGTAAATACTATACTATATAGTAGTATATTCTACTAATTCATTTACTTTTTCTTAAAATGAATTATCTGTATAAAAGTTTCTCTATCGTTATTTAATATTCTTATTTTATTTTACTTTATTAAAAAAAAACCTCTGACTTTGTACGTCCTAGGCAAAGACAACGCTTATCAAGTCGGTTATATCAATGAGGTGTCCTATGATCAGTAGAACGGGTCTATCAACCTTTACCTTGATTTTCTTGAACGGAGGCGCTACTTTTTATCAAGTAACTTCCAAATAATGTTCATCCCGGAGCCTGGGTTGAAGTCCCATAGACCCCAGCTAGAGAAATTCCAATGCCAGGCCCGGGACTTGAACCCCGGTCCCCGAGAATGTGAATCAGCAACGCTAGCCATCACACCCTGTGGCGCCTTTTTTTACTTTATTAACATACTACAATATTATAAATCATTTTTTAAAAAATTAAAACGATTAAACGATTGATGGATTGTATTCTACCTGTTGTGTATAAATGTACTACAGTTGTAATTATACTATAAACAATAATAGGCATAATAAAAAAAAAGTGCTAATTAATAATATTTTCTTGAAATGGTTACGTAAAAGTTTAAAGTCATCCAAATTAATTATATATATAATATTTTGATGATTATTATTTTTTATCTTATTTTATAATATTTTCATATTTATTTATTATTTTAATATATTATATTCTTCAATATTTTTTAAATATTAAAATTAAATTGTAATAAAAGCATAATTTGAAATTTATATTACATACAATTTTTACACAAATTCACCAAAATTTTAATGAATTTTATACGATATTGTAACAAAGTATAAATTTACTATTGCTCAAGCTCAAATAGAAAATAAAGAACCGTACAATGAAAAAAAAATAATTAAAAAATAAATATTAACTATAATAAAAGAGTAAAGAGTTATTATAAAATATATAATTTACTGCCTTGAATTTTTTTTTTTTCATTTTATTACGAAAAGGTGATCCCTTCCTTATATAGTATATTTAGGAAATATATTTATATATATATATTTGAATGTGTTAATATAAATAATTAATTAACCCCGTAATATTCACAGACTTTTCCTCTGAGTTTTTTCTTTTTTTTATTATTTTTCTCTTCAGTCTTTTTTTTCAAGGCTCTACTACATTCTACATAGTTATTTAATTTATTTGAGCGGAAGGGAAAAAATTCTAGGATATCAAAATGAAAAATAAATAAATAAAATAGAAATGTTAAATATTTGTGATTTAAAAAATAATTAAATATAATATATTAATACATAAAAGAGAAGATTTAATAATTTTTAAAGGATTATAATTTTATATATGTTATACATACAAACGAAAAATTATTATTAAATTTACTATATTTATGGTATTGAAATACTATAATTTTTTAAAATTATATAAATTTTCAAATTCATTTATATAAAAAAAGGAGAGTTCAACATTCATTGAAAATTTTGAAAAATGTTATATAATCACTTCATCGAGATGTATATACCTATGTAGGTATATACACTCAATATATGATAGGTTAGTTCAATAACCGCAACAGGTTTGACAATTTGATGTCAATATTACGTCATCTGACATTTTTTTTTCTATTCTCCGTCTTTAACAATTCAACAAATATTTCCTGTCCTGTGTTCTCGCTTAATTTATTCCTAAATATGTAGATAAATTATAAAAATAGACGTGTCCTTTATATATATATATATATATTTGAAACTATACAATTAAAAATACTATAAAACTATGACTAAAATTATTTTTTTAAAAATAAGCTGGAGTGTTTCCACTCGACTATCTCGCAATTTAAATTGAATTAAATAACATATATTATATTTAAATTAAATTTAATTAATTATAAATTATAAATTAAAATTAATAAATAATATTTATTAAATCAGCGCTTGTTTGGCTCTTGGTGTGTCACGTCACGTGTTGGTGCGTGAGATTTGCAGTGTTAAAAAATTAATTCTGGTACTTTCAGCGATTCAATCAAGCTGAAATTCTATATATAGCAGTTTTCTACAATTTTTAATCACGTGAAGAACTATCAAACATATATCTTTATTTTTACGGTCACTTTAGAGGAAAAAAAAATCAAAACGTTGTGGGTAATGACCCTCTTCCGGTTGAGCTACATTTCTCAAAAGTTGATAGTAAACTACAAATTTTGAATAATGCCCATGTACCAAATTTCATTATTTTAGCTTAAACCGTTTTCGCGTAATCTTGTCTACATACACACACATTTTTCTCAACCTTTTTGAAAATGATTCAGGGACCTTCAAAACGTATAAAAACATCAAAATCTCAACATCGAAATTGTTCGTGATTGCAATACTATCTCTGGCGAGATAGTAAAAAGAAGAAATTTAGCATAAGAAAAAAAAACTTTTCAATTATTTATATTATGGAAAACTGATTATAAACATAATTATGAATAAATATATTATATTTAAATATTAGATTATCTATTTGATTAGAAAAACACGATTTAAAAAAAAAATTATTTAATTCATTGAATTAATATTAATTTTTTATTAGAGTAATTAAGAAAATAAATTCCAAAATAATGAAATATTAAAATGAAATATGATAATTAATCTATTTAACAAATAAACAAATTATATAATAAATATATATTCGATATATTTGAATATAATTAGATATAAATTCTAATAAACATTACATTACTTTATTATTATTATTATTATTATTGTTATTTAAAGCAATTAATGAAATTATATTATAATTTATTTAAATCAAAATTGTATTTTAAAACTTTTTTGTTTATTTTTTAATCTAAGAATATCTGGTCTGAAATTCAAATTTATTATTAATTTTATTCTATCTATCTCTGTGGCTTTACGGAACTCTAAAGTTTTTGGCCGCAGTAACTACCCCCCTCCAAGTATTCCTATTCTCAGCCACAAACTTCCAGTCCCTATCCTCCCCCATCTCTCTCACGTCTTTTCCCAAATACTCTAAATCTACTCTCGTCACTTAAGGTCATAGACCATGCCTCACATCCATATAATACTACCGGTAATTGGTAAAATAATTGTTTTATGTATTTTAATTTTTATCCCTTTTGATAATAATTTTGACATGATAAGTCCTTTTATTGCATGATAACAGGCGTTTCCCGATTGAAACTCATCTCGAATATTATTATCTTTGGTTATTATTAATTTTATTATTATTATTTAGTTTTTTTTTAATTTTACTTTAAAATTGTTATTTTGAAATCATTCGAATAAATAAACATTCTTAATAATCTTAATCTTTGTCATTTTAATTAACAAAAAATTTATATTTATTAAAGGAAAACATTTTCTCAGATAAAGTAACAAAAACAAAAAAATACAAGTATACCAATACCAAACCAACTAGAATATATATGATGTTATATACTTTTATATTTTTGTCTGATAACTATATACTCACATATTCGTATATAAAAACCTTGATTTAATATTTACATTTTATCTAACTTGATGAAATTTTTAATGTTAATTTTTTGTTTTATGTCAATTGAAGTTAAAATCAGAAAGAAAAAAAACAAAAAAACAAATTAGCATTTAAATAAATATCGAATATGTCAATTTGAAAAGAGATTTTTCAATTAGTCACTATGTTTGCAATTGTTAGACATACACAGTAAAAAGAACCTTGAAATAAATAAATATATTGCATTTTCTTGATTAATTTTTGATAGTTAATGAATATTTCCATTGTGGTTAATTGAATTTTTCACTTAATATATATTTTTACAATAGACTAATTTTTTCATTTAAAGGAAGTTGAAAATTTATCAAAATTTCAATTGATAAATTATTAAATAAACAAAATTACAATTTGATTTTATAAAATTCATAATATATATAAAATAAAAAAAATAATAAAAATCACTCTCTATATATATAGCAGGTGTAGAAATATGAAACCGGAACTTTCTTGTTAAAATCTTTTTAACTTGTTGACATTTTTAATGTTAATTTTTTGTTTTATGTCAATTGAAGTTAAAATTATAAAGAAAAAAAACAAAAAACAAATTATCATTTAAATAAATATCGAATATGTCAATTTGAAAAGAGATTTTTTAATTAGTCACTATAAGTTTTGTAAAAACGTCTGTTATTCGAAAATTATAATAAATAGTTTATTCAAAACAATCTCCATTGGAATTTATACATTTTTTCCAACTCTTAGAGGCAGGTTATGAATACCACGCCAAAAAAACAATTCTTCATTTGAAGCGAAACAGTTGTCCAGCCATTTTCGTACAATTTCATACGAATCGAAGTGTTGTTCGGCGAGTGCATGTCCCAATGATGCGAATAGATGGTAATCAGAGGGAGCCAAGTCTAGAGAATAAGCCGAATGCGCTAGTACTTCTCAATTGAACGACTTGATCGTATCCGTGTCCCGTTTTACTGTGTGTGACAGAGGGCATTATCATGATCATGAAGCAAAATGACTTTATGTTGCCTTTTTGTATATTCCGATCGTTTTTCATGTATTGATCGATTCAAATCAATCATTTGTTGTTGGTAGCGATCAGTGTTAATTGTTTCGCCAGGTTTTAGTAGCTCAAAATATATTATACCATTTTTCGGTGGTTTCCCACCATCACCACTTTTAATTTTTTTAAACAATCGAAAGCATTGAGTTTTGCCAAGAGCATATTCACCGTATGCTTCTATAAGCATTCTATGCGATTCTGCAGCAGTTTTCTTCAAATGGTAGCAGAAAACCAATGCTGTCCGCAAATCATAGTTCGTAGACACAAAACTTAACAGATTTGAGTTTATAGAAAAATATAGCGGTGTATGAAACTTAGGTTATTGTGTGTTGAAAAATTCCGTCAGCTGTTCGAGGGAAAAGATAACGTTACAGAAGCGGTCTTACGGTCTTTAAACTGATAGTCAGCACCATCTATACAGAAATTCCGGTTTCATACTTCTACACCTGGTATAAATATATATAATTTAGAATATAATAATATAAAAATATATTTTATATAAAGTAGGGAAACAGAAATATTGTCTGGTCTGTTTATAATTGAACAGCATATTTATTTTAATAAAAAATATAATGTGGAAATGATATAAAAATTGTTTTATATCTAATAGGTATCAACATACATATTTTACAATAGTTTTAGATTGTCGCGCAATTTAATTTGTTAAAATGTTTCAGTGTATTTACTGTGCCTGAGTCCTCAGTTTATCAAGAAATGATGCACTATTTTGTTTTTTTTTATAATTTATAATTTTAAATACATTATTTATTATCTTTTTGGGGGTATGAAAATTTTAATAAAATATATTATATAGTAATATTCTTTTTCATTTTTTCTTACTCAAAATTATATTGTTTTCGTTTTTACTGATTGAATGTTGTCATTTTAAAAGTTCTGTAGCTTATCACTTTAACATTTGTGAGCTTTCATTAAATTCTATATAAATAAATTTTACCTAAAAACTTAACATCATCAATAAATCGAAAAAAATAACAATTTAATGAAAAAATTCAATGTTATAATTTTTACGTCAGAATAAAAAGTTCAAGGTTTCAAATTTTACATTTTTTCTTGATAATAATATGAACGCAAAAAAGTAATATCAATTATTCAAAGAATTTTATTCGATTTCTTAATAAACTTAATAGAAAAAAAACAAACTTTTTTCTGCATCTATAAATATAGGTATTTAGATATAATTAACAGTAGAAGAGCAGTATATTTTTTTTTTTAAGAATATGCTTTCACTTGCAGAACTGGATTTTGGAATGCAACTCCCAACATCCAGCTTCACTATATAATATAATATTTTATAAATAGTCAAACTCAAATAAAAATTAAAATAATATTAATATTATTTATAATAATCATATTTACAATTTTTTGTACAAAATTATGACAAAATATATTCTTTTGGCCTTTAATGTGAAGGTGAGCAAGCTTACGATTAAACCGACCGACCGCGATCATAGGTAGGAAGGTACACATACATACAAAGAGTGTTATAATTTTAGGATAATATAAAAATAAATCAAATCTTTTTAATGAAATTATATCATTATTTAATTAAAATAAATATTTTTATTATATATAATTTGATCTAAATGAGAATAAATATTAGCTTATTATTTTTCAATATATGGTATAAGCCTATTTATATTTTATACTCACTGTATATATTTATATAAATATCATCTAAATTTTATTGTATTGATGATGTAGATTATATTGTGTGAATAAACCAATAATAATACAGTAATTAATTAAAAATGTACGGTTAATTAAATTTTATAATAATTTTTAATATGTAAAGTAATTTTGGTTGAAATTGATGAATTAATCAATAAAGACAACTTTTATATGATAATTACAATATTGTTCTATAATATGAGATTCATAATGAATATTTTATATCAGAAAAGAGATAATCAAATAATTAATGTTAATGAAATTATTATAATATACGAAGTTTGTTAAAAAGAAAAGGTGAATTTTGAATTATTTCGAAAAGTATTTATTTATTCATCAATATCAATTTTGTCCCCTTCAAAGTAATTTCCCCTCAGATATAATGCATTTATGTCAGTGCTTCTTCGAATCGTCGAACCACTTCTGAAATGCGCTTTTCTGTATGGCCATCAGCTCGTTCTTCGATTCCGACTTTATCTCATCCACGCTTTCCTTTCATTGGTCTCTTCATTTTTGAGAATTGGAAAAGCAGGGAGCCAAATCTGGTGAATACGGTGGTTGAGGAATTATTACGGTGTTGTTTTTGGCCAAAAAATCACGAAAAAGTAATTATGTGTGAACTGGTGCATTATTGTTTTGCAGAATCCATGATTTGTTTTTCCAAAATTCCGATCGTTTGAGCCGTATTGCATAACTTCCTTGAAGTATTCCTTATTAACAGTACGACCTGTTGACAAAAACTCATGTTGCATCACGCCATTGTAATCGAAGAAAATAGTAAGCAAAACCTTCACATTTGATACCACTTATACATTTTTTTCAAAGAAGACTCGCCGATTGCCGCAGTCAACATTTTAAATACATTTGAGCACTTTATTCCATTTATCCAATATTTAAACAGATTCTTTGATACATTTTTTAACTAAAAAATCGAAGAACACATAAAACGTAACAAAATTTTTTAGTTATTAAAAACAAACTACTAATTTAAAATGACCGATAATGTCAACATATGAGAAACATTTGAGTAGCAATATATTTCAATTTTAGGAAAATAGCATTTGCCTGGCCAAATACTTAAACTATTATTCCATTTCAATTTGGCTCAGAAAATGTCGGACAGTTATTGGACCGATGACAATTGAACAAGACCCACGATCAGTGTATTCGACTGACTTTTTTACATTCCGTTCTTAGCAAAAGTATCAAATCTGGAAAACAACTGGGAGGGGGAAGAAACAGAAAAAATACCCAAATATTTTTTATTTTCAAAAAATCTTTTAATCACTTAAAACAATTCAATAAGGAAACGAATATTTTAAAAAAAAAGATATAATTGGAAAAAAAATATTACTTATACTTGAATTCTTTGATAACAATTTTAGCCAAATGGATTTTGTCTAGGCAAATGTTATTTTCCTAAAATTGCCATTTACCTATAACTTACCAACTATTATTATTATTATTATTATATAAAAAATTCTTTCATTTGAAATAATAAAATTCCAATTTCTCATTCCAATTTATGTCATACTTTTACTTTTATTATTAATTATTTACTATTTAAACGTTTCGTGTTTTTTTTCCTAAGAATATCTTGTCTCTTGAAATGAATCGATACTCGATGTTAATTCAGGTCATTTTTATTGTTGATATATTCTTTCAAGGCTATGATTAATAATCTTTAATTAGTTGGGAATTCTTTACTCTTAAGAATTTTTAAAAAATCGAATTTGCTTGTTTATCGAGTTGCCCTTGAACGAATTCAAGTTAAAAATGAGGGCAACTTAAATAAAAATAATAATGATCGTTAAGTTAGCTACAATATTCTCATGGGATCCTTTCTTATTCTCGACACTAAGGACAACCCAGAAACAATCCGAGAAAATTCAATTGATAATCATAAATGGATAATACATATTATAGTAAATAAATTCTCTCTCCCAAGATTTTTAACAATATATTTTTAACAATATTTTTATATTCTTCATTATAACAAACCCTATTGTAGAAAACAATAATATATTGATGATACATTTATACATTCAGATTTCCTTCTTTTTTTATATGAACAGGTAAATATGTTTATAATAAAAAAGTCAATAGACAATTAAATATTTCTCACGTGGAAGAAAATTTTTCATTTAATTAAAACAAAGAAAAAAAAAATTTTAGATCATCCAGAGAAATTCTCATTAATTATAATCAATTGTTTTGTTTTTATATGATTTTTCACAGAAAATAATGAGATATTTTAACCTTAATTATACTCACGAGACCTAGATATTCGTATCAATTCTTTTATTGAACTTGTAATCAATAAAACATGAGATGAGAATATATTTATAGACAAAAAAAAATCTCTAAAAGAAAATTTATTTAACTAATTTAATTAAAACTAATTATCTCAAATGATATTCTTTACAATTTATAATTTTCTTTTAATAATTTCTAGTGAAAATTTTGTTATTGTTTACAAAACGGGAAGCTTCAGGGATTTGGATGAAATTTTGCCAGTGGATTCCTTTTTTAATCCCAAAGAAACTTTCTTCATGCAATATTTCTAGGTCTCTTCTAGTTTACTAGATAAAAATTATTAAAATTTGCATATAAATTCATTTATATTCTATTTAGCTACCATGTTTTATTCATTTGGCTAGCAGACGGCTCCACTAATTTTCTGTTTTTTTCAGTTGGGTTTGGATATATTAAAATTAAAAAATGAATTAATTAAATAATTTTACTATATCCAAACCGAACCGAAAAAAAACGAAATTTATTGAATAAGTGAATAATTAGTGAAAAAGTCAATAAAACATTACTTAATGGCTACAAATTTCGACGTTCATAACCAGCTAATCTGTCAAACTTAAAATTTTTTTATCTCGTGAACTAGAAGAGACCGAGAAATATTGCATAAGGGAAGTTACTTTTTAATTAAAAAAGGAATCCACTGGCAAAGTTTAATCCGAATCTCTGAAGCTCTCACTTTGTTAACAAATACCGAAAATTTTAATTTTATACCAACTCAAATTCTTTAAAATGTTTACTGTTTGTTCTTTACGATTAGAATTATAACACTTAAAATTCCAAATATACTTTTTTGTTTACGAATTATATTATTTCAATTCGAAAAAGTATATATTGTCATTTTCATTCATGGGCAACTGTTAGTAACTGTCGGAAATTCGAATACCAAAATCCCGGAATTAACTGGTCAAAAATAAAATATTATATATATAATTATTAAATTATTAAAGAGCTCTGTGGTACTATGCTGATCAAGAGAATAAAGTTCAAATCTCAGCAGATTCACAAAAATTTAAAATATAATTAATTATATCTTTTAATATATACCTTTTATTTGATTAAATGTTGTTTAATTCAATTATTTTTTAGCGAAAACAAGAAAACCCCTATCATTGCGCCAAAATAGGCACCCAAATGTCGAGACTCAAATCTCACAATAAAACGTGAATAAGCCAGAAATAACTCTTCTAATATAAATTTTTATATATAAGATATATATTTATAATTTGTTGAGCTATTTCCTATTATTTAGTTTAGTTAAAAATGGTTTAAATTTGTTGTGATTATAAGTTTGTTTAAAAAAAACCCGGAAATGTTTTCTTTCACAATAAAAATTTAGTAAAACAGGTATTTTTTGCCTTGATAAATTAACCTAACATGTTACTGATTATTTCAATCTATCTAAGGGCAAGGCTGAATTTCGTAGATTATTTCTAGTCTAAATTAATAATATAAAACTAGGAAAAATTAAAATAAATTATAATCAATTTCTTATAACAAACTGATTAAAAATTGATAATTGACAGCATTTTTTTTTATTAATGTAAAAAAACGAAATCTCACAAAATATCTATTTTAAATATTTAATTATGATATATTGAATTTCTATCAAATAAAATCAAAAAAATTTTCACTCATATGTTAAAAATAATTATCATCTATAATATTGTATTTTTTATATTCCATTCATTAAAAGGTGCAAAGTTTTATAACTAGCTCAAAGTTTGTCTTAACAAGTTTTTAAATCATAGATAATTTGATGGTAATTATGAAACTTAATAGGAAAACAATCATTTCAATCAAGAATCTAAAACATGAACAGCTGGGAAAATAACATTTTATTTTATTTTTCCATTAAAAATAAATAAATTAGACTAGGCAAAACTGTCTCGTGGTGAGTGAAGTTTTGGAGTTATGTGAAGAACTGCTTAAAATTCTGATATTTTGTAATATTGTAATATTCAATTGTAATGTATGCTTTAAATATAAGATTTAAAGAAAAATTAGACTGTTAATATACTGGAAGACATTAAAATTTATGTTATACTTAAATTTTAATAAAAACTAATGAAGTATTTTAGTCGTTGACACTAAAATATCTGTCCATTTTCCTTGAAACAAGAACATTTGATACAATAGCAATCCTACTATACATAATTATTAAAAATTAAATTAAACTAATTTGTAAATAAAATAATAGGCGGAAACTGCATAACGAGAAATTGCATGACCTCTATGCATCTCCAGACATAGTTAGTGTTATAAAGCTGCGATGGGCAGGGAACGTGGCTAGAATGGGAGAGGAAAATATGGCAAAAATATATTGGTAAGAAGGACGATTGGTAAACGTCCGCTTGGAAGACCAACGACGCGGTGGGTGGACAATGTAGGAAGGGACGTGAGAGAGATGGGAGAGGGTAGAAGATGGATGGTTGTGACTCAAGATAGGTAGGGTGACCATATTTCAAAACCGGGACAAACGGTTTACTTTTTTTTTTAGAACCAACTTGAAAAATTTTTGAAAAAAAGTAAGAGAAATGTCCTAGATATTTAAAAAATGGGAAAATAGGCTGTCCCGAAGACATTTTTAGGGACGCCGGGACAGAGCACCTAAAAATGGGATAATCCCGGAAAAACTGGACGTTTGGTCACCCTAAAGATAGGGACACTTGGAGAAATGTGGTTTCTACAGCCAAGAACTTGCCAGATCCGTAGAGCCACACAGATAGATAAATAAAATAATTAATAACTATTAGTTGTATTTTAGTTAGGGGAAAATGATATCTATTTACTTTTACAACTTATTTTATTTATTAAATATTTAAATATAAAAATTTAAATCTAAAATACGTATAATATAATTAAAATTTTACTATCAATATGACCTCATGTAACAAGATATAATTATTTTTAATTATGTATTATTAAAATTTATTATTTTAAATTTCTAAAGCTATTTTGTTGGTTAATTTGTTTTCAATATCCAAAGGAGATAATTAATGTATAGAATTTAGAGTTTAGATTTTAGAGCCTTATGGGGATGCAGCCATTCAGATATATAGTAACTAACTATTGATACATTCTATATATTTTAAATAGAAACTTTTTTTTTGGTTAATTAACCATAGACAATAGTTGAACATTGTTATCTGAAATTTAAACAAAAATTTAATTTAAAAATATAAAACTTTATTGATAAAGTTATTGAAAAGAAAATAAGCTGGAGTTTCTCCACTCGACTATCTCGCAATTTGAATTGGATTAAATAACATATATTATATTTAAATTAAATTTAATTAATTATAAATTATAAATTATAATTAATAAATAATATTTATTAAACCAGCGCATGTTCCTTTATATTTCAGGCGATATTTATTATATAAATGGGTATATGTAGATATTATTTTAAATTTTAAGTTTTACAAAATTCACATATTTATGTATACGCGTTTTATCATTTAATATTTTTTTTTATCAATTGAATGTTTTTATACGCCTACCTTATTGAATATATAATAATTTTTAATTTAAATTTAATAAAACAAACTGATATATGATATATAATATATATTATATTTTCTATGATTAGAAAACAACTACATATTTTCAGAAATAGAGAATTAAATTTTGGTTGCATACTCTCCAGGCAATTTCTGATAAAATATTAAAAAAAGCTGGAGTGTCTCCACTCGACTATCTCGCAAATTTGAATTGGATTAAATAACATTATATATTATATTTAAATTAAATTTAATTAATTATAAATTATAAATTAAAATTAATAAGTAATATTTATTAAACCAGCGCATGTTTGGCTCTTTGTTGATGGCACCACGTCACGTGTTGGCGCGTGAGATTTGCAGTGTTAAAAAATTAATTCTGGTACTTTCAGCGATTCAATATAGCTGAAATTCTATATATAGCAGTTTTATACAATTTTTAATCATGTGAAAAACTATCAAACATATATCTTTATTTCACGGTCACTTTAGAGGAAAAAAAATGAAAACGTTGAGGGTAATGACCCTCTTCCGGTGGAGCTACATTTCTCAAAAGTTGAGAGAAAACTACAAATTTTGATTAATGCACATGTACCAAATTTCATTATTCTAGTTTAAACCGTTTTCGCGTAATCTTGTCTACATACACACACACACACAGACAGTGAAAATAACATATAAATATATAAAAACATCAAAATCTCATCTTCGAAATTTTTCGTGATCGCAATACTATCTCTAGCCAAATAGTAAATAGCTCGATGATGAACAACCGAAATGTGTACCAAGCAATTATACATATATATCAATCAATTAAACTTGAAACTTCAACGAGTGTTTTTAATAATACATAATTCTAATTAAGTTTATAGTTTTATGTTTAATTTCAGTTTACATAACTACATAATACTCATAAAATTTAATTAGTGAATAAAAGTCTTTCAACGGTATAGTAAGAATTGAAAAGAAAAAATTCTTTCTAAATTTAAATCTTATTTTTATTTTTATTTTTCTTATTTGTATTTTCCAATATAAAAATAGAGTTAATTATCTAATTATGGTTGTTTCATTAAAAGAATTATTGAAATAATAAAAATATTAATTAAGTAAATAAAGTTAAATCTTATTTCAATTCTGATTGCCTTGAATTCTGTTCACGAAATCTAGTTCAATTATTATTTACATTTATTCAAACGTAGTTCTTGATTTTATCTTTAATTACTTTAAGCTCAGGAACTTTTTGATAATGATGCATTATCATTAATGATTATTTATAACTGATTTGTTGGTATACATACTCTCTCTCTCTCACACACATATATATATATATATATATATACACTAATATACACACTATATATATATATACACTAATGTTTCTTATTTCAATTTATTCGATTTATCATATAAAGTTGTTCTAATTTTGTTATTTTTGTCAATTTTATTTGAAATTATAAGAATTTATGTTTTTGTATATTTTTAATTAATTTTTTTTTTATTTTAGCTATTTTATTTTTGTTAATTTAAATTTCTTAACGATAAAATTAATATTTAAAATCTCTATAATTTTACTATCTTGCCAGAGCTAGTATTGGGATCCCGAAAATTTTCGATGTTGTGATTTTGATGTTTTTATACGTTTTGAAGGTCCCTTAGTCTTTTTCACTAAGGTTGAGAAAAATGTCTATATGTGTGTTTGTGTGTGTATGTAGACAAGATTACGAAAAAACGTTTTGAGCTAGAATCATGAAATTTGGTATGCGGCCATTATTCAAAATTGGTAGTTTTCTATTAACTTTTGAGAAATGTAGCTCAACCGGAAGAGGGTCATTACCTACAACGTCTTGATTTTTTACTATCTCGCCAGAGATAGTATTGCGATCACGAAAATTTTCGATGTTGAGATTTTGATGTTTTTATACGTTTTGAAGGTTCCTGAATCATTTTCACTAAGGTTGAGAAAAATGTCTGTGTGTGTGTGTGTGTGTGTGTATGTAGACAAGATTGCGCAAAAACGGTTTGAGCTAGAATGATGAAATTTGGTACATGGACATTATTCAAAATTCATAGTTTTCTATCAACTTTTGAGAAATGTAGCTCAACCGGAAGAGGGTCATTACTTACAACGTTTTGATTTTTTTTCCTCTAAAGTGACAGTAAAAATAAAGATATATGTTTGATAATTTTTCACAAGATTAATAATTGTATAAAACAGCTATATATAGAATTTCAGCTTGATTGAATTGCTGAAAGTACCAGAATTAATTTTTTAACACTCCAAACTCACGCGCCAACACGTGCCATGGTGCAATCAATAAAAAGCCAAATTTGCGCTGGTTTAATATTTATTATTTATAATTTATAATTAATTAAATTTAATTTAAATATAATATATTATGTTATTTAATCGAATTCAAATTGCGAGATAGTCGAGTGGAGACACTCCAGCTTATTTCCTCTAAAGTGACCATAAAAATAAAGATATATGTTTGATAGTTTTTCACACGATTAAAAATTGTATAAAACTGCTATATATAAAATTTCAGCTTGATTGAATCGCTGAAAGTACTAGAATTAATTTTTAAAATTTTCTATCACATTAACTGCCTATTACGCGCCAGCACGTAACGTGGTGCCACCAACAAAGAGCCAAACATAGCTTAAAAATATTATTTATTAATTTTAATTTATAATTTATAATTAATTAAATTTAATTTTTAAATATAATATGTGTTAATTAATCCCATTCAAATTTCCGAAATAGTCGAGTGGAGACACTCTAGATTTTTTTTTTTAAATATTCTTTCTAAATTTTATATATTTCTTATAAATATTTAATAACTTTCTTTACGAATAAGTAAATATCAATTATAAATATTTCTTCTATTTTAAAAATAATTTCATATAATAAAAATATTAGTATATAAACCAAGATTGTTTTTTTTTAAATGAATCAGTAGAAATTTAATACATAAAGATATACTAAAATTTCATTAGTTAGTTTTTACCATATAAATATAATTCATACTTTGCTTTATTCTGCATTAGTAGAGCTCGGAAAATAAAAATTCATTAAAACAATGGATTATTCTCATTTAAAAATAGGTTAAACAACAAATGATAAACATCTCATTTACTTAATATTTAAAATTAAATCCACTTTTATATTAAATGTGTACAATTTCATTATTTTAATAATAGTGAAAGGTAAATTATTCAAGTAAAAGTATAATATAAAAGGTAAATTAATAAACAAGACCTTACAAGTTTGAAGGTTTTTTATTTTATTTTATTATAGCCGTTTTTTTAAATTATATTAAAGTTTTAAAAAAAAATAATTAATTTAATTTGAACACTTGTATTGATTAATTAATTCAATATTATTTATATAAAGATGTATATAATTTTATTTTCTATATAAGACATAAGACATAACTGTAATAAAACAAAGATACAACAAAATTAATTTATTATTACATTATTTGATAAAGGAATTATATATTTCAAAGTAGAATACGTAAAGGAAAAATAAATTTGTATATACATATAAAATATTTATAGCTAGTATTTTTTAGAATAATAATCCTTTTAAATCCAAATCTTAATTTGGATTAATTCATATTGATATTCATTTTAATTCAAAACATATTTTATTTTTATTTTCAAAAAAAATTTAATTTGTAATTTAATATAAAATTTAGGAAGGTTGAACGATTTTGGATTTTGAATTATTATTAAAAATTTTGTGTAATTTTATAAAATTTTATAATAAATTTTGATTTGTTTTTGATTTTTGAACTGGTTTTGATTGTAAATGCAAAATTATTGTTAATAATTTAATATTAATTAAGTTGTATTGATTTATTTTTTTGCATTGGGTTTGCGCAATCCTTTATATGTTTTCATTAATAAATAAATCTTATATAAATGTATATAATTGTTTTTTAAAGTGCCAAGAGATGTGAAATGGGTAATTGTCAGGATATGGATTTGGATAAAACTTTAACAGTGGATTCCTTTTAGAGGTGCCACAGGGTGGGAGGTAGTGTAGATGGCTCACATTCTCGAGATTCAGGGTTCACGTCCTGGTCCTGGCAAGAGAATTTTCTCTAGCTGGGGTCTATGGGACGGAGTCAACCCAGCCTCCGGGATCAAAATTGGGAAGCTTCTTAAAAAGTAGCGCCTCCGATCAAGAAAATCAAGGTAAAGATTGATAGGATCCGTTCTACTGATCATAGGACACCTAATTGATATAACCGACTAATAAGCCATGTCCTTGCGAAGGACGTTCAAAAGTTTGAGGGGTTTTTTAAGTGGATTCTCCTTTTATAACTCCAAAGAAACTTTCCTTATGCAATTTTTCCGGGTCTCATCTAGTTTACAAGATAACTATTAAAATATGACAGATTAACATGAACGTTGAAATGTATAGCCATTAAGTAATTGTTTTATTGACTAATTCACTAATTCACTTAATCACTAATTTTGGGTTTTTTCGGTTAAATTATAAAATTAAATCATTTTCCTAAATCCAAACTGAACTGAAAAAAAATCGAATTAGAAATATGATAGCTAAATTGAATTTATATGTAAATTTTAACAATTTTTATCTCGTAAACTAGAAGCGACCCGGAAAAATTACATGAGGAAAATTTCTTTGGAATTATCCACTGGTAAAGTTTTATCCAAATACATGACATGTTAATTAATCTGAATAATTACCCTGAAATGAATTTAATTTATAAATTAATTATGAAATTTTAACTTTTGATTAATTTTAAAGTACAAACAAAAACCACCCTTATTTCATAATTTCAATTTTATTATTTTTTTTTTTTTGTTCAAATTATAATTAATTATTATTAATAGAACTCATTAATTTTGATTGAAATATGTTTTTTTAATTAAGTTTAATTTTTTAATTTCTTTAATCCTATTAATACTAGGATAACAAAATTACAATCATTATTATGTAGGTGTTTTTTCCAGGATATAGGTACACTCTGGGCATTACTAAACATACATACATGATCTTAATGTTTCTTAATAAATAAAGTACCCCATATAATCGAAGGATATTACTATCTCGCCAGAGATAGTATTGAGATCACGAAAATTTTCGATGTCGAGATTTTGATGTTTTTATACGTTTTGAAGGACCCTGAGTCATTTTCACTAAGGTTGAGAAAAATGTCTATGTGTGTGAGTATGTGTGTATGTAGACAAAATTACGCAAAACCGGTTGGAATCATGAAATTTGGTATTCGGGTATTATTCAAAATTCGTAGTTTTTTATCAACTTTTGAGAAATGTAGCTCAACCGGAAGAGAGTCATTACCTACAACGTTTTGATTTTTTTTTCCCTCTAGTGACCGTAAAATTAAAGATATATGTTTGATAGTTTTTCACATGATTAAAAATTCTATAAAACTGCTATATATAGAATTTCAGCTTGATTGAATCCCTGAAAGTACCGGAATTAATTTTTTAACACTGCAAATCACGCGCCAACACGTGATATGGTGCCATCAACAAAGAGCCAAACATGTGCTGGTTTAATAAATACTATTTATTAATTTTAATTTATAATTTATAATTAATTAAATTTAATTAAAATATAATATATGTTATTTAATCCAATTTTAATTGCGAGACAGTCGAGTGTAGACACTCCAGCTTATTTTCCTCTAAATTGACAGCAAAAATAAAGATATATGTTTTTTAGTTTTTCACATGATTAAAAATTGTATAAAACTGCCACATATAGAATTTCAGCTTGATTGAATCGCTAAAAATACCAGAATTAATTTTTAAACACTGCAAATCACGCGCTAGCACGTGACGTAGTGTCATCAACAAAGAGCCAAACACGCATTGGTTTAATAAATATTATTTATTAATTTTAATTTAAAATTTAATTAATTAAATTTAATTTAAATATAATCTATTTTATTTAATCTAATTTAAATTGCGAGATAGTCCAGTGGAGACACTCCAGCTTATCATTTTTTTCATTTTTGTTTTTATCTTTATCAAAAAAAAAAATATATTCCAAATCATAATAATAATAATAATAATAATAATCAACATCAACATCAACAACAACATTCTCGATTCACCTTCATATGTTGTTGACTAAAGAATGATTCCGTTAGGGATCATCGAGTTGCATGCATGTAAATCTCGGACATGGTCAAAGGTCATGTCCATTGTCCATCAAGTCATCTATTCCGTCAAATGACCCATTCCTTCTATTCTAGATTATTTCTTTTCTATTCGACACATATTCTCCATTACTTGTCAGTTGAGTGAATAATTTTTCCGGTCAAATTTTAATAATAATATTTAACAGTAATTGAAAAGTATAAAGAACTCAATGAATGGAGTTAGAAAAATTAAACGTCACGAATATACTAAATCATTGTACGTAAAAAAAAACAAAACTATGTTATTTAGTTCAATACAACATGGAACTATCGAAAAAGTTATCTAGTTTTTGAAAAAGATCAACAGATCAACTGTTGAATAGGTAATACACACATTTCTCTGACCTAGACTTAGTGAATTGTGAAAATCAAATTACACAGTATCAAACACACAATTAACATTTGATAGGAATAGTTTTGATGAACTAGAACAACTGTTTGTTTTCCTATGACCTTCAATTATTATTTCATATATCAATAAGTATACATATTTAAAATTGTTGGAAGCAACATGAAATGAATCGAGTTGTTGCACAAGTATTAAAATATTGAGATAACATACCTTACTACCCTCTTTCAATAACTTTTATTTATTAATGAAACTAAAAGATTTTTTATTTTTTTGTTGTGGTAATCTAACTGATTTGTTAAACTTAATGTATCCATTACATTGTAAATCTTATTCAAATGTTTTTATTATAAAAAAATCTATCTCACAAATTTAAATTGGATTAATTAACATATATTATATTTAAATTAAATTAAATTAATTAATTAATTTAAAAAAAATTGTGGTATAGTATAGTTATTCAATTAAATTAATTAATTAACATATATTAAATGTGAATTCAAAACTTTTGCCTTCATTTTCAAGTCAAAATTTACAAATTTTAAAAATTAATTCGCGTGTTGGACTCTTTGGTGATAAAACCACGCCACATGCTGGAGAGTGATTGGCAATCAACGTGTTAAAAATTTTTAAAAATTTATTTCGGTACTTTTAGCTATTCAATCAAGCTCAAATTCTATATATAGCTGTTTTATACTATTTTTAATCATATGAAAAACTATCAAACATATATCATTATTTTTATTGCTAGTTTAGAGGAAAAAAAATTGAAAACGTGATAGGTAATGAGCTACATTTCTCAAAAGTTGATAGAAAACTACGATTTTTGAATAATGCTCGTGTACAAAATTTCATTATTCTAGCTCAAACCGTTTTTCGTACACACACACACACACATACATACATACATATATACACACACAAACAGAAAGATTTTGCTCAACCTGAAAATGACTCTGGGGCGTTCAAAACGTATAAAAACATCAAAATCTCAACAAATTACGAAAAATTACGTAATTGAAATACTATCTCGGGCGAGATAATAAAAAAACAGAAAATTTCCAGATAATAAACATATATTATATATTATATTTAAATTAAATAATTAAATGTATAAATTTGTTAGTAAATTTTGATAATATCTACATATTGCATTTTAGGGAACCAAAAATATCTTTGGTGATATGTAATACATAACTCTCTGATAGTGGAGGTTTATAAAATTTGAAATTCAAGGATCTGAAATAAAATTTTGAATAAATTAATTAAAATATCAAGTGTGTTATCGGTTTATGATATTTTTTATTAGACATTTGAAAATATGATATAAGATATTTAATATTTCTTAATATCTTATATAAATTCAAGATCAATGAACTACAATATTTATAACATTTTAATTTACAACTTATATTTAAGTAATATTTAAAAATGTACTAGAAACTACTATTCATATATTTTTTAAAAGATCAAATTATGATTAACTCTGATTGTATAAATATAAAAAAAAAATATTCTCCTGAATGTATGCATCTGTTTACTTACATTATTCTGGTGTCAAAAAAAATCCTTTTTTGCTATATAATAATTATATAAGATATAAAATAGGTGATGGTCACTGTATAAATAAATATTGATATTTGATTATTTATTTTTTTATTTTACAGAAACAATTTGTATCTAAATAGCGGATGTGGATCTCATTTTGAACAAGGTTAGGAGAGAATCAATCCCATTCACTAAAAGAATAAATTTTTTTTTTTTTTATATAAAAATCTCGGATATGTTCATTCTATTTTGTCAGATTTGAAATTACATAATAGTCAAGTATATAAAATATTTTATTGTGCTATGTTTATCTACCATATTGTACTATGAAAGAAAATACATTTGAAATGATTACATTTTAAATTATCGACTGGTCGCCAAGATTAACTTTCTTAAACCCTTTTCTATTTAGCAATAATTTATTCCAAATATGAATTTGTTTTTAATAGCGTTTTTTAATGATTTATCAAAAGATATAAAAAGAGTTTTATGCATTTTTAATGACCATTGAAAATCTGTATTGAATTATATAAGAATCTATAAGAATATGAAATTATTTTATCTTTTTCTTTTATTTTTGTGTTAAAAAAATTACCTACCACGTGGATCATATCAAAAACAATTTTTCTAATGTAAATAATTTATTATATATTTATTTGTTTATTTAAATATAATTATTATTTATATAATAAATTTATAATGTCATCTTCATATTGAATAATAAATAAATAGTCTGTTGAAACGCAAATCTTTCATTATTGATCATTTAAATGACAGACTGAATTGATTTCTATAAAAAAGAATCAATATTGATTGAAAAAGATTTCATTAAAATGATAATTGGAACGCAACTCTTGAAAAAATACGTAATAACAAAAGGATAATCATAAGATTAATAATAATAATAATAATAATACAATAAATAAATAAATTGATAGATGGATTTAATGACAAAAGTATTTTTCATCAGAAAATGTAATCTTTTCTCTTTTTATTTTTCAATACATTCATATAATACTAATAACGGAAATGACAATCAAATAACTATACTATAATTCAGTTGTTTTATGCTCTAAAAATAAACTCTCTTAATCAATAAATAAAAATTTATATATAATATATACAGAGAGTGAGAATAGAGGCTGTTATTATATATTTATTTATTTCTTATGAACAATTGAAGTGAATATTGTGTTCCGATTCTCAAATCAAGTGGAATTTTGTTGGTAAAAAAAAATTCAGAGTTTCTTTGATACAAATTAAATTTAATTCAAATACCGCAGTTAATTTTTACTTATTGACATTTTTATTATTATTAATTAATAAACGAAATTATCCACTTAATTTTCAAATAAAATTAAATATGATAGTTGAATCATTTAATTTAATTGAATATCCTTGTTAAAACCAGAAAATAGTAAAAATAATTTCTTAATTCTATAATATTTTTTAATGGAGGAGGTAAAATGCGAATAATAAATAAATAAAATGATAAATTTTATAATAAATAAATAATAATAATTTTATTTTAAATGTATAATTTGAGTATCAGTATCTCAAAATAGACTATTACTCTATCTCTATATAAACTTATTAAAATGGACAAAAATAAATCTATAAAAAGTGTATATTTTTATAGGCTTTTTATTAACTTTTTGTCTGTCTGTAATGTTAATAATTTATAATGGGATTTTAACCCACTTCTATTTGAAACGTATATTGAAAGACGATGACACTAAGGGCGCATATCATAATATTAAATTCTTACTACTTATGTTCATATGCGCCCACGCTTTTTTGTTGGGCATATGTAAAGGATAATATTAACGTTTAATTAATATTTTATTTTCTATTTTTTAGTGCATTTTTTTATTAAAAAGCGTGTATATTAAAAAGTTTTTTTTTTAATAATTTATTTGAACCAAAAAAAAAAACAAACCTATTCACCTATTTTTTATTATTAGTATTTATCTATATTTAATTCAATTTGTATATATATATATACAATTATATAAAAAAAACAATACAAATTTTCTTTTTATAATAGAAAATTTTAAGAAAATGTTATTTTATTGAGCCAACTCAAAATTTAATTTGAAATAAAAACAAATCAAGTTAATAGAGAGAAAGGAATTTATAATACTTCTGTTGTTTTTTTTAATTTCTTTCCTGTTAAAAGGTATAATCGTTTGTTTATTGAGACAAAATATTATATATTTGGTAATTGAAATAATTAAACTGTTTTTACCTGAGTGTATTCAAAGGTAAATTAGTTTTATCTTTTAACCTAACGTGGAAAATATATAAATACATTAATCAGTTTGATCGTATAAACAACAAACCAATTAAATGGAAAAGGTTATTTAGTTAAACGTGGAATTTTTATATCATACTCAAGCAATGTAATTACTTGTACAAAAGATAATCTATTGTAATAAATAAATTTCTATGATATTTTATTTGTTTTAATTTTAATTTTTGAACATTTTGGAAATTTAAATTACAAATTTTTGAAATAATTCTTTTCTTTTTATTTTCAATTTGATAAATAATAAAATTTCCATTTATAAATTTACTTAAAATTCCTTTATATATATATATATATATAATTTGAATTTATAAATGTTAATTTAATATCTTAAAGAATTAATCCAAAATAATAAATACATTAAATTTATACCAATCTAGCAGACTCAATAATATATATTGTGGTATATCCTGTATTAATGCAATCTTCAAGTTCATTATATAATATCCAATTAATAGATTTTTAATTCTTTTTCTCTGTCTCTGGATAATAAAAGAAATGTTATTCTGGTTTATGTTTCTAAATTTTTAAATTAATAGGTATTAGGAAATAATAATTTTACATTTTTAGTAAGATATAAGTATTATGCATAAAATATAAATATATTTCTACTATGTTGGCTTTATCAGCCATTTTGAATTAGTAGTTTGTTTTTGACAAATGAAAAAGTTAGTCACTTTTTGTGTGTTCTTCATTTTTTAAAGAATCTGTATTAAATTTTGCGTTAAAAATGGAATAAATTGCTCCAAAATGTTGGCTGTGGCATTCGGCATAATAGTTATTATTATTTTATTTTGTAATTTAATTAAACTTTTAGGGGGTTAGCAGCAGGTAGTTGTTTTTTTTTGATTCCCCTTTCTCAGTTAATTTCTTATTTGTTGAACTTTTCACACGTCTTCAGAATCAACAATTATTATGCTACTCTTCTCTTTCGTTTTTTGCAGATCAAATAACGAACAATTATCGAGAAGAAAAAATAACGCTCATTTATTCAATGATCTTATATTTATATAAACGTTTTAATTATTTAAATATCACATTACTTTTATTTAATTAATAAATACTTTATATTCATTTAAGAAATTTATTCAGCTTTATCGCGGTGACTTTGACTTTGATTTCATTCTGTGAAAGGAAGACCAGACAACCAACCACCTTGCCTCAGGCACTCAATAACAGTTCACCTGGCTAAATCCTTTTATTTAATTTTATGAAAAGATCAATGAAATACAAAATTGCTCTTACTTCACATTACATAATAACATATTAATTTAATATAAAATTGAGCTTTTTTCAATATATATATATATATATATCATTCTGAGATATGTTTTTGTTTGAGCATTTTGTCAATTAAAGAGGTTGATTATCTCAAATATAATAATAATAATAATAATAACATAAAATGATAATGATAATGAATGAAAGTTGAGTTGAATTTGTTTATAATTTTTATTTTAAAAAATGATATAAATTAAAAGTTAGAAAAAAAAGATAAAATTTCATTGATATCAATAGAACATATCTTATAAATGTCTCCGAAGTCTTCTGACATTCAATATTCATCATTCTCTTTCTTTTCATAATTCTTTCGAGTTCTCTTCTTGTCTGTATTATCTCTCTCTCCCTATCTACCTATCTTGTTTTAGTTGTTCATCTCTTTCTTCTTCCTGGTATTGTTCAAGTTAAAATTTATTTTGGAATTTTATTATTACCCATGATTATACTATATTAACTGTTTGTACTTTATATGACACCTATGATCTGTCTTATCTTTAGGATTTGTTCTTTATTTATCCTTTTTGGATCTCCAATAGTCCATTTCACTTGTTGCTAATAGTGTTTTCTCCTTCGACCGTTTTACTATCGTCACTATGCTTTTTATAATATTCTATATTGATTAGTTTTATATATATATATACTCTGATCCCACAATATTGTGTTCAATGCATCAAAAACTCTGATATTTTGAACGAGGTCTATTCAAAAGAAAAGATGAATTTTGAATTATTCCGAAAAGTATTTATTTATTCATCACTATCCATTTTGTCCCCTTCAAAGTATTTTGTTCCCCTCAAATATAATGCACTTATCCCAGCGCTTCTTCTAATTGTCGGAACACTTCTTAAATACGCTTTTCGGTATGGCCATCAGCTCGTTCTTCGATTCTGACTTTATATCATCAATTGTGACAAAACGCTTTCCTTTCTTTTGTCTCTTCAGGTCTGGAAATAGGAAAAAGTCGAAGGGAGCCAAATCTAGGGAATACGGTGGTTGTTTTTGTCCAAAAGTGAGTTGGTGCATTATCGTGATGCAGAATCCATGATTTGTTTTTCCACAATTCCGATCGTTTGAGCCGTATTGCTTCACGCAAACGTTGCATAACTTCCTTGTAGTATTCCTTATTTTTTTTTAAGTAAAAAATCGAAGAACACACACTAATTTTTTCAGTTGCTAAAAACATACTAATCCAAAATGGATGATAATGTCAACGAGATAATGTCAATGAGAAACATATGTACCAACATAACAAAAAAAAATTCGATAACTGAATTCACACAGTCCGCGAAAATTCAACGAAGGGGGTCAGTCAAAATATTCATCAGCCCTATTATAGTCAACAAAAATCTATTAACTCCAATTTATTTTTAAAAAGTCATCGATTAAATTAACACTCATACAAATATTTTATTAATATTATATGTCATATATTTATTTTGGTAAATTATCAAACATTTCGAATTACGAATGCTATTATATTTTTCATTTAAGAAACTCGAAATAATCTTAAATAAAATAATATGTACACGTACATTTATATCCAATGTCTCTAGTATTATTATTCTATTTTGAAATTGATTAAATTAATATTCTGCTTCTCTCTATTTATTTCTCATTCTATTAATGCTGTCACTAGAACGAGGATGTTTCTATTTATTTATTTATTTATTTATTTATTTATTATATAGAAGTTACCTTTTGTCTACTATCGTCGAATGGGAATATAAAAACATTTCTCTATTTCTCTATTTTGACATAATATATTTTTATTCAAATAAGTAATATGATAATTGAAACAGTTAAAGTGAATTAAATTTAATTTTAAATGTTTAGGTTGTTCCAATTACAATTTCTTTTAATGAATTATTTGAATACAATTTTCACCCTTGTTTATGCGAGGAAAATTTTCTGTCTATGATTTTTCAATTAAATATAAAATAATATATTTGTTTATTGAATTTTTGAAAAATTAAAAATAAATAACATGTTATTATAAAATCTTTGAGTTAATGAGAACTTTGAAACTAATATTTTTGAACGATAATATGTGTACATTTATTATATACTGTTAGTTTTACGTCAAAAGAAATTTTCCTTTATATTTCAGGCGATATTTATTATATAAATGGGTATATCTAGATATTATTTTAAATTTTAAGTTTTACAAAATTCACATATTTATGTATACGTGTTTTATCATTTAATATTTTTTTTTATCAATTGAATGTTTTTATACGCATACCTTATTGAATATATAATAATTTTTAATTTAAATTTAATAACAAACTGATATATGTGATATAATATATATTATATTTTCTATGATTAGAAAACAACTACATTTTTCAGAAATAGAGAATTAAATTTTGGTTGCATACACTCCAGGCAATTTTTGATAAAATATTTAAAAAAAGCTGGAGTGTCTCCACTTGACTATCTCGCAATTTGAATTGGATTAAATAACATTATATATTATATATATTTAAATTAAATTTAATTTATTATAAATTAAAATTAATAAATAATATTTATTAAACAAGCGCAAGTTTGGCTCTTTGTTGATAGCACCACGTCACTTGTTGGCGCGTCATGTTAAAAAATTAATTCTGGTACTTTCAGCGATTCAATCAAGCTGAAATTCTATATATAGCAGTTTTCTACAATTTTTAATCACGTGAAAAACTATCAAACATATATTTTTATTTTACGGTCACTTTAGAGGAAAAAAAAAATCAAAACGTTGTGGGTAATAACCCTCTTTCGGTTGAGCTACATTTCTCAAAAGTTGATAGAAAACTACTTATTTTGAATAATGCCCATGTACCAAATTTCATTATTCTAGCTAAAACAGTTTGTGCGTAATTTTGTCTACATACATACACACACATACACACACACACACACACTCCACAGAGAGACATTTTTCTCAACTTTACTGAAAATGATTCAGGAACCTTCAAAACGTATAAAAACATCAAAATCTCCACATCGAAAATTTTATTTTCTGGCGAGATAGTAAAAATATACTCGTATCTGATAATTAATAATATTATGGTTTAGGGTTTAGGATTTTTAATTTAAAATTAAATTAAATTTGATATACATCTAAAATGTTTTAGTGACATCATGAATCGAATCTTCCTTATAAGAAATAAAATTAAATTTGAAAAATTTATATTTTAAGTTTGAAATCATAATTGTGAAAATATAAATACTACTGAAAGATGATATATATATAATGTATTTTTTATAAATAAAAATTTACTTGTCGATTCATCTTCATCTTTTGAAAATTAAAAAAATAATATTAAATAAATAATAGCCTATGTTATGATGATGATTGATACCTGTATATTTATATTTAGTCGATATTGATTTCATAAATTTTGTTATTTTTTTGAATTTCAACCTTGAAAAAAAAGAATATTCTTCAATAATTTATGTTTAAAAAAGTAAATATGTATAGATGAGTGTTTTATTAATTATTATATAAATAAATATTTAAATAAATTTTAGCATTAATTATATTATTGAATTTTATTTATTTTTTTTTTTTTTGAGATGCAGAAATAAATATTTAAAAATGTTTCGTATAAATTTATTCTATTTAGTTTCATTTATAGTTTTAATAATTATTCTTTTAGTCTTTATGAATCAGTAATTAATGAATAATAATGGAATAAAAAAGAAATGAAATAATACCAATTAGTAATAATTTTTAAAAGTGCAAAGTATCTAAAATAAAAATTTTAATTCTATTTTGATCTTATTGAGATAAGATTGCGGCTAGAATCTAATTAGCATTTATATGGTGGTTCTCTTCAGGTAACCATTCGGGTGTCTTCGTTGGCGTTCGGGACTTGTCGGTCAGCGGCGACGAGGGTTCTACACCAAGCCGAAGACACAGAGCCGTCAGTTTAAGCCATGCGCGCCTCATGCTAAAATCTAATTGAACGCATCTTGCCTGTGAAAGAGACCAATTGGACCAACCAGTTTATGTACACGGAATCAAGCATTGCGACCAAAATGACACAACAGCGACCCGACGAGGATGACGACGCGGGTTGGCTGGTCTGCGAAAGAATTGGGGTGGCTCCGACACTGCTCAGGAATGCACCCGGGGGTACACTTACATCCGGAAAGGATTTCCGGGCAAGAACACTGACCACGCTTAAGAATTCCCTCGGCAAACTATGGAAAAGCCGCAGTGTGACCATCAGCGAGTATGATCCTACTTATAAAACAAGCTATCTCGGCAATGTACTCACCGGATGGGCCAAAGGTAAACACAACACTTTGTTTTTTTTTTAATATTTAAATAATATAATTTATTGGTTAGTTTTAAAAGTACATAAGTAATTTTTTTTCTGTAGAGAGAGTTGAATACTTGACATTTGTTTTAGTAGAAATTTTTTCATGTGTTGATTCACACAAGAAAACAATTAAACAGATTCTTCAACTAGTAGAATTTAATAGTAATTTAACAATAATAATTCACTGGATTAGAGAAATTATATTTTCTCCCTAAATAATCATAAAAGAATTTATTAAAATATATTCTATATTACTTACTTATTTACTTACTTATTTACTTACTTACTCACTTACTTAATTATATTTAACATTTTATTAAAAACAAGAAAAAATAATAACTTTATATTGAATGATTAAAAAAAATAAAATAAAATGTTTCTGATTTTAAAAATTTATTTATAGTTTATTCTAAAAACAAATCGAGAAAACTTGACACAATCCACCGACCTTTATTAAGCGGCCCACCACCAACACATTTAACTAAAAATAAATAATAAATATTAGGAAATCCTAACATATGTATATTATCCATTCAAAAACAAAAAAAAATCTGTACCAATTAAGATCAATAAATAAATAAATGTTTATTTATACCTAAAATTTCAATGTTATGGAAAATTCACAGAAATTTAAAATTCTACTTATTATTACATATTTTTTAATCCAATTAAACTAAACTTTTTATTAACGATATATGCCAAGAGGGATAATATTACATTGAAAAAAATAAACTAAATGACTAATGCGCTTTGGCTAAATTTACTTATTTTATTCATCTAAATATTTCCGGTGTAATATAATTTGATTTCTACCTTTAAACAAAGATCATGTAATAACTTATTTGTTTATGAATCATAGTTTTCTTCTTTTTTTAATCGTAAAAGAAAATATAAATCTATTTACCAGATCTATACAAAATAAGTATTTATTAATTCATTAATAAATAGTTAAAAACAAATAAATAATTATATCATTATAAAAAATATTTTCAGAAATGAAAAAAATTTTATAAATAAAAAATAACATGTAAATATAATAAGTTATTCAATCAATAATATTTTGTTATAGGAAATTATTAATATATTAGATATGTCAAATAATCCATATATTATTTTTATATTTTTATAAACTTTTTGAAAGAGAGATATTCAAATATAAATAAAATATTATTTGATGTAAACACTTTTATTTATTTAATACAAAAACAAATTACTAATTATTATATCTAAATTCTACATAAAATCAAATTTAATTTTTTAATTATAAATAAATACATAGTTTGCTAAAAATATTTGAAAGAATTATTATTTAGAACATCTCAAACCATTGAACCATCTATTCTTATTCGTTCCAAGGTGATATTCTAAAGAAAAGAAATGTCGTTAACAAGGCGTTATTTACCTGCTGGTTATTTTTGAAAATAGGAAAAATTATCACTTAAAATTATCTATAAGATAAAAAAAAATCATAAGTATTTATTAATTTACACAAAAACTAAAATTGATTGATTATAATAATCAAGAAAATTTTTCTAAAATTAATTTAATAATTATTTATAATTAATAAAAAAGAACATTATAAAAAAATTTAAATTTATTAAGAAAATAAATATTAATAATAAAATGTGTGTGGATATATTAAGAAAAATCTTAAAAATGGATTATATTTTAATAAATATCTAAAGTGACCAAAATTATTAAAATAATATAAATATATAGAATATATACTATATAACATGTGTAATATGTAGTTTTATTAGGATATTCAATTCAATTCATGTTTATTCGCCAAAAGTATTTATTAAATTATATTATATTTTTATGTTTAATCACAAGTTATTTTTAATTACTAATAGTCTTAATTTCATTAATATATTTTAGTAAAAATATAATTATTTTTAGTGGAATTCATTTGGTTTATTTTTGAAATGGAAATCTTTCTTTAGATATAACAAATTTATTAAATTTAAAAAAAAAAAAAATTATTATTTTTTATTCACACTCATTCTCAAAGATTTAAAGTAGTGGTTCTCAACCTGGATGATCGACATCTTAAAGGGGGCGATTATTTGACAATACGCTTTTGGGGGGCGATAGTATTTTTTGGGGGTGGGGGAGAAATCTCATTTTCAACTCTAAAAAAAGGTAAAATGATTTTGCAAACAGGCTTCTAAACATTTCAGCTTTTTTTTCAATATGGTTCTAAAAAAAAGGTAAGATGTTTTTGAATTTTTATCTGTTAAAATTTATAGGGTGCGAATTATGAAGTCGGCCTCACGAAGTGGGCGTTTGGTCCAAAAAGGTTGAGAACCACCAGTTTAAAGTATTTGTTTAATAAATTGAAGTGATTATTTTGTATTTAGTGTTTTTTTTTAATTTATAAAATATAAATGAAAATAGAAAAGCTTAAATATATTTCATTCAATTTGATAATACAATAATCTGATTTTATTATTAAAAAAAAGAGGATTCAATTTAAAATATATAAATAGAGTTAAATCCTTTAGTTTATTTATTAAATATTTTTCTTATCAATTAACTTAAGAATTTATTAAATTAACAAAACAAAAGAAATCCCTACATTATGATTTTAAAAATCTAAAGACACTTTTCACATTCATTTCATTCTATTATAATCCATATTATTATTATTTATAAATGATTAAATTTATAATAAATTAAGATATAAAGTAAATTATTTATTAGTAATATTCCAATTTAAGTAAATTAATTTATTATTTTAATATGATATTCTCAAAATAAAACATTGATTTTTTTTATAATAAATTTATAATACAATTTTCACAATCATTCTAAATATTTTAAATTTAAATTTTTTTTTTTTTACAAGTCATCTTAAAAATTGTCATTACCAATATAATAATATATTAAATGAGATTTTTCATTTGTTTCATTTATAGTATACATTAATATGATATTGTTTTTATACATGTTACGTCTTTCCTTTTTTCAATATGATAATTGATTAATTAATTTCAATTTTATTTAAATTATTTAATCACAGAGTATAATTTATTATTTCCTTTATTTAATTTACTCTCACGTTAACATAGAAAATATTTTATATTAACTAATTGAAAAACACAAAACGTAAAAAAAATTCTTATTATCTTCTTTTTACAATTCATTTTTCATTCATTTTCTTTCTTCCCTTATGTTCGTTTGTTCATTAAAACGATTCATATATTTTAACGAAAGTTGTTTTATGTTTTTTAATATTTATTGTCATCGTTATTTTTATGAAGGAAATTGAATTTTAAAAAGCCTATTGTTTCCATTTTCGAAATTAGGTTAACAGTATTTGATTAAAAGGAAACAATTTCTAACCGAGTGTGAAAGCTAAAAATATCGATAAATTATCTTTTTTTTCCCTCACTTTGATTTTTTTTTTCACTAACAATAAGATAAGAATTTTTTTGATCTTGTTTTCTTTTACTTTTTCTGTGTTCGAGAAATCATAGACAAGATTCTGAACCCAGTATTCCAGTCTCACACACGAGCGAGACGTTCTTTGTTTGTATCCTTACAAAATTCTTAAAATTTCCTTCTATTATGTTCATTTAATATATTATTAAACAATTTCAAATGATTTAAAAGAACATGAATGAAAAATGAATTGTAAAAAGAAGAATGAATTGTAAAACATACACCTCTTAAACGTACGTATTAATGCACTGAAAGACAGAAAAGTATGGCCTGTGGATATAACATAATATATATTTCTTATTTGATTACAAAATATTATTAAAATAAATATTTTTAATTTTATTTAATTTATAATGTTTGTATTTAGGGAAGCGTTGTCCGGGGCTATTTTTTATTATTATTAAAATTCCTATTTTAAATTAAGAAAAAACTAACAAAAATAATTTTTCTCGTGGCTGAAACCAATATAGATGGATTTTTCTTTATAAAAATTATCTATGGTATGATTTATATATATATAATTTTTGCTAGTATAATAAGATAAGATTGAATACATATAGACATATATAATAAATTCAAATAGATTTTAGTTTCTATTTTTTGATTAAAATCCAATATATATTATTTTTAATTTATTTCGAATTTTATATATTTTTAAATTAAAATTTTTATAGTTGAATGGATGATCTAAGAAATGATATTATCATAAGAAATAATATTTATTTTTTTATCCTTTTAATTAGAAAATAAGATTTATTTAATTTTAATAATATGTAAATAAAAAAACGATTTAAATTTCTAAAAGAATTTGTCTAATCACAGCAAGTAGGTTTATTTATATCATATATAATTTTGAAAATTTAAATTCTGACAAAATTTTAATACTTTTTCAGTGAAAGTTATGTCAGTTCATTATCATAATATTTGATGGTTAATAATAATACATTATATATACAGTTAGATTGTTTATATATATATACAGATATAGAAATTCTTTTTAAAAAAAAAATCATAGATTATATTATCTCATTAAGGACCATATTAAAATATAATTATTGATTCATCTAGGTTTATTCTTCCTTCAGGCAAAATTAAAATAAACATTTCCTTATGGAAAAAAGGCATATTAAAAAAAATACTCTCATAATGTATAAACAATTTGAAGATAACTAGTACATTTTTTTTTTATTTATAATAATTTCCAAATCACTTTATCCTACATTTCATTTAAAATATAAATTACTATTTACTCTAAATCAGAGTAAAAATTAAAATGTTGTATGTATTTTTATCGAGACATGTAAAATGGCGGTTGGAGTAGGTGGGTCGCATTTAACTTTCCACCTGAGAAACCTCGCACTAGTCGAAGACCAAAAAGCTTGAAAAAAAAGGCTATTTTTTGACCTGAGCCCAACGGAATCAATGGCGCCTGGGATCTTGGTCTCCTGCATGCCTGGCTGCCTTTTTTCTTTCTTTCTATCTTTCTACTGCCTTTTCATTGTAGGTCAGTTTTTTTTTGTTTTTTTGTTTTTTTTTGTCCAAGAGAGTGAATGCTCTCTGAGACCCTCATCGCTATCTCTCAAATCACATTATTATTAACAACAATAAAATAATGAATTATTTCCATTTAAGATTAATAATTTACCTAAAGGTTCTTGAAATTAATACACTTACTTTTCAATTCATATTAGAAATAAAACAATTCCAATACAAAAAATCATCAAAATCGATCAATTTTGGAAACTAGTTCAATTTTCTTAATTTAATTTTTTAATAATAAATAATTTTATGAAATTAAAACAAATCCTAACGGATAAAAAATTAATATTTTAAACATTGCTTACGTTATCTACTTAAATTTAAATTTAATAAAATATTCTACTTTTCATTCGTATTGAAAAACATTAAATAACAATTTTGTATATGATTTATTTAGAAGGAAAGAAAATTAATAATTAGGTTCTAGTTTTTTTTTAAGTTTAATTGATAAACAATGATAATTATCATTATCGAAATTATTGTCCTACTTTAGGCAATATAAATATTAAATATTACTTAGTTTGATTATTTAATATTAAACAAGTGCTCGGAGATTTCAAATTCTATATTTTATTCATAAACTAAAAAAACACTATATTCCTTTTAGTTTTTTTTTTATCATTAAAGGGATTTTAGTTTCTTTTTTGATTAATTATTTTGTTTGTTGTATTTATAATTTGTTCTTATTGTTTGATATTCATTTTTCTGTTTTAATAAACATATATTGAGAGAAAAATTCTTCCTACTCAAATCTTTCAACCTTCAAAGTTTCAATTATATAAGCAGGCTCGTTTTCTCTATTCCTAATATATAAATGAAAGAAATTGGTAATTGTTTACAATACGGGAAGCTTCAGCGATATAGATGAAACTTTGCCAGTGGATTCCTTTTTTAATTCCAAAGAAACTTTCATTATACAATATTTCTCGGTCTCTTCTAATTTATGAGATAAAAATTATTAAAATTTGCTTATAAACCCATTGATATTCCATTTAGCTACCATGTTTTATTGATTTGGCAAACAGAGGGCTCTACTAATTTTCGTTTGTTTTTTTTTAGTTCGGTTTGGATATATGAAAATTAAAAATTAAATAATTAGTGAATAAATAAATAAGTCAATAAAACATGACTTAAAGGCTGCACATTTCGATGTTCATAACAAGCTAATAGGTCAAAATCAAAATTTTTTTTATCTAACCTAGAAGAGACCGAGAAATAATGCATAAGGAAAATTTCTTTGGAATTAATAAAGGAATCTACTGGCCAAATTTCATCCAAATCCATGAAGCTTCCCGTTTTGTAAACAATTACCAAAAATATTATTATTCCTTTAAAACGATTATAATTTATTTTGTATTATTATCAATTCAGTTCATTGGGTTTAAATCTTTAAATTGGGGAACATTTGGTTGAAAGACCAGCTGGACGCGCTGTACGGACAATATAGGAAGGGACTTAAGAGAGATAGGAGAGGGTATGAGTTAGATGGTTGTGGCTCAAGATAGGGACACGGAGAAATGTGGTTTTCGAGTTTCAGAGAGCCACAGAGATAGAATCATCTTTAGAATTTCGCCTTTTATTTTTGTTTTGACTTTGTTTACCTAAACATATCCATAAATATATTTTTACTTTTTTTTATTTCTATTTATTGATTTTTGATTGAAATGTTTCAAATCTGTTTATTTAATAAATTCCAAATTTAATTGGCGCTCGGCGAAAAGAGTCCATTGCCATGCGATTAGGTCAACGGCTCCTCTCCTTTTTCCTTTCAATTTTCATTTCCTCCATTCGGTCCTCTGATTAATACACAATTCATCCATATATAAACATTATTTTCATTTTCTTAAAAATTTTCACTGTAGAGATTTGTTTGTATTTTATAAATTTTCCCATAATTTAACAAATTAACTTTTTTTTTCTTTTCAAACAATAAGAAACTAAACATATTTGTCTCATGACAAAACTTTTTTGAATTGTCTATAATTTTACTATTTTTTTAATCGAAAATTTAAACTTTATTTACTATTATACTTAATATTTATTCAAAGTTATATTACATTTTAATATAATTTTATATTATTTGTCATAAATTACTTTTGTTAGGGAAAGATTTTTTTTTTTTAGAATCTCAATGATTTTTCATTTTTAAAATAATTCAAAGTTATTAATATTTTAAATAAAAATTATAAAAAAACAAGGAAATAATTATAATTAAGGCATTTTTAAGATAGAAGTATCTTCTAATGATAGGTATAAATAAATTTCATATAAAATTCTATTAATTTTATTTATTTTCCTCAAAATTAAAAAAATCTATTTCCTATTAATATATAAAATCTCTTAATTAAATTCCGGAATAAATAATTATTATCATGTTGTCTCAAAATCCGAATTTAAACTGACCCTGGTGTCCTTTCAAAAATAAACTTCCCATTTATTGATTTATTATGCAAATTTGTATTTTACTTTTTTGGCCGAATGTACTTCCTTTATTATCACGCGATATATTTTGTTGCTAACCCCCTCCTCCCACCCTCGGATTCGAATCTATTTTTAGAAAAATCTATTTTTTTTTTTTTTTTTTGAATCTTGTAATTAAAATCTATTTCATTTTTTTTTTAATCTTCTAATTAAAACATGTAATAATATTAAATTTTCTCATTAGGACATTTAATTGGAATAATAATTTTTGTATTTGGTGTATAAAAATAAATAATATTTGACCTATAATTATTGTGACCAAACGTCCCGGTTTTCAGGAATGTTTTTAGGTGCTCTGTCCCGGCGTCACAGTCTATTGTCCCGGTTTTAAACATTTAGGACATTTTCGACTTTATTTTTAAATTGTTTCAATTTGATTCTAAAAAGAGGTAAAACGTTTTCGGGACTAGGCTCTTAAACATTTCCGACTTTTTTTCCTAAATTTTTTCAATTTGGTTCTAAAAAAAAAAAGGTTTGAAATATGGTCACCCTACCTATAATATTATTATTAATTTATTTGAAGAAATCATATTTCATGGATTACAAATAATTTATATTTTTTTTTAAATTTCAACCTCTGGGATTATTATCATATAGATTAGAAATATATTTTTATCATTGCGTGATCAATTGGAAAATAAAATTTGTTTGTTTTCTTTTTAAACAAAATTTTGTTTGATAATGTTGAATAATTGATAATTAATTTTTTATTTAATATTATCATTGATTTTAGCCAAAAATATTATTAGTGATAGCAGTAAAAAAGAAAAATATTACTGAAAAATAATATTAAAAATAATGTTTAGATTAATAAAATACTTTTTGGGTGGATACTATAAAATAAATTTGATTACATTATTTATTTGATTGAAGAGAAGAATATAACCCAGGTATCTATTTTCTAAAGTTACCTTTTTTCTAAAATAAAGTGAAATTTGAAAAACAAAAGGTCATTTTTCTAAAAATAATATTAAATTTTCATAATGAATTAATGCATTAAGTGAGGGACACTGTGACCTGATTGATAAAATTTTTATTTGCATCTCCTCAAAAAATTCCTTCATTTTAATACACAAGAAAAATCCATTAAAAAAAAACAAAGAAAAAATTTATTTAAAAAAAAATAAATAAATACATTGAAAGAAATGAATTTCCAAGGCAAACAAGGAATGTCAATTAGAAGTGTAGGTGTTTGTTTTTAGATTTTTGTTTATTTAAATAAAAACTAAGTAATTTCAAATAGTTTCTAGCTGCTATTCCTGATTCTTATAGTTAAGTATTAATTTAGTTTATATATTATAATATTATTTTTTAAATTTAAATAAAATTTATTCATTTTTTATTTTTCTTAACATTTTAATATTTTGAATATTTCTCCTATCTGAATTAACTAATTTACTCCAATCTTAATTAACCTGTTAATTGAAAACTAAACAAAAAATCAATTTAATCAATTCAACTTAAAATATCATTTGAAGAAATTTTTAACATGTCAAGGCTGATGTATTTATTCTCAATTAATTTCTTTTTATTTATATTTCTAACTAAAAAGGTCGAAATATCACTATTATTTGCTGATAATTTTTTACTTGCAATTTGATAAGAAATATTAAATATGACAATATTTTTGTGAAGGTCCTTTATTAAACGAAATATTTTACCTACATTATATTTTGAACAAAGTAAACAATAATACTCTATTGTTCATTTAAGGCAAATTCATAAATTATGATTAAAAATAAAATCCATAAATATCAAATAATTTATATTGTCTTCGTTAAATAAAATTAAATAAAATATATATTTATATTATTTATTCTATACCATTACTCTATTATTAGATTGCTAAAAATATGTTATTCATACATTTTATCAAAGAAAATAAATAATTTTATTATAAGTTAAGTTATAATTTTTAAAAGTAAGAAACTAATTTTGAAACTACATATAACCAATAAATAAAGAAATATAAAACATTTATTAAATTATATTTTTTTGAATGAGTGCGAGTATATAAAATAAGCTGAAGTGTCTCCACTCGACTATTTGAATTGGATTAAATAACATTATAGATTATATTTAAATTAAATTGAATTAATTATAAATTATAATAATAAATATTAAACCAGCGCGTTTTTGGGCCTTTGTAGAAAGCATCGTCACGTGCTAGCGTTTGATTAGCAGTTTTAAAAATTTAATTCCGGTACTTTCAGCGATTCAATCAAGCTGAAATTCTATATATAGCACTTTTATACAATTTCTAATCTTGTGAAAAACTATTAAACATATATCTTTATTTTTACGGTCAGTTTAGAGGAAAACAAATCAAAACGTTGTAGGTAATGACCCTTTTCTGGAAGAGCTACATTTCTCAAAATTTGTTAGAAAACTTTTGAATGATGCCCGTGTATCAAATTTCATTATTCTAGCTCAAACCGTTTTTGCGTAATCTTGTCTACATACACCCACACACAAATACACACACAAAGAGAGACATTTTTTCAACCTTAGTCAAAATGACTCAGGGACCTTCAAAACGTATAAAAACGTCAAAATCTCGACATCGAAAACTTTCATGGTCGCAATACTAACTCTGGCTAGATAGTAAAAACCGTTAACTCTCTGACAATTTATAAGGGAATTTTGTAAATAAAACCACATATTAATATTTGTTATTGTAAATTTATTCAAAAAATACAAAAAATATACAAAACGTTTCGATTCCTACTTCTGCAAACGTAATCAAGCGACAGCAGAAGTAGCAATCGAAATGTGTATATTTTATGTATTTTTTGAATAAATTTACAATAACAAATATCAATATGTGGTTTTATTTACAAAATTCCCTTATAAATAAAAACAACCACCAAAGCTTTAATAATTAAATATCTCTGACAATTTAATTATCTTTTAAATAGAGTAGAATATTAAGATATTTGAATTCATAAAATAATATTAGATCTTTGTTGTTTTACTTGTTTTTAATAAAAAAAATAACAAACACACACACATAATGTGACGTCAGTTGGCATCAACATGAGTAGTAACCATGGTACTCATAAATAAACAAGTTTTTAAACTAAAACACATCTCAACAAAAGAATCTTGATTATTGATTACAAAGATTCTATAGTAAATTGTCTTTTCCCATCTTCTATAATAATAATTATAAGTAAGAATCTCTTAATATAAATTTTAAATTAACTAATACAAATTGACATGTACAAATCGATAGTTTGATATATCCAAGAAATATAAAGAAATCGATAGAATACTTGAAAGAAAACCAAGGAAAGAAGCGATCAGTTAATAGTAATTCATATTCAACAGATTCAACGATAATCAAATTATCATGGATGTATTTACCTTTTAAAAACATTCCTCGCATTGTAATTTCAATTAATATCTCCATTTAAGGAATCTATTTTGAAATATATTAGATTAAAATTCAAAATAAATGATAATTTATTTTAGAAATAATAAACATAATCATTAGACACATAATCCTAAATAATATTTACTAAATTTTTATAATTAATTTTTAAATTTGTAACATTCTTAACATTTTCCTTTTATATTATAAATATATCCACAAGGTCTGTTCAAAAGTAAAGGTAAATTTTGAATTTTCGTGGGCTGTGTATATTCGATTATCGAATTTTTTTGTTTGTTATGTTGGTACACATATGTTCTCATATGTTCACATTATCAGCCATTTTGTATTAGTCGTTTCACAATTGAAAAGTTAGTCACGTTTTTGTGTGTTCTTCGAACTTTTAAAGAATCTTTATTAAATTTTGCGCATTTCAAAAGTGCTTCGGCGATTGGAAGAAGCTCTGGCATAAGTGCATCATATCTGAGCGGAATTACTTAGAATGGAACAAAATGGATATTGATGAATAACTAAATACTTATCGAAATAATTCAAAATTCACCTTTTTCTTTTTTTAACAAACCTAGTGTATAAAATATAGTATGTATTTATATTATTGATTCTTAAAAATAAAAAAATTAAAATTAATAAATTATTCATTTTTTTCATACAAAATTAAAAAAATATAGTATATTATTATTTTCTTTATTAATTTTATTTTGATAAATATTTGATAAAATTTGATATAGATTTATATTATTACTATTGATTTGATGTTTAATTTAGTTTGAGTATATAATTTGATTGCATAAATTTCTGATGTAGAGAGATTCTTAAAAGTCAATCATTGACACAAATACATTGATAAATAATTTAAATAAAAGAATCTTTTTATTGCTTATTTTACATTTACAATTTAAAATTAATTTAATCATTAACAGTGATAAAAAACCGACTTGCTTGAATTTTATTAATTTATTCATTAATTGTAAATTATCTACCAGTGTACCAATTCATATTTTTTTTTTTTATCAAATTTTGTATTTTAAAATTTAATTTTATGAAATTAAACTCATTTGTAATTATGACCAAGTATCTTAAATTATCGATTAAAATTGTCTTCTATTTATTAAAATTCAAATAATTAATTGATTCCTTAATCATTTACAAAATAAAAAACTTCATTAAAATTCTTCATAAAATTCTGTTTTTTTTTATTACCAAATGATGCTAAAAGAAAACGATTTTTTAATTATCAATACCTGTAAGACCATTTTTTTTTTATTTCTAATAACATTTAATTCTATCGATTAAGTTTTTTGAAAGAATAATATAATTCAATAAACGTATAAAAAAGTACTGTTTTTTCTTCGGATCGTTAAAGATATGTGGATATTTAATGTGGGCAACAAATCGAGACTGGATTGACGATGGAGAGGGAGCAGATGTTTAACTGCACTCTTCAGATAGAAATTTCTCCACGCTTGAGAGGTTCAAGTTTAAATAAATAAATCCTCTGCTCGAAAATTAACAACATTCTTCGATGGCAACCTTGATAAAACGATTTCATTCATGATTTCAAATAGACTTAATCACATCCGCATCTTATCTTATATGTATTTAATTAGTGAACTTAATGTTTTAATTTATAACATAATTCAGAGAAATTTACATCTTTACATTGAACTATAATTAGTACTGATGATAATACACGTGTACATTAAAAGACAATGAATTTAAGTATACTATATATATATTAGGATAAATTTCATAATTATTTTGTATAAATTATGTTTTCTATTTCATTTTTGATTGATTAAGTAAATAATCTTTAGAAAAATACATTTATTTTGAATAAAAAATTAAATAAATGAAAATTGATTTTATTCTAATTTTAAATCTATATTTATTATTATTATTATTAATAGATTATAATTACTAAAATCAGCCAATATCGTCATTATTAATTAATAAAAACTATATACTAATTTGTAAATTTTAATATTCATTATTATATATTATCTATTTATTTCTTTAAGTATAATATTTTTAAAAATTGTTTAAAGTTTAAGGACATTTTATATAAATATTTAACATTGTGCATACCTCTCTCATGTTTATAAAAATTCCATTTTACCAATTCATTTTTATATTCTTATAGAATATTTATTTTCTTTAATTTTTTTTTTTTTTTTTTTTTTTTTTAATTTTAACTTACAAATTATATCCAGATATCTACATATGATGTCTGTTCAAAAGAAAAATGGAATTTTGAAATTTTTTTGTTATGTTGGTACACATGTTTCCCGTATCAGCCATTTTGGATTAGTAGTTTGTTTTTGAAAACTGAAAAATGTATAGCCATGTTTTTATGTTTTCTTTGATTTTTTAAAGAATCTGTATTAAATTTTCTTATTTATTATAATAGTTTATTTTTAATAGAATTTGTATCGACCCTCATAAATTTAAACCTTGGATTCGAAATTGATTTTTATTTTTAATTAATGATAATCATGTTATTGAAAATTTTATATTATAAAACCTTGCAGAACCTCTTGTATTTACATAGATTCTGTTAGTTTTCCATTCAATTAATGTTTTTATTTCTCTTTAAATTATAATAAAAATGTATTCGTAAAAAAAAATTTTATTTATTTTATAAATAAATAATTAATATTTTTGTAATATTTCATACTCATTTTAGGTGATCTAATTACTATAAATCCATATTAATAAATATTATTTTTTTGACAAATTTTATAGAAAATTAAAAAAATAAAAATTATAAAAAAATTAATGACAAAAGTGCCGCGGCACAGTGGTTGAGAATCACTGGTCTATACAGAAGATAATATTTAAAAACTACTTCATTAATTTTTAAATTAAATATGTATATGTTTTATAAATAATGAGACTGAAGTATTAGAAAAAAAAATTCCAATTAAATAACTCGTAAATAAGAAATTGCGTGCTTTTATTAACTGAAATATCAGTTGAAAACTATAAATCAATGAAAGCAAGAAAATTCTATAATTTATCGAATATTACTTGTATCTTCTTCTTCGTTGTCGATAACTTCCTAGCGGAAGTGTCGTGGCCCTAATAACTTCACAGGAGTCATAGGGTGTTCATGGGAAAATTTGACCGAAGTGGTTTCCCCTTGCCTTCTTCGGTGGGGCAGCCGATGTTAAATATTGAATTAAATTTTTATATTTATTAATTATTAATTAAATTAAATAAATATATAATCTTGAGTTCTATGCTGGGATTCGAACTCAGGCTTCCTGTGTAGAAATCTAGTACTCTACCCACTCAGCCATGCTGCCCCTACTTGTATCTATCTGACTTTAAATAAAATAACTTAATTTTAGTGATCTGAAACTAAATTAAATTTTGGATAATTTTATAATATTATTAATAAATATAAAACATAACTATCAATATTAAGAATTTAAAACAAAACAAACAAACAATCAAATTGCGTTTCATAATGATAGCAAAATAGAAAAAAAAAATTAATACATTATTATTGACTAATCTTATCATTATGAATTTTTCTTAGAAAATACAATGAACCAAGGATATGTCTAGACATGTGTCATTCAAATTTCATTAGTGAATAGTAATGAATCCAATTGGTCACATCACCATCACCTGATGAATGCAAATTTCAATTGTAGTACTCGATCCAAGGAAATATTTATTTATTCTTAATTAAAATATTTAAATAATTACATATAAAATGAAGTCGATTTAAACAAATAGAAGAAGTATTTTTATTTAGGAGATTATATAATTATTGATTTAAGATAAATATTAAATATAAAAAAAATATGTATATATTTTTTAATACATACAAGGATACTAACTAGGGAATATAAAATTTGATCAAAATTTGGACTGTTTTACAAAACACAATTATCAATATATATAATTTTCGTCGTATGTATGTATGTATGTATGAAATGTCTGAAATATCATGAAGTTAGTTACAAATTTAAAATTTTACAATGTACAATTTTTATAGAATTTAAAATAAAAAAAAATTTGAAATTCAATTTCAAATATTTTAATTTTTGATATTAATATCATTTTTTATCATAAAAGAGAATTTATTAACCATAATATACATAAAAAGAGACCTATCAAAATTATTAATTTGTTACTAACTTCATTTTTTTTAAATTTTGTTTTGTTATTATTAAATATTGAAAAAAAAATATTACAATGTTTTGAATAAAGTTATTAATTTTATATTTAAACATTTTGTTATTTTGTATTAATTTTTAAAACAAAGTTTCCTATAAATTATTATTATTATTAATCAATCTCGTGCGGCTAGAAGCCGCCTGTCCCTCTAAGAAGAGTTTTATACCACCGGTAGCATTTAATGCCGGGAACGTTTAGTCTTTATATATTGTCTTATTTTGATTTTTTTATGAATTAAATAAATAAAATCATGAGAATTGTGGTATTAAAATGTTAAATTTACGTTTATTATTGTATTATAGAAAAAAACACGGATTTACTTATTTTAGATTTCAAATAATTAAATATTTTTTTTATAGAATTTAACTATAAAAAAATGACATATAAATGAAGTAATTACTGGTTACTTCATTTTATATATGATTTTTTAAAAACAATCTATTTCTACAATGAAATAATAAGAAGAGATATTTTATTAAATTATTTAATAAATATAATATAATAATATGATTATATCACGGGTTTTATACTAAAAAAAATAATTTTCGAATTTTTGAAAAAAAGAAATTCATTGATGATTTATTTGCTATGTACAAATACAGGTTTTTATAACATAAAAAAGTAAAATGGATGATATTCCTAATTAATATAATAGTCAGTCAATTTATGGATACAATCGCAATCACAATCTAAAAGTACCGACCAGCACGTCCGCTGACCACTATACTATTAAACTCAAATAGATAATATATAAAGATATATTAAAAATTTTAAATCAAAGCAACTCTTTCAAAGACTAAATCATATTATAGGACGATTCTGTATCTAATTAACTTTATTAAAACCTCAGAAAACTAAAGAGAAAGGGATATTAAAGGATAAACACATTAAAAAATATGTCATTGTCGGTAAGCGTTATATTTTAAGTCGCTGCCCTTCTGTTTATTATGTCATTTTTTATTAGAATGGACAAGTATTTAATTAACTTACCAAAATGTAATAGTAACATTGTAAAATTACAAAGTGCTTTGAATATTTTGCTTAAAGTATTAATTTCTGTTTGAATAGCTAATATTTAAAAAGTAATTCTTTCATTTAAAAACATTTCAATAAGAATAATCATATATTGTCTAAAAAAATATTTAATTAATTAATTTATTCATAATATTTAGCTAAACTTAGATTAGATCAGTGATTCTCAACCTTCTTTTTTACCGCGGCAAACTTTTAACGGTTTAAAAATTTGGCGGCACAGAAAGAAAAAGATAAGTGTAAAAGTTTACCATATTGAAAAAAGTGGTCCCAAAAACGTTTTACCTTTTTTTTACCGACCGATGATAGTAAGGGAGTTTTAGAACCATATTGAAAAAATTTAGAAAAAAAGTCGGAAATGTTTAAGATCCTAGTCCCAAAAACGTTTTACCTTTTTTTTTAGAAAACCAAATTGAAAAAATATTTAGAATAAGCGGGAGTGTCCTCCCCTAGACTTTCCCGCATAAAAATAGGTATAAAGAGTTGTGAATGAATATTTAGAATGTGTAAACTTGGTATTGATAAAGAGCCAGTTCGTATTAGTTTATTGGTGTCAAATTTGATATTTGGTAACATTTATATATATATATATATATATATATAGAATAAAGTGCTACTTCCGGTTAACTGATATTTTAAATGTAAAAAAAACAGATATGGATATAATATAAATATTTTTAATTTTATTTTATTTATAATATATAAGGGCTGGCTGTAACGTCATGAAGTGCTGGGTGACGTCATATAATTTTAAATTAAGAAAAAACTAATGAAGATGATTTTTCTTGAGGATAAAACCAATACAAAGTGCATAACACGTAGAGATATGTCCTCACGTGAAATTTGATATGAAAATAACCCTTCACTTCCTCTCTTCGATCGGCAATACTAGCACTTCCGGTTTCCGGATTTGCACCAAAAGTTGATCAATTCATCATACTGATGCATTAAGTAAATATACCAAATTTCATCAAAATCCGTTGAGCCGTTCAAGCTGTACACATCTATACGGTCGGACGGACGGACGGACAGACATCATGCTAAAAATACTTTTTTCTGTTAAGAAAATGCATGATTCGTGGAGATATGTACCTAAAAATATCCATAGGTGAAATTTGGTGTGAAAACAATACCTCCCTTACTATCGTCGGTCGGTAAAAAAGAAACGCTACTTGTATAGGTAAAATGTCACTTCCGGTAGTCAGATCATGATGAAATTTGGTATCTCAATTTTTTTCATATTTTTAAATCTATATACAAAATAGGAAGCAAATATCTCGAAGCAAACTGGTACTTTACTTGAAAGGTAAACGCAACCAGTGTAGGTAAAGTACCACTTCCGGTTAACCGATTTTGACGAAATTTTGATAGAAATCTACAAACTGTGAATAATATCGGTGTACCAAATTTCGAAGTCCTAGCTTGATTAGTTTTTGAGTAAATTTGCTTACAGACATTACATACATACATACATACATACATACATACATACATACATACACACACACAGACATAATTCGAAAAATGGTATTTTCCGACTCAGGGAGGTCTAAAACGTCAAGATCTATCGAAATCTCGAAGTCGAAATTTTTGACGATTCCAATACTTCCCTTATACGAAGTATGCGGGAAAGTAAAAAAAGGTCGGAAATGTTTGAGACACTCTTTACATTTGTAATAATTTTTAACAAACTTTTGTGCGGCACAGTGGTTGAGAATCACTGCATTTGATATTATATATAAACAGTAACCAATAGATATTTATGTGGTACTCTTCATTAGTATTAAGAGTCAAATTTTGAATTTCTTTTCCGATGAAAAAAGTCAGCCCAAACTATTATATAAGATAGAAAAAATATATTTTATTCTCAATTTATTATTTTTATTATATTTGTACATATATATTTATATTTCTAAAAATTAAATAAGTTAATTTTCTTTTTATTTCAATGAACACGAAAAATTTAATATTAATTACAATATTTAATTTTTTAACATTTTATAGTTTTAATTTTTCTTCAATGTTGATTAAAAAAAAAATCCCAGATTATATCTGCGTATATAAGTAATCATACGTTCATAATTTCTACTTTTTTCTAAAAAATAAATAAAAAAATAATAAAAATATGAAGGCGGCGCCTGGTTCAAGCAAAGGCCAAGAGGGGCTTAGCCAATCATCATTCAATACTCGAATCACCCGATTACTGATAACAAGATGACCATGTTGTAATCTCTTTAGACTACACATTTTTCTAAATATCGCACAGGGAGGTCATTTTCACTCTAGAATTAGAAATAAAAAAATTGACCTTCACTTAAGCCTACTCAAATCTATTCTAAATGAATTGATAAAATTAAATGAAAAATAAGAATGCAAGATAAATTGTGCAAAATTGCAGTAAAAATGGTATAATTGTGATAACTTAATAGATTTTTTTTCCTTTGAATTATCATCTCTCAATATTGCATTCAATATTTTTTTTCCCTTTGCTAAATATACTTATACAAGAAAAATTTGAAACATTTATCCAATATGTTGAAATTTTTTTATTTATAAATTATTTATATAATAAATATTTCAAACAATTATTTTTATTCCGTATAAATTTAGAATACGCCTTTAAATTGAACAATTATAATTTACCTTGAGATGAATTGCAGTTTAATTAAGAAAAGATCTTCTTTAATCATGAATCATCATAGTTTAAACTTTTCCTTTCATATATATACATATATATATAAATTATGACATGATATTTAATAAAATAATATTGTATATAAGTATATATCATATTTGTTTCCGCCAAGTGAAAATTGACCAATGTTATTAAAATAGTAAAAATTAATAATTATATAATAATAATAAATCGCAATTTATATATTAAAGGACAATAACAACAAGAGTAGGTGATAGGGAAAATATAATATTATATTCAAACGATTTTTGTTAGCGAGATTTTCAAAATATGCCGCCAAATTTTTACAAATAAAAGGTAAAATGTTTTTGCGTTCAGGCTCTTAAACATTTTCGACTTTTTTTCAATATGGTAAATAAGTAAATAACTTTTACACTTATCTTTTTCTTTGTGGGTCGCCAAATTTTTAAAACGTTAAAAGTGTGCCGCGGTAAAAAAAAAAGGTTGAGAATCACTGGTATAGATCATTGATTTAAATTATTTGAGTGATGTCAACTACTCTTTTTATATCTCTAATAGCATATAAAATAATTTATTATTAACAAAGATTTAAATTAATAATTGTTCATTTTTTTACATTTCTCTAAAAAAGAATCTTGGTATTTTATAAATGAAAATAAAAACTTGACTTAATTAAGAATAATAAAAAATAAATGATAGTGAATTTAAAAATGACAAAATTCTTTATATTCCTTTATCCTATATATATATTAATTTTTGTCTAGACACAATGAAAAAATTTTAATTGGGGGACATTAAATTCAAAAATAAAAATAATATTATTGTTTCACTTTTTGTTGTCTTCTTTTTTTTCAAATTTATCCTCTTCTCTTATTATAAATTAATTGTGTGACAACATGCGACAATTGTCTAAAAACAATTGCCTGGGAAATTTTAGGGATGAACTTAAATTGTATTTTTACATAAGAATATCATTCAAGAAGGTTAACTAGTTTGAAGGTCTTAAATCGGTTGTATAACCTGCAGGAAACGTTTTCAGATCGGATCTCTTCTTCAGCACGATGATAAATTCGTCTCTCCACTTGGCGATTAATTAGTCGAGATTTCATTTAATTGCTTGAAATAGAAATTCCCTTTCATTGAAACAGATGAAGTGGGATCTTAATGTGTGGGCCTCCATGGTCGCGATTTTCGGCCAGGGCTATGGATCATGTCCTCAGTGGTATCCAACCAGTCTCGAAGTCTCTTTTTTTCTTGTATCTTGCTCCCATTAATAAACAATCCAAATGGAGCCATCAGCCAAGGATTCAATAAAAACAAAAAAAACAAAAAAATTTAATAAATTCTCCAATTCTTTCTAATCTTGCAAATAGTGAAAGATTTGAATTGGATTATATAATCAACATATATTTTTCTTTTCTTCTCTTGTTTTTTCCCCCTTTTTTTGTTCTTGTTGTTAAATAAATAAATAAATAAATAAAAATTAACATATATTATATTTAAATTAAATTTAATTAATTAAATTATAAATTAAGTGTAATTAAATTGGATTAATTAATTAATTGAAAAAAATCTACAGTATATTATTGTTATTAAATAAAATTAATTAATTAACATATATTAAATATAAATTTAAAACCTTTACCTTCATTTTTAAGTCAAAATTTACAAATTTTAAAAATTAATTAGCGTGTTTGACTCTTTGTTGATGAAACCACGTCACGTGCTGGAGAGTGATTGGCAGTCAACGTGTTAAAAAATTTATTTCGGTATTTTTAGCTATTCAATCAAGCTCAAATTCTATATATAGCTGTTTTATACTATTTTTAATCATATGAAAAACTACCAAGCATATATCTTTATTTTTACGGACAGTTTAGCTTTAGAGGAAAAAAAATGAAAACGTGGTAGGTAATGGTCCTCGTGCGAATGAGCTACATTTTTCAAAAGTTATAGAAAACTACGAATTTTGAATAATACTCGTGTACCAAATTTCATTATTCTAGTTCTTTAACCGTTTTTGAGTAATCTTGTCTACACACACACATAGACACACAGAAAGATTTTTCTCTAACTTAGTGAAAATGACTCTGGGGCGTTAAAAACATCAAAACCTCGACATCAAAAATTTTCGTGATTTTTGGGGAGTTAGTAAAAAGAAATAAGAAAAAAAGAACATTCTTTGGAGGAGGATTTTATTTTTATAATTTATTGCTTTTAATGGTCCACTAATATCTATCTAATGTCACTATTCGTGATGATAAATGAAAGCATAATATGAAATATATATGAAATGTATTTTATTTATTTTATAGGGATGTTTTTTTTACAAAATATATAACTTATTTATTAAAACAAAAAATATAATATATAGCTATTAAGTCAAATGATAAGATTATAATCTTGTTTGTTACAACTGAATTTTTTTCTAACTATTAAAAAAAAATAAGAATCTTTAATATCAGCGTTTATCTACCATTATTTTACGAAATTTATAATTATAATAATATTATCTTATATAACTAATTTGGGTTTAAATTATAAATCTTGAATTTTTTTTTAAATGAAATAACGTATGTATAGGATAAACTAAATATTGCTTATTCAATCCAATGTGTGTATTCTTAAAAAAAAGATCTATCTAATTAAATCAAAGATTATTAGTTCGCATTCTAACGCTAAATATCTTAAAGATTTTACTTCTAATTCTAATTTAATTTCTACTTATTTCTACTTTATTTAGAATATTTTTCTTATTAAGAAAAATCTTTTCAACAATTTTCTTTTTTTTATACAATCTTTTAATACAATTAGTATGTATTTTTGATATTATTCTTAGAATAGAGAAATTGAAGCTTTGGATTTTTAAAGCCCTCCACTTAATCTCCCCCTAATCTTCAAAAATATAACTATATAGGTATGAGGTTTGTTCAAAAGAAAAGATGAATTATTTCGAAAATATCCATTTCGCCCCCTTCAAAGTAATTCCCCTCAGATATAAATCTATTATGCCAGCGCTTGTTCTAATTTGTCGAAGCACTTTTGAAATGCGCTTTTCGGTATGGCCATCAGTTCGTTCTTGGATTCCGACTTTATCTCATCAATTATGGCAACGATTTCCATTTCTTGGTCTCTTTAGTTTTGGGAATAGGAAAAAGTCGCAGGGAGCCAAATTTGGTGAATACGGTGGTTGAGACATGATTACAGTGTTGTTTTTTGCCAAAAAATCACGAGCAAGCAATGATGTGTGAATTGATGCATTATCGTGATGCAGAATCCATGATTTGTTTTTCCGCAATCCCGAATTGATTTTTGGTAAACCAAAATGTTATACTTATTATAAACTAATTTAATAATTAATATATTCTTTTTCAAATGGATTTTTGTTTTATTTTTCTAAAATAATACAATTATAATAGCAAAAGTAAAAAAAAATAATAATAGTGAATATATTAAAACTTTTTGATTTATATAAATGTATATATAAATAAATTATATAGTCTTTACATTTCAAATTGTGAATATATTGATTAACTTTATAATTTAAAAGCTTTTCTATAATATTTAATATCTTTGGATATTATTTATTTTTTGTTTTTTAATAGTCACTTTTTAGGGCAGATTATTCATTTAATCGGGGTTAATCACGATTACTTTAATCTTTCGTAATTAAATAAACAAAATTAAACAATTCGGATTTGTTTGAAAATTACCAAATGCCTTAAATATAGTCAGTTCATAAGTTCACCCACCCGTTCTTTCTTTCTAAACACTTTCCCTCAGATCTTAATAGGTTTTCAACAAGAAAGAATTGTCTAATGCATAGGTTCTTAAACTTATGTACTCCACGGACCCCCACTTGAAAAAATTTTTTTTGACGGACCCCCATCACAACTTTAGGTACTTTACGTCATTTTATTAATTAATTTCTGGCTTACGATCTATAAGGACAAGGATATATGATGAATATTTCTAACAGTGATTGGTGAATAACGATTTTTTTGCATATTGTAGAACACATTTTATTAGAAATTATAATATTGAAGAAAGAAAATACAAACATTGTCATAGCAACAAATCTCACAAATTATAATGGGTACTTACATTAAATTCATATAAATATTTTATAATTTTTTTCAGAAAATATTAAATAAGAAATATTTTAAAAAATAACTGCATCTATCTCATTAAATATAACTTACATATTTAATGAGATGTATGCAGTTGTTTTCTTGAAACAAGAATCTCAATATCTGGCTTAATATTGGAAACTTTTAATCTAAGATCCGGCTCTACATTTAATTTGTTTCTATATTTAGACTTAATATAAAATAGTACCGAAAAAGCTTGTTCGCATAAATATGTTGTGCAGAATGGAATCAAGTGTTGAAGTGCTTTATTTGCAAGCGCAGGATAATCTGACCTGAGAAGTAACCAAAAGTTGCTCAATTCAGTTTTGTTAAATTTTAGTTTATAAGTTGTATCACATGATAATTCCACGAGAATATCTTGTTCAGGTGCAGATAAATGTTTAGCATTTGTAATTTCCATATTAAATGGATCTCTGATCCAGTTATTGCAAGGATCAGGAGTAGAAAAATACTTCCTGAAGTTGCTTTTCAAAGTAATTAAATGTTCAACAAATAATTGACGCGTTTGATTAAGCAATTTTTCACTGGAGCTTTCTATGAAATCATTGAGAGTTGGAAAAGACTCATATACACCGTTCTGGATGCGTTTCGACCACAAGTCGATTTTTTTAATCATTGCTTCTATTTTATCTTCAACTTTAAATATATTTACAACAGTACCTTGCAGGCTCAAATTAAGTTCGTTCAATTTTGTAAAAATATCAGTCAAGTAAGCCACCTTAGCTAACCAGATAAAATCATTGAAACATTCGGTCAGTTCAAAATGCGCATCTATTAAAAACAATCGTATTTCATCTCGAAGCTCAAAAAGGCGAATGAGTACTTTCCCGCGGGACAACCAACGTACATCTGTATGTAATAATAAATGTGTATGTTGACTACCCATTTCCTCACACAAAATTTTAAAAACTCTGGAATTAAGTGGACGAGCCTTAATGAAATTGACAATTTTAACTACTTCGTCTAATGTTCTTTTCAAATCTGGTGACATATTTTTGGCTGCTAATGATTCTCTGTGAATGCAGCAATGATTCCAAACAACCTGAGGCGCAACATTTTTAATAAGAGCAATCAATCCAGTTCTTGTACCTGACATTGCACGAGCACCATCAGTGCAAATTCCAACACATTTTGGCCACTCTATTTCATTTTCGGTTATAAAATTATTCAAACTGTTAAATATGTCATTAGCTGTCGTTCGTGAAGGTAGTGAATCACAAAACAATACATCTTCTTGTATTTGATTTTCAAACTCATATCTAATGAAAGCTAACAAATTGGCATTATTAGTGACATCAGTACTTTCATCCAATTGTAATGAGTAATAGTGACTTTTGCGCACTCTCGATATTAATTCTTCTTTTATATTACATGACATGTCTTCAATCCTATTCTTAACCGTATCATTTGATAATGAAATCAAATTTATATCGTTTGCTGCTTTAGTTCCTAACATTATATTTGTAATTACTTTTGTAGCAGGAAGAATTAATTGCTCTGCTATATTATGCGGCTTTCCTGCTTTAGCAATAAGTAGAGCTACTTCATATGATGCCATTACTGCTTTCTTACTCATACCACCAGATCCCGTCTTTACCATCAATTTCTGACTTGAATTAAGTTCTTCTTTTTTCATTTTAAAAAATTCGATAGACTTACTAACATGCTCGCTGTGCTTTGTTTGTAAATGACGTCTGAGATTAGCAGGTTTCATACTTTCATTGGATAAACTTTCCTGACATAGAACGCAGACTGGTCTTTCCACATCATTGTTGCAAATATAAGTAAATCCAAATGATAAATAATCATCCGAATATTTTCTAGTTTTGCGTTTCTTGGTAGAGTTTGCTGTTGATGCCTCATCATCTGATTCTTTCCGTTTCTGTGTTGAACCAGTTTGTAGCCAACGATCCATTTTATGGAGTAATTTATTAACATTGAACTACAATAATATAAATATAATATAAATATAATATAAATATAACGAATTATTATTTACTAGCTATGTTTTAATATGATTTTAAATGAATGTTTTAATATCATTTTAAATGAATGTTTTAAATCATTTTAATAAATGTTTTAAATCATTTTAAATAAATGATTTAATATCATTTTAAATGAATATTAATTTATATAATAAATATATTTCGTAATTTGATTCTAAAATATTATTAATTTCGTAATTTGATTCTAAAATATTATTAATTTCGTAATTTGATTCTAAAATATTATTAAAATAAATATTTTTTATTCATAAAACTAACTTATACTTACTCTCAAAAACAGCCTTTCTGGGAAATTGCAAAATGTGTTTAGTGTTTTTATAAAATAATGATCATGCAAATTACACTAAAAATTAAAAAAAATTATTAGCTATAATAAACTATTATTAGCTATAATTTAATTATAATTAATTAAATTAATAAAAATAATTTAAAGATACAACTCGTTGAGAAATGAACTTATAATTAACATTTGCTTTAAAACTGTTTAAAACCCCAGAGTGGACGCTGACAATTTGGGTTTTTCCGGGTAAGACTGTCCCCTCCCCTGGTTTTCCCCAATAACAAAGTGAAAGAAAATTCCCTTATATGCCTCCCCTTCCGAGCCCCTAAGAGGGGTTATTTTAAAGGAACAATCGAAAAATGATTTTAAATGAATGAATGGATGAAAATTCAAATTTTATATATAGTTTTTTATATATGTTTATTTATTCACAAAAAATTAATTGACATAATTATCAATTTAATAAAATAAAATAGTATTATTAATAGTATTAAATTATAGCCGTAATTCTCTAGGAGGATATAGTTAAACAATGAACTTTAAATATTTATATATGTATATATTTTTACGATGATTTTTTTCCGAGGACCGCGGACCCCCAGTAAAGGCTTCGCGGACCCCCAGGGGTCCGCGGACCACAGTTTAAGAACCACTGGTCTAATGCTTTATTCTTGGGTAGGAAAAAACAGGCCTCTTGGGCTTTTGCCCAAATGGTCAACCCATTCGTATCGACCCAATTGCTTTTGTTGGATATTTTCTCTACTAGCTCACATATGTTTCCTTTGGGGTTGGGGGGAGTGGCCAGGAGGTAACTATTAATCTTTCTCTATTTCTTTTCTACAACATAAATTTCACCCGGACATAACTTTATCATTCATTCTAAATTTTGACAAGCGTCCTTTAAATAATTTCTTATAAATTGTTTGTTTTTTTTTAATTTTACATTTGTATAAAAATATAAAATGATGTTACTTTTGTATATATAATCAAATAATTATTTAATGAGATGATAAATCGTTAATAAAATCGTTGACAAAATTAATATAAATGAAAATATAAATAAATATAGCTTATAAATTTTAATTTTGTATTAATTTATTTTTAAAATAATTTTTTTATTCCCATTAATAAATTATTTAATATTCAAATTAATTATAAATTATATAATTTAAATTATTTTCATATATTAATTTCAAATAAATTTCATGTACTAATAGATATGCTCACATCAGAATTTATATATATATATCAATAGTATAATATGTACTACAAATATAAATTATATATATAAAACACGAAATGACTAAAAAAAAAATTATATAAATCTTTATATACATAATTTAATAAAAAGTTAAATTGGAAAATAAATTTATTTTTAACAAAATTTTGTAAAATTTATTATTTTAAAAAATAATAACTTTAATTCAGACCTTATTATATTATATAGCATTAGATAAAAGTTGAATTATTTATTTAGAATAACTTTATCTATCATAATAAATAATTGTAAAAGTAATATGTTAATAAAATTCTAGCAATAATATATTTTATCATTATAATAATATGTCAATATTTATATCTTAAGCGAGAATTTTTTTTTTCTATTCAATTCTTAATAATATGTATATCGTAGATGTATATACGTACTGGAAAAAATTAATGACGTCTTAAAGATTCAGTTTTTTTTTTAATTTATCTTTCTAGGGGACTTTCCATTAACTGCTTACTACAATAGATTTAAAAAAAACATGCATATAATATGCACTCGTTAAATAATAACCCAATTATAAAATTATTTCTTGAATAATTTGTGAATAAATTTATTTATTTATTTTTTAATCTTATATCATTCACAGAGAACTTTGTTTACATATATATATCACACCTAACTGGTTGACGACCTGTACAGGTGTTTTTTTTTTTCAAAGAATATTAAAAAAATAAACAAACAACAGTGAAAGGAAGATGGTAGGAAAATATACATAAAATATTAAAAAAGCATTCATATTTCTTTAAAGTTAGGTATTTACTTTACTCTTAAAATATTATTTAAAAATTTATATATCTATAAAATAGCATATAAATAAGCATATTTCTTTAAGGTTAGGTATTTACTTTATTTTTAAAATTATAAAATATATTATTTAAAAGTTTATATATCTATAAAATATCATATATGTATATAATATATTTACATTTTATTAAATTATATTTGTCTTATAAAAATAGTTTAAATATTAATATCATCTTGAATATATATCACTATTCCTTAAATAGTTTTATCATTCTTCTTTTAAATAGATTGAGCTCCAATTTGTTAATTAGTTTTAATATTCTTACATATAATAATAGATTGGCTGTATAAATTAAAGGTGCAATGATTAATTTATATGTTATATAACATTTCAGTGTATCTTATTAAATAATTTATAAAAAAAATCATAACTTAAATATTAAAGATGATGAAATGTAACTGAAATGTCCAGTGAAAAATGGAAAACTATTTTTAAACAATTTATAGACTAATCAATGATAATCCACTTTTACATATATATATAATAACTATTGCATGTATCACGCAAAACAACGTCATAATATTTTAATCAAATTAATTTTAAAATAGCATAGGTCAAAAGTTTTTTAATAAAGAATATATTTATTATAATATAAGAATTATTATTTAATAAATTAATTAATTTTTTTTTTTTGAATAAATAATAAAATTAGATATTTTTAAAATTATTACATGTTTAAAAGAAACGATTATAGAAAAAACAAATCGACATAATATAAAAGAACATTTTATAGGTAAGAGTTGAGATTTTCATTTTTTAATTCGATTTCATTGATAAACTATTTTAATTTGTTTTGACACAAACGTAAAAAATTTTTTTTTATTCACTATTAAAAATTCTTAAGTACGTATATTATAATAGATATATGACAAATGTCAAAGTTCAAATAAAGTAGCTCAGTAAAGATCGATATGATGCTTTTTTGTATACATTTTTCTCTTTTCATTTGTAATGAGAATTTTTTTTATTATTTATTTAAATTTGGAAAAATTTTAATATTTTAAAAAACAAATTGTACACCCAAAAAAAAAAAAAAAGTTGGTGTTGTTTAATTTAATAAAATGAGTTTGTTTTTTTTTTTATTTCTATTTTGAAATTTTTCTCCCAGGAGAATTTGTTAATTTACTAATTATAAAATATTTTAAAATAAGAATGATATAATAGAACAAATAGTATTTATTTTATTTAAATAAATTTGTCTCTTGTTTTAAAATACAAAAGAAAATAAGTTGGAATTTCCGTTGTTGCGGTGTTGACTCTGCCGGAAATCAATCTCTGCTTCACTAACCACAAATGTTACACTTCGGATGTCCATTCAGGTCAGTTCTTATCGAGAAAATTCCAACTTATTTGAAAAAAAAAAGAAAAATTAATGAATTTGATGATCAAATCTATCAATGAACATATATATATATGCTCCATTCAATCAATTTTTTCATTTACTTTGATTCAAAATATCCTATTATTATATAAACTTATTCATTTATTATTATTATTATTATTATATCTTTTATTCTTCATTAAATTTATTTCTATTTAATTTAAAGAGAATACCCAATTAACCTTTTTACCGACAGACGATAGGAAGGGAAGGTATTGTTTCCACACCAAATTTCACTTGTGGAGAATTTTTACGAATCTCCACGAATCGTTCATTTTGTTAACAGAAAAAAGTATTTTTTGAATGATGTCTGTCCGTCTGTCCATCTGTCCGTATGTCCGTCCATCCGTCTAACAATTGAGTGTCCTTAAAGACGTGTCAGCTTGAACGGCCCATCGGATTTTGACAAAATTTGGTATATTTACTTAATGCATCAGTAGCATGAATTAATTAATTAATTAAGGGGCAGCATGGCTGAGTGGGTAGAGTACTAGACTTCTACACAGGAAGCATGAGTTCGAATCCCAGCATAGAACTCAAGATTATATATTTATTTAATTAATTAATTTAATTAATAAATTAATAAATATAAAAATCTAATTCAATTTAACATCGGCTGCCCCACCGAAGAAGGCAAGGGGAAACCACTTCGGTCAAATTTTCCCATGAACACCCTATGACTCCTGTGGAGTTATTAGGGCCACGACACTTCCGCTAGGAAGTTATCGACAACGAAAAGAAAAAAAAAAAAGCATGAATTCATCAACTTTTCGTCTATATCCAGAAACCGGAAGTGGCAGTTTACAAAGTATTAATTTTATATTCATTATCGGAAATTTCTCACTTAAAATATAGTAGTAATCAAACTTAAGATAATATAATTTAGTCATTTTAATTCAAGTTTTTAAATTTTTTTTATACTATATATATATAATGTTTGGAAATTCATTTATTTCAATTCGCCGGTCGGTTCTGTGCATGGCCACAGCTCATTTTTTTATTGATTATAATATCAGAAGAAAAAAAGAAGGATTTTCTTTATCCTCTTTATTTAATATGGTAGGATACTATGTTTAGGAAAAATACCTACCTATATCTTCTAAAACAATATAAATACTATAAGTAATAAATTATATTTAGAAAAAGTGTGAAGAACCAACTCACTCTTTCTCTCTCCCCCCTTTTTTTTCTTTATTTTTTTAAATTATTATATTATATTTTCAAGTGCATATGAACTGAACTTGGAATGATTAGCTAAATTACAAAATATCATATGAACGTTGCATGAAAAATATGTAATTTCTTAATGATTGAGAAAATGTTCGTAGAAAAATCTATGAATGTAAATACGACGATTGATCGTTGCCGAGAATAAATATTTTATCAGACAAGTTATATTTCTTTTTTATTTACTTTTTTTTATAATATAATTTATAATATATAAACAATTACTCACAAAACAAAATAAAAAACTAAAATAAATTATAAAAAAACAAACAAACAAACAAACATTTCTATATATATATATATATATATATATAATTTCCGTCGTATGTATGTGATGTCTGTAACATTGTGATGTTAGTTACAAATTCAGTTTGAACTTAAATTGCAAACACCGTTTGCAACGGCTTCGTCTAGTATATACCTACATATATATATATATATATATATGTGAGAGAAGTTACTATTAGATTATATGTACTAATATATATAAAAGAAATATGAAAGGTCACTTGATAGTATTAATTGCAATTATATGGTTAAACAAATGATTTAACAGAAATTAATTAATAATATTTTATCCTAATTTAAAATTTTTATTGATGAAAATGAATGGAAAACTACATAGTTTTAGATATATAAGACATAGAAAGAATATAATAATAAAAATAAAATAAAAACACAAAATATTGGTAATCGATTTAATCTTGAAGATGTTTTATTTTTTTAAAAAAAAAATAATAAATAAACTATAATTATTTGATTTAAAATAAATATTTATTAAACAAGTAAAAAGGCTATCTCTTAAGATTTATTTTATTTATATTAAATATAGTATATAATAGTAAAATTTAAATATATTTCATTGAATTATATATATGTCATTGGAAAGAAATATTCTTAAGAATAGTGACAAACAAATATTATACACTTTTACTATAAAGTAATCTTTTAAAGGTACTTAATTGTTTTTAATAAAAAAAGGCAGGGAAAGAATTCAAGTCTTGTTTCGATAGGAAGCCGGTTGGTTGTTAACAAGCGATCGTAAGGAATGTTCTTTCTCAGTTTAATCTGAAAATACAGATACACAGAGTTAATGTCAATCGCAGAAATTCCGTCACTAAAAACGCAAAAAAAAAGAAAAAAGAAAACAAATGAAATTGTTATCCAATCAAGTTTTTCTTGTATTTATATCATTTTTTTTTTAAATCCTATTTTAAAATTATTGATATTATTCGTATTTAAAGATATTAATTGAAAAATAAATATAATAAAATAAATTAATATTTTCTAGTAAAGAACTTGTAAAATCGTTGTTTACCATAATCTCGAAATAATTAAAATGCTCGAATAATAACAATTCTAAAAAAATATATATGCTAATCCCGTATTATTTTTATTTAAAATTACATTTGCCCCCCCCCCCCCTGAATTTCCGAAATAATGAATTGATTATATTTCTTTGAAAATTTTCATTTAGTTTTTTACAAATTATTAAAAACTTCATTTTTTGTTTTTTTGTATTTAGGTAGGCTTTGGATCAAAAAAAAAATAGAACGTACCCTAAAAAAAAATAATTTCTGAGTTTATTAATTAGATTTTACTAAAATTTATAGTCTATATTCAAATAAGATTTTCATTGTAAATCTAATCAATCAATTTGGAGTATTTATTATAAATAAGTATAATTTTTTAAAACAAACAGGGAAAATTTCTAAGATTATATTTTAATTTTATATTTAACCATTTTTTCACTGTACAGTTAAGATTAAGAGAGAATTTTTAAATTAGATAAAGTGAATAAAGTTTGAAATTTATTAAATTTTTTAAACGATCTTATTATGAATCAAAAGGAACTTGATTCTGTTTAATTAACGTCTCTTTAGTTAATTGACGGATAATTCATTAATTTTTCAAAGAGGTATTTTTTTCAACATTAAAATAAATGAGTAATTTGTTTATTTAGTAATTAATTAATCAACCTGATAAAAAATAGTCTCGTATTTTAAGTAACTTATACACAATATCAATTTTCAAATTTAAATTTAATATTTCAATTTAATTTTGTATTTATTTGTATGGATGGAAAATTTATTCATAATTCTTCTCTTTTTTTAATTAATAATTAGAAATGGTCAGAATAATCCTGAGACTAAAAACAATTTGGTTTTAAATTGTAGATGGAATATTGGTTCAAAATATATTTTTTCCCTTATACATTTATAATTAATATTTTAAGATTTAAATTAAATTAATTTAAAAAAAAATATAAATTATAGTAATAATTTCTAAAAATCCCGAATAGGGCAATAATTTAAATACAATTTTATGGCGTATTGTCAAAATTTAATTCTGGACAACCTTGTTTTGTTGCAATTTTTTATATATCCATTAATAATAACAAGAATTCTACCAGACTTGTTAGACACATTTTTTTTTCTCCTTGGCGTCGAACCCAAGACCTTCAGATAGTAATCACATTAATTCTATTTTATTTTTATAATATATATATATATATATATATATATATATATATATACTTATATGGTTAAATATCATGTGAAATAATATAAATATTAATAATAATAATAATAATACACCACGTTTTTTGTTTTGTTTCTATATCAATTCAATTTTTTTAATAATTTTTACTTAAAATATCTAATCACTCTGAAATTGGTCATTTCTTTCGCTCTTTTGAGCGTGATAAATTAATCCGGTAAACTTGAGAACAAAGTCAAGTTCAAAAATTTAATATAAAAAACAAAACAAAATCGCGTTATAATATATGTACATACATAATCATAAACTTACAAATAAATGGTAAATTTTTAAATCAAGAAATGGTAATTTGCTAAATAAATATAATTTTTCATGTTCATATCCTGGAATATGGAATTTATCTTATACAATTATGATATTCTTATTATTAATAATATAAAAAAATTGATTAGAACAATAATTGTGAAAACGAGTAAAAGTAAGGATAATTTAAAAGACAATCATTTTTTTAATTACTTTTAATCAAAAAATATAAAAAAACAAAAAATAAAATTGATAAATAGACTTTGTTTATTATCAAACTCATTTGCTTTCAATCATTAGAAAATATAAATAGGGAAGAAATATAAAATAAAGGTAATATTTCATTAATTTATAAAATAAACATGAATAAAATTTATGGAATGTGACAAAATTTATTTATTTTATTTATACTTTTTATGTTCATTTGTTTATTCTAGTTATTTTTTTTATAATTTTATACTAAAATTTTAGCATACTAATAAAATGGTATTGTATTATTATTATGCTTGGTGGGCTGCGGGTTGCTTACCCCTGGAATAAATGATAAATAAGTTTATTAAATTATATTTTTATTTTTTTAAAAAAAAAGTATAATTCTAAGCGATAATCAAAGCGAAATTATGATTGATTTTATAAAATTAAATTAAAAATAAAATGGGAAATAGAATTTAAAGTAAGATTAAAATTAATGTTTTAACAAATATAAATTCAAAAAAGGTTTATTAAAGATACAAAAATATAATTAGAAAGTATTATGTTATTTTTTCCATTACTTGGTGACCACAAAAACTTTATTTGGACTCTATTCCCGTGGGATAACACCAAGATGTCCTTTATTTTGATTTTATGAATTCTGGAATTTCCAATAAATCATATTTTAAATCAAAACAACAGATTGATGATAACAAATTTATTTTTCGCAATAATTATTAAGAAATTAATAAGTTCATAATATGTTTATATTGGAGAGAGTAGAGTGCACCTCTTTTTTGATCAAGTGTCAGATATTAGTGGCTGGGTCAAATCCGGGTTAAATTTATGGAGGGAGGTTATCATTTATCAAGACGCCACTCAGACGGGTAGACCAATGATAACCTAAGCACTCATCAGAGACAACTTTTAAAGTCATTATTCAAATCATATTGTTTTTAAGTTTCAAATATACTATAATATCTTATATATTATAATAATAAAATAATGATAAATAATTTCATATATTACTATTTTTCTTATAAATAAAAACCTTAGACTAGTGATTCTCAACAACTGTGTGCCGCGATAATGAATAGAAAAAAAACAATCAATAAATCAAACTTGAACTGAACATGGATTGAGATTATTTTTACTTATTCTTAATAAAATAAATTCTTCTAAAAAAAAGGTAAAACGTTTTTGCGATCAGGCTCTTAAACATTTTCTACTTTTTTTCAAATTTTTCAATATGGTAAATAAGTAAATAACTTTTATATTTCTCTTTTTCTTTGAGTGCCGCCAAATGTTTGAACCGTTAAAAGTGTGCCGCGGTAAAAAAAAAGGTTGAGAATCACTGCCCTAGACAAATAAACGTAAATGATATTTTTCTCGTACACTAATATTAAATATAAATGGATGTTTATGAAAATAAAAATTTTAATTATTCTCTTAATCAATAATTTAAAATAATGAATAGAAAAAAAAAACAATCAATAAATCAAACTTAAACTGAACATGGATTGAGATTATTTTAAATTTTTTGGTTCATTAATCTCTTACAAAGTAAATTTGATGTTAAATTTATTTAAAATCATAAATAACAAATAAAAGAATTCAGATTCATTTTTCTTCCTCGGAATTGGACTCTTAAGTTATCCAAATTCCAAATCGGGATAAAACTCTATATTTATCATGTTTGAAAGTGAAATTGGCAAGTTCTCTTTCTCTGACCTGAATGCTTTTGGAAAATTATTTACTTATTCACATACATACACACACACACTTTAATATTTCATTTTCTTAAAATATCTATTCTCTTAAATAGAAAATAATCACAAATTATTAACCAATATGATAATATATAGTAATTTATAAATTTAACCCATTCTCAAGTAATAAAAATTGGTATAAATAATTTAAAAAAAAAATATTAAAATACGTAATAAAATATATTAATTAGAAATTATTTAAATATTAGGCAATTATATATTTTAATTAGATTATAGATTTTTACCTATTTAAGAAAAAAAAAAAGAAAAATTAAATATAAATAAATATAAATGTATTAAATAATATAATTTAAATTTTAAATTTTACATTAAAAGCTATAAAAATAAAAAAAATATCTATGTAAGAACTAACCATAGAAATGAAATGAAATTAAAATTTTATATATATAAAAATATTTTATAATTTCTAAAAAATAAATTCAAATAAATCAATGTAAATGGAAACTTTTTAAAAAAATATTTTTAGTTTTATTAATTTCTCCAAATTTTATAATCAATCAAGGTTTATATTTTATAATTATGATGTGAGAGAAATAAAATTGTTAACTTTGTGTCGTTATGAGACTTTACGAGATCGGATATTTTTCTTCACATGCCATGGCCAATTGAATTAGGTAAAGGACAAACTTGAGAGTCTGTCTAAGCTTTTTATGTATATCAATGAGTTTTTTTTTTTATTTATTCTCTTCTGGTTTGTGGATCTAAACGATCCAAGAAATCAAAATTCTTTAGAATAATTATAATAATTAAATTTGTATGTATATATATATATATATATTAATTATTATTATTTTTTTTTTTTTTTTGGATGAAAAAAATTTCAATTTCAAAATACTTGGTATTGAGTTCATTAACCCTTTGACACCGTTGAGGGACAAACTTTCTCTCTAGAAAATGTGGTGCGGGCTAAATTACCAATTACCTTATTACGAAAACCAATTCCCTCTCTTGATATTATTCTCTCAGAATGGACAGAGAGATTACAATTATTACGATATTTACCATCTGTTTGAATTTCAAATTACATCACAATTTACAAATCTTTATTTTTGTTATTTTTTATTATTATAATATAAACCAAATACTAGACTAATATTAGACACTTATCTCTTGTTAAATTATTGAAATTATATTAAGTATTATATAATTTTTTTAAATCTAATATTTTTTACCGACTGACGATAGGAATGGAAGGTATTTTTTTCACATGTGAAGATTTTTACAGATCTCCACGAATCAAAGTATTTTTAGCATGATGTCTGTCCGTCTGTCCATTGTGTGTCCGTATAGATGTGTACAGATTTAACGGTTCAACGCATTTTGATAAAATTTGGTATATTTACTTAATGCATCAATAGCATGAATTCATCAACTTTTGGTTGTATATCCGGAAATCGGAAGTGGTAGTTTACAAAGTATTAATTTTATAGGAAATCGGAAGTGGTAGTATTAATTTTATATTCATTGTCGGAAATTTTTCACTTAAAATATAGAAGTAATTAATAATTGAGTAATTAAACTAAAAATATAAACCAAGATAATATAATTTAGTCATTTTAATTTTAAAAATATTTTTTTTATACCTTTTATATATATATATATATATATATATATATATATAATGTTTGGAAATTAATTTATTTTCAAATCTTCGGTCGGTTCTGTGCCTGGCCACAGCTCATTTTTATTTTTTGGATTGATACTTTGTTAAATCCAAATTATTGAAATATGTTTTGCTATAATCATATTCATTTGGTAGGTTGAACTTTTCAAGATTATATTTTTGAAAAACCTATAAATACAGTAATCAATAAATAATTTAAGGAATACTATCATCTTTATGTTAATTAAATTTTAAATCTGTAGCATGTTTATATCAAAATTGAAAACACTACACATTAAGATTTTTGTAGTTTTCTCTATTTGTTAATATCGTTTTTTTTTTGTAATTACTTTTTTTTACTAATTTCCTTTAACTTTAACTCAATCAAAAATGAACGGGATTTCGCGGTCGAATGACAATATCAGCTCTCAGAACAATGGAATGATTAATTTTTTTTTATTCAAACAATTTCTTCTTCTTCAATAAAGATCACAAGGTTATAGATGCTAATATTAATAATAATAATAATATATATATATATATATATATATATATATATATATCACTAACATTTTTTTACCGACCGACGATAGTAAGGGAGGTATTGTTTTCACACCAAATTTCACATGTGGAGATTTTTACATATCTCCACGAATCATGCATTTTCTTAACAGAAAAAAGTATTTTTAGCATGATGTCTGTCCGTCCGTCCGTCCGTCTGTCCGTATAGATGTGTACAGCCTGAACGGCTGAACGGATTTTGATGAAATTTGGTATATTTACTTAATGCATCAGTGGGATGAATTGATCAACTTTTGGTACAAATCCGGAAACCGGAAGTGGTAGTATTAGCGATCGACGATAGGAAGGGAAGGGTTATTTTCACACCAAATTTCACATGAGGAGATTTTTTTACATATCATCACGAATGTATTGGTTTTATCCTCGGGAAAAATCATCTTCATTATGTTTTTCTTAATTTAAAATTATATGACGTCACCCAGCCCTTCATGACGTCACAGCCTCGGGTAACGCCGGGCAACGCCGGCTACCTCAGCTATATATTATAAATAAAATAAAATTAAAAATATTTATGTTCTATCCATATATGTTTTTTATTACATTAATAGATATATTAAAATTATTTGAAATTGTTTCTGTAACTGGAAATTAATTTATTTCAAACCGTCGGTCGGTTCGGACCTGGCCACAGGTCAACTTATTATAAATAGAGCGAGTCAATTTTTTTCACTTTTTTCTAATTAATTAGTTAAATATTAACATTTTTATTATATATTAATTGTAACACATATCTTATATATATTTATCATATTTTAAAATAATATATTTTAAAAATTATTGAAAAAAAGAATCAATTATGAAGAAGAAAATTAATTAATACTAGTATACCAAAAAAATTGCAAATGTTCTGCATCATTTTAAATGAAAAAATTCTAATTTACCCATTTTTACTCAATTGGACAATTTTTTTTAATTAGATTTAAGATTGATCGAAAGATGGAAAATTGATTTTTTTTTTTAATTTCAGATAGTTAAGAATTTATTTTTAAGAAATTGATGAATATTTTTAATAAAAAAAAAATATAATATATATATTTTTCATTAATGTATAGAATTAAATCTTTTTAATTAATTAATAATAATAATAACAAAATTAATATTTGTTAGAATTTTTATTTTTGATCTCAAAGTTAATTACTATATCTTTGTGTATTATTATTTTTTTTCAATATTTACTATCATTTGTATTTAATATGTAACAAAGATGAATCTATCATGATTTATCATGAAATTATATTTTAGAAAATTTCTTAAGTACATACATGTTTGTTGTGTGGAGGTATAAATTTAGGTATATATAAGAAGGTAGACGATTAACACTTGAAATATAATAACCTTGACATTTATTTTAATTTGTTTCGATTATTATTTTTATAAATAATAATAATCCCCCCTCATTAATGACATTTAAATATCGTGTTTGATAATTTATATTCTATTTTAATGATAATAATATTTTGATTAGGTATCTTTTATATAATTTATAATTTGATATTTTTCTATTTTATGTATTCATTTAAAACACGAAATATATTATTATCCATTAATTGAAAATTTAAAATAATTATCTTTAGTACTCAAATTAGACTATTATATTGATAATTGTTATATGATAAAACATAATTTCCTTCTGTTTGATTAATAAATCCGATAATATTTTTATAATTAACTAATATTTCTAATATTTATTATGCTTTCTTCTCTTCAATGATAGAATTTCTATAAATAATAGGTAATATAAATAGATTTGCCAAATTTATAATTTACCATTTTTAAAAAATATATATAAAAAAAAAATTAAATATACTAATAAAATTATTTATTCAAATTTTAGTCAATAATTTCAATTTATAATTAACTAATATAATAATAATAATAATAATAATCAAATGAAAAATAAAATAAATATTTAAATAAGTAATGAATTTTATTAATAAAATATATAATTAACATTTTAAGAAAGAATCTAATTATTTTTAATATAATATAAGATAATTTAATACTAAATTTTTAAAAAGGTGGATTATATATATTTGTGATATATTCATTGGGTAACATAAGAAAGAATTAATTTTAAATTTTAAATAAAATTTTTCTTTGACCGGGAGCTTAGCCGCGCTGTTAAAGTGACTGGTCAGCAGACTCGAGTTCGAGGGATCGAACCTCGCCTAGAGTATCGATATTTAAATAAAAATAAAAATAATAATAAACAATTCTGAGAAGGCTGGCTAAATGGAGATATATTCCGGAAAAGTCAAAAAAAAAACCGTTGATTTTAAATCAAATGGACTTTCCTATTGGGTTGTCAGTAGCAACGAATATATAAAAAATATTTATCCCTTGAATAAAATAATTTCTTCCCATTTCCGCATAAAGTTCTTGAGATCGATTTTTTCTTTAGAAATGAATCATGCCCCCACGCGAAATGAACTCATGTGGTTGCCAGTGACTCATTTTGGAACCTCCACTTTCATTAGATATAAACAAGTTTTAGATTAAATAAAAATTGAATATAAGTAATCTTCTTTCCTTTAAAAAAATCCAATTTTATATTAGTATATTATCTCTATTTAATGATATTTATTAATATTTTAATAAAAATCTTAAAAGAATTTGTTGAAGTTGACGTAGGGTCAATGAAATATGTCATATAAACAAATAAACAAAATTGAAAATTATATTTATGATTAAAAATTAAATTAGTATTTCTATTATACAATTTTTTCAATAATTTTAGAATATATATTCAAATGTTTATTTTCTTATATTTTAAATTAACACTTTCTTATTATTTTTTTCAACTTATATTTAATTTAAATGATTCTCAAAATGAATGTGGAAGTGTTGAATTTTTAATGATTTAATTCAAAATATTAAAATAATATATATACACAATATAAAGAATTATATTTATAATATAATTTAAAATAAAAAATAATTTGGATTTTTTTAAATATCATTTTCTTTAAATATTTCAGTAAGTATATATATTTTGAAAAAAAAATAACTTCATTTAATTTTTTTTTTTTAAATAACTTATGTTGATTTTTCGACCGGATTCTACTGATTATAAATAAAATAAATTTATCAAATTTGTTTCACAATGCACAAAAATTCACTGAATATTTATAAATAGTTTTATGGAGCGAATGCATTAATAATATTGTACATTCTATATTATTTTTATATGTGAATATTTATAAAAAGAACATGAAAGAAAACATGTTGGGCGGTTTTAATCATTTAGAAAATTTAATTAGGCTGATTCATTCACAGTGCAAATCATCCAAATCCAAATCCAATCTAAACTAGATAAATAAATATTCTCTCTACTAAAATTGTAAAAATAAAAAAAAATTATGTTATTCTTGAAAAAGGAATCAATATGCACGTCTGGTGTCATTTTCAATTCAAACAGCATATATCACGATTATTTTCATTTGAAAAAATAAACGAACAGAAAAGAAAGAAAAAAATAATTAAAAATGATGATTAACAAATTAAATATGCATTGCTTTTTTTGAACAAGGTTGCCTTTAAAATGGTTGAGGGGCTAATTTGAGAAGGACAAATGTCAGAATATTTATATCATTACATTTAGGACGTTTTTTAAAAAAAAAAAAATTAAAATCTAAAAAATCCTTTAAATAATTTGCACAAGGTTAAAACTATTCTTAATTGACATAATACTTATGAAATATTTTTATATTTCTGATTGAAAATAAAAAGTGAACGTTTATTTTTTTTTTGAATGGAGTTTACGAGTATATTACCTATCATATTTGAAACATATAATTCTTTAAATACATATAACAATCCTCATTCATTCATTCATCATCTAAAATGTTCATTCAAATAGAAAATAAGAAATAAATATTTCAAAAGGGTGGACTCAAATTTCAATCAGGTGACCCTCAAAAATTGGATAAGAAAAGTTTAAATGGAATTAAAAAAGGAATCCACTGGTAAAGTTTTATCCAATTCCATGATACATTGGTTAGACTGAACAATTAGCGAGTTGAATCATAACAAGATTAAACTAAATTTTAATTCATCAAAACAATTAAATATTTATTAAAATAATTATAATAATAATAAAATAAACTTTATTATTTCATTACGCATTTCATATGGCGTTATTTTTTTTTTTTTTGGTAAAATAATAAAATTTCCTTGTATATATATATGTATAAAGTTTCAAAAATGCTAATAACTTTTCTATTTTTTAATATTTACATGAATACCATGAAGAAGGAAATAAAAACAAAGGGTTAAATGAAGCTCTAGTGAATTTTAAATCAATTGATATTCTTCTGAAATGAAATGACTAAACTGACTGATGAAAGCTTGAGCTGAATAATAAATTTGCAATTTAAAATTTAAATCTTGAACCCATTAGAAAGATACTTTGGCCTCTCGTGCTCCGTATGCTGATAAGCAAGCATTTTGTCCATTGTCAGGTGTGTTTTGGATGAAGACTACCTGACCTTGAATTGCCCTTTGCCCTGTCCTCTACGCTTCCCAAAGAAAATCGATGCCAATGTAATCAAAGTTGAATGAAGTATAGTGGACGGTCAAGGGCGTATTTCATCTACTATTTTTTTAATAAATAAATAATAAGTGCATATCAAATGAATATATATATATATATATAAATATTTATTTATTTCTCATATTTATTATAGTAAATCATTGATATATGTTTTATAAATAGCTCTATTTCGATTTAATATTTTGATTCAACTTTCTTTTATAACGAGTCGATCATAATTTTTCTATTCATAATATATATAATCATAAAATGAATATCATTTAATATAATATTTCCAAATTAATCAAATTTATATTAATTAATTATAAATCCTTAGAAATGTGGATGTAAGTTAATTTAAAATTCTTCTTTTTTTATATATATATATAACAAATAAATCATTAACTCATATCAACCTACTTTCCTTTAAATATTTATTTATTTAATTATTAAAATATTATTGTTCATTAATTTAATATAAAATTTATTGAAAAATAATTGCAAGGATCAATTAAAATAGGCTAGAACAGTGATTCCCAAACTGTGAGCCGCGAAAAAATTTTCTAATACTTGAAATTTTTGATTTAAAAAAAAAAAAAAAAAAAAAAAAGTCAGATGATTTTGCGATGCTCTGAAACATTTCCGATGAAGGGAAGAAAAGTTTTCCAATTTTTCAAGAGAGTAAAAATTTATATAAAAATCGGATGTATTAAGGGAGCTGCAAACCAGAAATATTTGGTAACCTCTGGGCTAGAGTATAAGTAAAACTAGTAGAAAAATAAATTTTTTTTTTATTTTTATCTTACTTCATATTTTATAATTATATATACACAAGTTTATATAAGCGTATATAAAAGTAAAAAACAAAATCAATGAAAAATTAATATTTATTTTTATCAATCATACTAATAATTTAAGAATCTATTTTACTGGTTTGTATCAATTTCGAATCTTAATTTTTATTGAAAATTTTTTTTTAAATAAATAATCTCATCGAAACGCTGAATGAAATTCCAAAACAAGATTTCTATTCTTCTTCTAATCCTACTCTTTCCTTAAAATTATAAAATTTATATTTAAGTATATTTAAAAAAATATATATTTAACAAATTACTAAGGGCAAAGATCTTTCTCTTCATTATTCGATAGACTTTGAAATAAAAAGAAAAAATAAATCAAAAGTTCTCCAATAAAAAATATATCATTGATTTCACAAAAAAAAATCAATGTACATATTATGATATTTATAAAGGATTATTGGTCTTTTATGTAAATTTACACCAATTATAATAGAAGAGAAAAAATTAATTATTGTTTTCGATTCTTAGTATCCTTTATATAATTTTATTTTTACATATATATATATCTTTTTTTTGATATTTGGTGTAATTAGGAATAAACATTATTTAGAATATCATAAACAAAAACGTTGATTTTATTTCTAATATTAATAATATGAATATAAAGATTTTTTATAAAATAACGTTTTTCCAATGGACTAAAAAGAATAAAATAATTTTTCTATAAGCTTGACAAAGTTTATGGATGAATTGCTTCATATTCAACGAAAAACGTTGGGCGCATTTAGTTTTAATTATTCATATTAAAAATCAAGTCAAATTTTTGTATTAATAAAAATTTTATTAAACACATAAACTGACAATTTATAAATAATTTTTTTATATTAATATAAGATTTTATAAATGTATATAGGATATAGGATATAGGATATAGGATATTGTACTCTTATTTTCTTACATTCTTTGTTTCATTTCTCTCGGGGACATATATATAAAAAAGTCTATCTCAATTTAAAGATGATGAAAAATCGATTTTAATTTTTCAAAAGAGCGTACAGACAGACAGACGCCAAGTGAAGTTGAGAAAAACGTTATAATATATATATATTCTCGACTAAAAAAATAAATTGTTTAAAATGTTAAATAACTATTTTTTAATTTGTATTTTTTTTTCTTCAATGTTACTTTTATTTTAATATTTGGAAATTTTCGAAAACCCCTCTAAAAAGATAAAAAAAAGAAAGATTATTTTATATTATAATAAAATAAGTGAATTAAAATTTCTCCTTTATCTATTTTGGATGATTTCAATTTCTAAGAATCTATAAAAATTGAATGAATCACTAAACTCTTCCTGATCTTTGTTTAGATTTAATTTACCTTGACATATGTTATTTTATCCCGATTATAATAATCTCAATTAATCGGTTAATTAAATATTTGACAACTTTCATAAAGCATTAAAGAAAGAAAAAAAAATTCGCCAGTAATAATTTTTTAATGAGCTTTTATGTCAAACCATTTGATAAATTGATTTTATCTGCATGGTGTAATGTAAATTAATATTTGCAATTATACCTACACTATCCATTTCATTATTCGGAAGGGGAAATATAATTCATTTGATCTTTTTCAAATAAAATAACAAAGAAGCAAATCGAATCAATGAAGAACAGGCAACCAGATATTGATTCTAAACAAATATATTTACTATACCACTGTATTTATTTAATTATCTAGCTTCTACTATTTATTTGAATAGCGAAATGTATTAAAATTTGATTTGAAAATAAAGCAAAACCACAAGGCTTTGTTTTTTTATTACTTTATTTAATTAAATAATTGTATTATGTTTAATAAAGTTAAGGAATATAAGATTACTAGGAATCATTTCAAAGGATTTTAGACACCTAGAATTTACGGTTTATTTCAAATAAACATCGCCATTTTAATTTATTAACCTTAATTAATTATACAAACAATCAATACTATTTTAAGCATACATACTTTAAGTTATTTTTTTTTTAATTGGATTAATTTGTTGAAAAGTTGATACAATTTAAACAAATGCATCGTTTATGTGCTCTGGATTCAAAATGTTCTTACCACTATAATAATAATAAAATTCATTGATATATATATATATATAATACGAGTATATAAGAAGATTATTAATGAAACCAATTGGGGAACAATCATTAAATTGTACATTTTTTTTTAAAAAAAAACTCTGGAGTGTCTCTACTCGACTATCTCGCAAATTTGAATTGGATTAACTAACACATATATTATATTTGAATTAAATTTAATTAATTATAAATTAAAATTAATAAATAATATTTATTAAATCAGCACGTCTTTGTTGATAGCACCACGTCACCTGTTGGCGCGTGATTTGAAGTCGTGTTAAAAAATTAATTCCGGTACTTTCAGTGATTCAATCAAGCTATTTAGCAGTTTTATACAATTTCTAACCATGCGAAAAACTATCAAACATATATCTTTATTTTTACGGTCACTTTAGAGGAAAAAAAATCAAAACGTGGTAGGTAATGGTCCTTTTCTGAATGAGCTACATTTCTCAAAAGTTGATAGAAAACTACGAATTTTGAATAATGCTCGTGTACCAAATTTCATTATTCTCTGGCGAAATAGTAAAAAGCACCAAATCGGGGGAATTTGAGTCGGGACAAAAATTGGGTGGAGGGGTAGTTCAAAATGGGAAAATGTGGTTACTATGGCTATTGTTAATTAAATATATAAAGTTTTAAAAAAATACTGACAGAGTCAATTCATAAAGAAATTATAAAAAATTACAAATATATATTAATACTAGTAAATATTTATGGTATTTTTAAAATATTAATAAATTTTACTTTAACATATTATAATATTAATAATATATTTAATGTTGAAGTTTATTAGAATAATTTTTTATATAAAATATGATATTTTATGATAAGTACGTGATTATTTTAAAAACTTAACTATTTTATAAATATAAAAGTATATAAACACATATTTCCTAAATTTGTATGTTTAAAATTTTTGAAATAATTTGAATTGCAGTGTATACATATATTTAATAATACTTTAGATTTATTAAAATAAATTCTATTTTTGATTTTAATTTTTTTTTTTTTTTTTGTTACAGGTAAAAAAAATTCTTCTCTATTCTAATACGAGTATAATATATATTTATTCAAGACATCAAATAGTGAGTTATTTGGTAACGACGTTTTATTAAAATAATAAAATATCCCTTTTTCTAAAGAATGAAATAACTAATCACATGTTTACTCAACGTGCTTGCAAAATAATATTTATTTTATCTTATATAATCAGAAAATAAAACGAATGCCAAAAAGACGAAATTCTTTCCCTTTCCATTTATTTTTTTCATTGATTTATTTAACCGGATCTTTCTTGATTAAAAAAATACCATACAAATAAATGAATTCTTTTATTGAATTTGTCCTTTGAGATGAAATGTTAAACCGGTTGTTATTTGTTGTTGTTCTTTACATATTTTGATTTTAAAACATGAAATTCATACTTCCATATAATAAATAAAACCAAATACGTCCAAATACATATAAAATAAACCTTATTATAAAGCATACCTAAATTTAATTAGAATTAAATCAAATTTTTCAAATTTTTTTTTTCAAGTAAATTTTATAAAGAATATATAAGTATATGTTTTAGTTTAGAAATTTAAGAAATAATTATTCAAATTAGTCTTTATGTCATGCATTTGGTTAAAACTTTGCCAGTGGGTTCCTTTTTTAATTCCAAACAAACTTTTCTTATGCAATTTTTGCGGGTCGCTTCTAGTTTACGAAATAAAAATTATTAAAATTTGCATATATATCCATTGATATACTAAAGCAGGGGTTCTCAAACTTTTTCTTCCATAGACCCCCTGTAAGAATTTTATTTCATCTAATTGTGTGTGTGCAAAAGCTACCACAGACGACTCATTTTAAAACACTTAGTAATAGAAAAATGAGAGGAAATTGTATAGAAGAAAGAAACTGAATTATCAATAATTATATCTATATTTTTAATGATTAAATTTAACACATAATAAAAAAAACATAAATATTTTACAAAATAATAATATTAGTGTAATGGATGGACTTAACGTTTTTGTGCGATTTCTTTTATGTTTGTCCTAAAATTACTAAGTTTTATTCTTAAATCTCCCCTTTTAATTTATTTTACTAAAAAGACATCCATAGACCCCCAATAGACCCCTTGGTGATCATATACCCCCCCCCATGAAGTCCCATATACCCCCAGGGGCTCCACATGGACCCCTTTGAGAATGGCTGTTCTAAAGAGACCATGTTTTATTAATTTGTCCAGCAAAGGGCTTCGGACTAATTTTCGGGTGTTTTTTTCAGTTCGGATTGGATATAGAAAAATTAAAAAATTAATTAATTAAATAAATTCCTTATATCCGTACCGAAAAAAACGAAAATTAGAAATAAATGAATAATTAGTTAATTAGTCAATAAAACATTATTACTTAATGGTACCTTTCGACGTTCATAACCAGCTAATCTGTTAAACTTAAAAAATCTTTATTTATCTCGTAAACTAGAAACTACCCGCAAAAATTACATAAGAAAAGTTTATTTGAAATTAAAAAAGAAACCTACTGATAAAGTTTCATCTAAATCCATGACATAAAGACTAATTTGAATAATTACCAAAAATACTTTCAGTTATTCATCTATTTAATGAAATTTTTGTTAATAACATTGAGTATGAGATAAAAATCAACATGAAAATATTAATTAGGTTTAATATATAGACAACTTTCAAAAAATCAAGTGTTTATTGTAAATAAGTAATAATATAATAAATAGATTAATATTTTATTGATAATTGGTAAACCTATATGGTGGCCAAACCGTGGCTCTTTTTGAGTTTATTATGGCTCAATTAAAAAATTTAAAGTTATCACAATTTAGAATTTACATATATTAAACTGGAAAAAGGCTACGTCATGACACATATTTATTTACATATAATTATTTAAAGGAAATTTAAAATTTAGTTATTTCTGCAAGTTTTAAAAATTTTATTGTAAAATGTATTCAATCTATCCTAACTCTGTCTACTTTATTACAATAGCAACTGCAAAACTATTGCATGCAAGGCATACGACTTATTATTATAATTAGGTATTTTAATCGCGCACGTATTCGTAATTTTTGTTTCTGTGACTACGAACACACCCCAAAAAAATATAAAAAGTAAAATTTTTTTCCGATTTGGCTCTTAAACATTTTCGATTTTTACTATCTCGCCAGAGATAGTATTGCGATCACGAAAATTTTCGATGTTGAGATTTTGATGTTTTTATACGTTTTGAAGGTTCCTGAATCATTTTCACTAAGGTTGAGAAAAATGTCTGTGTGTGTGTGTGTATATATATATATATATATATGTGTGTGTGTGTGTGTGTGTGTGTATGTATGTAGACAAGATTACGCAAAAACGGTTTGAGCTAGAATGATGCAATTTGGTACATGGGCATTATTCAAAATTCATAGTTTTCTATCAACTTTTGAGAAATGTAGCTCAACCGGAAGAGGGTCATTACCTACAACGTTTTGATTTTTTTTCCTCTAAAGTGACCGTAAAAATAAAGATATATGTTTGATAATTTTTCACATGATTAAGAATTGTATAAAACTGCTATATATAGAATTTCAGCTTGATTGAATCGCTGAAAGTACCAGAATTAATTTTTTAACACTGCAAATCTCCCGCGCCAACACGTGCCATGGTGCCATCAATAAAAAACCAAACATGCGCTGGTTTAATATTTATTATTTATAATTTATAATTAATTAAATTTAATTTAAATATAATATATTATGTTATTTAATCCAATTCAAATTGCGAGATAGTCGAGTGGAGACACTCCAGCTTATTCAATATAGCTCTAAGTATCACCAAGTGTGGCCACCCTTGCTATATATTACAAGTACACTGTAAACAGTGTTAGCTTCTTATGTAAATTTTGGTTAAACGGATGGAAGGAAGGAGTGGTAGTCACATGGAATTATATATATGTATATAAAATAATATCTAATAAAAATTAATTCTATTTGTTGAATATTGTTTTACCAAATATGTATGTAGTATGTTAATAAATTTTAAAATTAAAGTTAATTAAATTTAGTGAAATCGATGTTGAGTGAGTATATTGTAAATAGCTACATTCATAATATTTATTAAAACAAAATCAAAATAATAAAACTTACAAAGTAAATGAATTATTCTATATGTTAGAATTATTAGATAATTGCATTTGATTTCCTTTTAATTATTTTTTTAATAAATTTATTTAGATTTTGCTAGTAATTTACAAAAAAATTAACAATTTACATAAAAAACATTTAATTTTTTTACCGACCGACGATAGTAAGGGAGGTATTGTTTTCACACCAAATTTCACATGTGGAGATTTTTACATATCTCCACGAATCATGCATTTTCTTAACAGAAAAAAGTATTTTTAGCATGATGTCTGTCCGTCCGTCTGTCCGTCTGTCCGTCCGTATAGATGTGTACAGCCTGAACGGCTTAACGGATTTTGATGAAATTTGGTATATTTACTTAATGCATTAGTGGGATGAATTGATCAACTTTTGGTGCAAATCCGGAAACCGGAAGTGGTAGTATTAGCGATCGACGATAAGAAGGGAAGGGTTATTTTCGCACCAAATTTCACATAAGGAGATTTTTTTACATATCACCACGAATGTATTGGTTTTATCCTCGGGAAAAATCATCTTCATTATGTTTTTCTTAATTTAAAATTATATAACGTCACCCAGCCCTTCATGACGTCACAGCCTCGGGTAACGCCGGCAACGCCGGCTACTTCAGCTATATATTATAAATAAAATATTTATGTTATATCCATATCTGTTTTTTATTACATTAATAGATATATGAAAATTATTTGAAATTGTTTCTGTAGCTGGAAATTAATTTATTTCAAACCGTCGGTCGGTTCGGACCTGGCCACAGGTCAACTTATTTTCCTTTTTGATGGGAATTGATGAGAGTTTTTATTTTTCAAAATTGTTAAATAATATTAAGCCTTTAAAAAATATAATACCTAGTTAATAAATATATTTTTTTAATTATTTATACTTATTAAAATGCTAAAAAGTTGAATATATAAAACTTGTGAATGGTAATGAAAATTACACAACATTTATAATTTAATTTTTCAAATGATAAAAAAGATTGTGCACGTACATAATTTTCTTAAGTGGTCTCTCATTTAAAAAGCCGCTGACGTTTTCATTCTTCCTCTCTTCATCAGCTGTTAAGCGTCTTAGATTACTTAATCTATGAATATGAACTGAACTACATCTGTTTTGTATGTGTGTAGGCGATTCATTCATTCATCGAATGCTTGTTTCATTGAGAGCAAAAACGACATTCGAGTGAGTATATGAGAATACGACCAAGCAAGAACGAGAGAGGTATCTCTCCCTCTCTTTTTTATTTTTTTTTCCTCTACATGCTGCATATATGGTCACTTGGTCACCCACGGCCCATTCCTTAATTCTATTAATGATGATAGTTTAAAGAGACAGAAAAGGTCAACAAAAAATATCGAGTAATATCCGGAGCCAAGCTATTCGTCATTCTTAAACGATTCATTTACCTCTTTTGGATAATTAATAATTAATTAATCATACCTTTATTAAATTATTATTCAAATATTATAATATAAGAATTTATCGAAAATAATTTCCAATTTTCCATTTTATTTTCATTAAAATCCTCAACTTTTTATTAAAACTTGAATAAATTTTATTATTAATTCGTACATGAAATCTAATTAAAGCATATACATCTATTATTATAATAATAATAATATAATATATTCATTTCAAATAAATTAGTATAAGGGTTTTATTTAATTTAATATCAAAAAGTGTTTACTATGAAAATCGAATTATAATTTACTTGTAGAATATTTAATTATATTTTTTTCATATATTTATTCATAATTTAAACATAATGATAAGGTCTATAGATAAATTGAAGATCATTTTTTAAAGTTTATTTTCTTATTTATATATTTATTGAAAAATATTTTATACAAAAATAAAATAAATCTTAGTATATATTCATATATTAAAAGGCATTAAAATCAGAATAACTACTTGATTTATTAATTAAATAAAATTATAAACATTAGAATAATATGTAAAATGGTAATATCCTAGTAAATATTACTAAATATACATTAAAGGGTAGTGTGACTTTGAACGGAGATTTTCACCAAATGTAATGAAATAAAAGAGGGAGAAAAAAATGGATTGAAATATAAAGAGTTAGAAGTGATTACTAAGTTCTATGTTTATGAGAAAATTTTATTTTGACAACATCATAAGATAATATATTATGTTCCTTTATATGGTAAATATTTATATAAACATATCTTATCTTATCTTATTATACTAGCAAAAATTGTATATATATATACTAGTATATATATTTATATTTTTGAAATATTAAACCGCTTTAAGAATTTTTTTGAAATTCACACCATAGATAATTTTTATAAAGAAAAATCGATTTGTATAGATTTCAGCCTGGGAAAAAAAATCATCCTTGTTAGTTTTTTCTTAATTTAAAATAAGAATTTTAATGATAAAAGATGGCGCCGGAAAGTGCTTCCTTAAATAAAAAATATTATAAATAAATTAAAATTAAAAATATTTATTTTAATAATATTTTGTAATTAAATTACGAAATATATATTATTGTTATATGTTATATCCAGAGGCCATACTTTTCTGTCTTTCAGTGCAATAATACCTACGTTTAAGGGCTGTATGTTTTATGACTATTTTTTTTTTAATTTATATTCTTTTAAATTATTTGATATTAAATAATCTTAATCTTAAATATTCATAGTTCATAAGGAATAATTTTTTTAAAGCAACGAGCCGCGGCTCGGTGAACCAGGTACTTTAATGGAAATAAAATATGAAAAGTCTAAACAAAATATTTTTAATTGTTTTTACCATAATAAATATATTTCAATAAATGAATATGAATTGGTTTTAGATGTTTTTTTTATCTGACCCAAATAACATCATCTCTAATTTAATGAAAATACCTTCCAAGCTTAAAGCAGATTCCTTTACAAACTAAACACTGATCAAGAACAGGTACAAAAAATAAATAAATAAATAAATAATACTAAAGTATTTAGGGCACTTCTTAATGATTTCTTAGCTTTGCTTTCTCTCTCAGCTGAAAACGTAAACTGTTTATTCAAACGAAAAGATAATAAATAATTTTAGATCATTGTAATAAAATAATACTAATTTAAATAAAATCATTGCTTTTAAATTAATTCAAATTATTTAATTATAATATTCTTCTTAAGAATTTTTTTTTATTTTAACTTGATGTATGTATATGTGTGTTTTAATATATATTTACAAAATTATAACTTTTTTCATTAATAAATTGAAATATAATTAAGTAAGATAAAATAATTTTACTATGAATATTTTTAAAAGAAATATGATACTGAATTTAATGTCATATTTACTTATTTTGTTAATTTATCAATTAGAATTAGAATTATCATAGAATCAATCAATTGTAACAAATTTCTATGTTTATTTTTGTAAAAAAAAAAACAATCTACTTCATTAACAAAGTTTATAGTGAATTTGATCAAATAGATTGGAATTGTTTTGTTTTTTGTCTTTTATTTTTAAATCGTATTTTACATTTGATGATATTGACTCATATCAATAAAAAATATATATAATAGCCTCATTCAGACACAAATAGGAATAAAACATAGCAATTTGGCGATTTCCTTCCTGCTATCGACACTCATCACCGGAGATTTTTTCAATGTTTAAAGAAAAAAGTAAAATTTCCTGCTAATGAATCACACACACAATTTTTCACTCTCATATTTCTAAAACACAAATTACATATCAATATTTCAATTAATTAGACTCTCTCTCTCTCTCTCTCACTCCTTCTTCGTAGATTAAATAAAGAATAATATATGTATAAAATATTAAATATAAAGTGAATAAAATCAAAGTGCGTGTTATAGTTTGATTCAATTGACACCTCACAAGTGTCTAAACTTATTTAAACGAGTTTCTTCAAAGTTTTATTAGCAGTAGATGGAATGTTTAAATGAAAATACTAGTACTTTATGACACATTTTAAATTTATTCAATAGCCATAAACTAAATGCACATGTCTCAAATTTTGCAGCACAACAACCATCTTCTAAATTTGATAATGATAACATAATTTTGTAACATATATCAATATATATCCAATATCAATTTTTTTCAATTCACATACTTTTATCCAAATAATTTAGATCTTTACCTAAATAATATAAATTGTTAATTTACAATTGGAAAGCAACAGATTTTTATTATAATTTTAATTCATTAATTTTTAGAATTTCTTTGACTGTATTACATAAATATAATTTTAATTTATAATGGATATAAATTTTATAAATCATTAAAAAAAGTGATATTAAAGTGTTGATCATTAATTAACAAAATTATAAATTACATAGGTGAATTAAAATTTCTCTATATGTTGTATAACTATTAAATATTTATGTTCATCTCCATGTATTTTATTTATTATGTAATATAATTATAAAAAAAAATTACTTATGTTTTATTAATAAATATTGTATCTAAAAGAAATTAAATCTTACCATAATTATATCCATTTAATCTTATTATTATATGTTATTATAGAATTTTTTACAAAATTATGTGTGTTTTAAGATAAACTTTATTATAGAAAGTCTATTATTTTTTTTTTTATTTCATTTTTAAAAAATATACATATAAATTATAATTTTATTAATTGTTATAGAAAATTAATTTCTCTTATGATCTAGAATTAAACATGTTTGAAATACCGATATATAACTTTTATTTTAGAAGAAATTGAGATCACAGGGGTTTATATAAACAAGGAAATCCATTAAAACTGAGGGCACTTATTCAATGAATTTATTACTCGCGTATTTCGGTCAAACAAACAATGAAAATTGAAAAATAACATCTTCTTTAATTAATTAGATAAACATCGTAGATTTAGTTTATAAGCATATACTACTATTACAACTACTATTATTACTACTACTACTACTACCTCTACTAATCTACTACCTCTACTAGTACTACTACCACTACTAATAGTACTACCTCTACTAGTACTACTACCCCTTTACTAGTACTACTACTACTACTGTGACAGAATAAACATAAATGTCAAATCTAAATTTTTGTTGCTTTAATCCAATTTTTATTAAGTATTTAATAGTTTTAGACAATCAGCTTTTATTGTCTTTGTTTGTAAATAAACATTTATTAAAAAATAAAAATAAAAAAGTTAAAGTTCTATAAAGATAAATATTTATGACACTATCGAGTTTTCTTCTTACCTTTTTGAATCTCTTCAAGGTTAATGATGATTTCATTAAATCATACTTGTCAATGTGTTTCATTTAAGAAACGCAGTTTAGGTTATGGAATACTTTAACTATCATTTTTTTTTTGTTATTCTTACATTTTATTTATCATTTGTTTTATTAATTATAAATTATTATTATTATTATTATTAAATTAGAAATTCGATGATTTTTTGATTTTATATTAAGAAAATTATTTATAAATCATTTTTCTATTAATTTCTACAATTTTTAGAAGTAATCCTATAAAATTCTAGACTCGTACTTTTCATAATTTAAAAAAAAAGTTTTTTAAACTTTTTTTAAAATGTCACTTCTAAAAAAGTTATTTTTTTCAAAAAAAAAAAAGTTTAATCTTATTTAGGAAATGTAATGATAGTCTCAAATCAGTTTGTTTAGTTTTTTTTTTATTTTTGAAAATGAATCTTTGTATATACATGGATAAGTGGTGGTCAACTTTCTTAAATTGCATGATTCTAGAGTGTGTGGGCGCAGATTATGTTGCCAGGCCTTGAGGGCAAAAGACCCACGCCGACGCCCAACTTTTTGCTTTAACTGAGATCTTGAAAGGAAAATCTGAATATATAACTTTAATTATAAAACAATTTACATTTACCAAATACTGATGATATCCACCAAGTTATTTTATGGTAATATTTATTCAGAATTCTTTTATATTTTAAATCGAAATATTATTCTTTTTTTATTTTATTATAAAATTTCAAAATATAGATAGATTATCTGATAGAATAATTTATATATTATATGAGACAATTGATTGTTCTTGACATTGAAAATGATTCAATTACAATCGAGGAAAAAGAACACTTACGGTCACGATATGAAAGAAATTTCTTGTTTCTTAATTGATTATTTATTGAATTTGGTAATAAAAAATATGTTAGAAAATTATTATTTTGAAAAATATTTTCTAGACGATTGATTTGATAAGACTAGTAAAAGCAATGTTTTTTTATAGTCAATTGGTTATTAAATGATAGACATAATAATATTTTCAATTAGAAATTAGAAAATTTATATTATGCTCTTGAAACCAATCTTATTTCATATTTACCATTTATTTTTTATTTTAAAAATAAAAAAATTAAAAAATTAAGAAAAATGTTAGATTTGACATTTATTTATAAAATAAAATTAATAAAATAAAAACAAAAGTAAATAAAATTTCTTGCATGCTCTATTAAATTTAAAATATCAAATTTAAAATCCATAAAAGAATAAAATATCACCATTAATGAGATATTTTTTTTTCTTTTACTTGAAAATACAATCAATTTATATTAGATACCAGATATATATATATACATCAGTTCTTTATTAATTCAAATTATTTATAATAAATGAAAAGTTTTCTCATTGGGTTCATTACATTTCTCATTTCCCATAGAAAAAATAACAACATTGAATTTAATTATAACTTCTTCCTATAAAAATATCTTAATTTTTTTCTAATTATATTTAAAAAAAAATAATAACAGTAAATTATATCATTAGTTTCTTATAAGAAACATGGAATATGAAAAATGGTGTCAGTCAAGAATACATTTCAAAAACAACACAAATTAATATTCATAAGATTAAAAAAAAAATTATAAATATATACGTTATTTTATATTACGAGTATGAGAATAATATTATAAGAAATGATTTATTATATGCTAATTTATTGTATATATTTACAATAGATTTTGAAATCTTTTTAAAATTTAAATATTTATTTATTTATTCAATCTTAATACAAAATGCTTTCAATGAAATTAATTTTTAATTGATATCATTAGAATGTCAAATAAAGGTTTACGTAGTTTGAATATAAAAATACTTTTTGTAAATGAAAGTAAATTTTCTGAAGTTCTTATGATCCAGGATTGAGTTTAATATTCAACAATGGCTAAATGTTCATGTTACATTAAAAAAAAAAATTATTTTATCTGTACTTGAATTCGTAATAATTCCTTAATCAAATTTCTATTTAATTTTAAGAAAAATTCTATATACATATATTTTTCTCAACCTTATTGAAAATGAATCAGGGACCTTCATAAAAACATCAAAATCTCGACATCGAAAATTTTCGTGATCGCAATACTAACTTTGGCGAAATAGTAAAAATTATTCAAAATAAAATCCAATATAAAATTGAATGAAATAAATTTACGAATTAATTTTCACATAGAAATAAATATATATAAATTTATAAATATTTATTTTTTCTTATTGTATATATTACTTATACTTTGTTGATCATAAAATAATATAATTCTAATAGTTGATAGATGAGGTTTAGTAAAATAGAAATACTACTATTCTTATACCTAATATTCCTAATGTATGGAAAAAAATTTTTTTTTTTCCCTCTATTAATTTAATGATCTGTCATAAAAATAGATAATCTTGATTATCGATTTTATATTATATTTAACAAATTAAATAAATTAAATGAAAAACCTAGTTCATATCTAAAGTTTTTTTTATTTATTTTAATTACTATTACTATTATTTATTACAATTGTTACAGATTAAAAGTTTTATAAGAAATTATAGTTGAATAACTATCGAATGTGCTTATAAATTTTACTTAAATTAAAAAAACAATAATACATATAGAAAGTGCTGCATTATTTGAACTTGTAATCTTTTTTATTTATATATTTAAGAAATATTTATACTATTTATTATTTTTCTTTCTCTTTTGGTTGGTCTTTTAGATTACACATTAACATCATTCAATTAAAATCGTTCAATTAAAATCATTGTTTAGGATCTCAATATGATAGTTAATTTTATTTTTTTTATTTTTTTATACACTTACTTAACTCACTCTGTCCGGTTGTACGCGGGTTGTCCGGTTGTACGTTGTCCGCGGCATAATCGATATTTTAAAAACTTCCCGTCATTCAATCAACTTGAAATTTTGCATACGCGCTTGCTTCTGCTAATAATACACGAATCAATTGAAAAATCCACTGAATTATTTATCTATTAGTGGTAATTAATTAATTAAACTTTCATAAGAGGAATATGGAATAGTTCACTATTTCAATCATAGATGGCGATAGCAGTTCTAGAGGTTGCTGAATACGACTAAAAAGTATAAAATAAATTTAAGTAAAAAGAAATCTTTTTAAAAAATACACTTTACTTAAAATTGCACTAAAAAGTAAAAAATAAAATCACTTTAAATTGTGTGCGTTCAAATTATAATAAGACCGTAAAACATTTAACACCGTAAAACATTTGCTTCCATTTGGTGTTATTATAATTTGAGCGCACACACTTTAAAGTGATTTTATTTTTTACTTTTTAGTGCAATTTTAAGTAAAGTGTATTTTTTAAAAAGATTTCTTTTTACTTAAATTTTTCTTTTTAGGCTTAATTTTACAATCAAAATTTCTTTCTTTACCTATATTTTATTGTTTTACTAAGATTTTAATGAACTACCACCGATTCACACACACACAGTCATAAACTATGTGTAATATTTTAATACAATATTTTATTTTAACTTAAGTATATAAAAGCCCTTAATTTAAATTAATTAATCATATTTTAAAAAAATACACTTATTTTTCTTCAATCTGTTAAAAATCTGTAGAATTTAATATAACTTTCGACTTTTTACTTCACTATACACTTGACATTTTTTTATATTCATTCTTTAATAAAAATAAATTACCATAGTTAATTCATTCATTTACTTAATTGAAGAAATATGACAATATAAAATCATTGAAAATCAAATTTTATAATTTTATAATCAATATTACATCGATTTGAAAGATGTTTTGATGTCATCTATAATTTGTAATCAATAGATGACTTCTAAGCTTGAAAGTTACGAAACATTTCATTCATTTTTTTTTTTTTGCTAAATACACCCATCACCTTTATTACCACCTTTTATTATTGATTATGTAAGGGGACAGGTAAACAATATTAAAGAAAAGCTATTTATCTGAAAAAGAATTTCTTATGTCTCTTGAATCACTAATCTCTCACCCTTGCATTCCTTGCTTATTGGCACTTGCGAAATCGTCAACCAAAGACCCGTTTCTTTTGCTTTCTTTGAGTTGAACGATTACCAAAAACGGCTGCCTGTGGCTCCATTCACCAATACTAGACATTGAGTTCATTGATCTCACTAATTTTTTTTGATAATTATTTTAGATAATTATTATTATTATTATTATTATTATTATTTAATTATTTATTTTTTTAAAAAACCTAAACTAATAAATAAAATAACTAATAATTTTTTATTGAATCAAAAAAAATTAAAATTAAATCAAACAATTTATATTTATATTAAGGTTGTAACCTTAACTTAATAAAATTTATTATCTAATTAATTTTAATATGAATGAATATATATTATTTGTAAGTATTTGAATTGAATGAGGTCAATGTTTCCTATAAATGATTTATAATAATTTTAAATAATGTAAATTATTACTTATTACAATTAAAATATTATATATACCTACATCAATTTATTTATATTTATTTAAAAAAGAAAGATAATTTGTGTCTTATAACATTTAGATAGGTATACTTAAAATAATATTCAAGGATAAATAAGTTAAAATTTAATAGAACAGATGATATTATAATATATATTATATTTTAAGGTTAGAATTTGTCTAATATATGGTAATTAATATCAGACAATTAGACAATTTATTATAATCATTTATTAGAATTTAATATTTTTTTTTTATCATAATATTAAAATATTTTTATGGACCCTCTTTTGATAAAACAATACAATTAATCTTTCCATAGTAAAAATAGTTAATAATATATTTATATAACATCTAATGGGAAAAAATACAAATTGTTAAGTATTTGAAATAATATTTGAATAATATCTTATATGTACTTAAAATTTATTTTATACAGTAAAAATATGATAAATAATATATTTGAAATTTGAATTATGTTGAAATAATATTATAATACATAAATTATATTATAAAGACACATCATTAGACAAACATTAAGCATTCACTTTTTTTGAGAAAGAGGATATTAATAATTTAAGATGATTAGGCTTTGTTTAAATGTATTCAGAAAAATAAATAAATAATTCTACTTGACTTGAATAGTATTAGTAGAGAATAAGAACAATATAAATTTAAACCTTTTTTCTCTATTTATATTTGATTATAATACGGATAATATATTAAATTATTATATTTAGTATAAATATATTGATATATGGCTCTTATTATTATAATCAGATTGAATTGAAATTTTTACTATTTCGCCAGAGATAGTATTGCGATCACGAAAATTTTCGATGTTGAGATTTTGATGTTTTTATACGTTTTGAAGGTTCCTCGAGAAAAATGTCTTTGTATGTGTGTATGTATGTAGACAAGATTATGCCAAAACGATTTGAGATAGAATCATGAAATTTGGTAAACAGGCATTATTCAAAGCTACAATTCTCAAAAGTTGATAGAAAACTAAAAATTTTGAATAATGCCCATGTACCAAATTTCATGATTCTATCTCAAATCGTTTTGGCGTAATCTTGTCTACATACATACACACTCACACAGACATTTTTCTCAACCTTAGTGAAAATGATTCAGGAACCTTCAAAACGTATAAAAACATCTAAATCTCAACCTCGAAAATTTTCGTGATCGCAATACTATCTCTGGCGAGATAGTAAAAATATGATTAATTCAAATTTGAATCTAAATTATAATTTTTAAATACATTTTCTTAAATTCAAATAAATATTAAAAAATAAGAATATATATATATAACTACACACCCCTAATCTTTAAAAGACATTAATTTATCATTTCAATTTTTTCCAATCAAAATAGAATAATAAACATAAATATCCATTATTTTACAATAATATATTATATATATATATATATAATATATTATATTATTGTAATTATTATTATTATATTGGAGATTATTATTTATTATTCTATTTTGATTGAAAATAATTGAAATGATAAATTAATGTCTTTTTTTAAGATTAGGTGTGTAGTTAATGGTCTCATTGCCAATTGCATTTTAAAAACCGTAAGGCATGTATATTTAAGGTTAACATACCAGGGCGTACCCCTTTAGAGGTCAACCTCCTCTAACATTCTTTCCGTCCACACTATTATATCAAACAGATGATAGCATTTTTAAGATCCTAAATGAATTTTTGTTCTACTAATTTCAAAATATAATTTTTTTTTAAATGGAATATTTGGCACTAGTGTAAAAACAAATTTTTATAGTTCAAATGTTTATTTAATTTTATTAGTTGAAATTGATTAAATTCTATAAATGTGTATTTTCGACAAGATTTAATATCATCCTTGAGAAAAATTTAATTATAAATAGAACAAGAACCTAATTTCTATTTAAAAATTTATTTTATAATATTAATTATAAATATACTTTTATAATAAGCTTTTTTCAAAATATTTTTTTCCAAAATTTTGATATAATAAAAAATTATTTGAATACATATTATAATAAAAATTATAATAATTTAACGATTTAATTTATTTAAAAACAAAACGTTGCATTTTGTTGTTATTTATTCTCAAAATAAATTAATTATTTTGATTTTTAAAATTACACTCTTTCTTCTTGTTTGATTAAAATTAATTAAAATTTATTTATGTATATTTTTTTTAATGAAATTTAAATTATAAAAATTATATTTTTTATTATTCTTTTTAAGTACTGACAAATTTTAAATATTATTATTATTATTAATTATTTATTAATGAATGTAAATATTTTTTTTTTATTTTCAAATAACTATTTTAAAATCACATTAGTCAATTAAACCCATAAAACAGACAGTGAAGAAACTTAATGATGCTGTTTTATTATAGAATGTCATATACTCTATTGAAATGATTTATTATTCAATGAATACATCAAAAGTAATCTATTTCTTAAATAATTAAATAATTTTAATATTGTAAAATAAAAGAAAATATAAAGGAGAATAATTGAGAAATTTTTATAAAATAAAAAAAAATGAATAATGGATTTTGTTTTGTATACAAAGTTATTATAATATATCTTGTATATATTGATTAAATTTATTATTTCACCTATATAAAAAATCATTTTTTTTTGTTTTTTTTTCGATTTCCTTTGTTTAAAAACAATATTTAATTAATAATAGTTAACAAAAAATATTAATAAAACCTGAAGTAGAAAAGTTCATTAACAATTTTATTTATTATTGTTTTCCAGGAGAAGGATGTGTAGAAAAACCATTATCTACCTTATGGCGAAATTATACAAGCAGTAACAAAAGTGATGTACGAATGAAGTTATCAGTCACACAATCTGGCCTAAAAGCTGTCACCAAAGAACATGGACTTACAGAGGTATTTTTAATTATCATTATTTATTTTTTTTTTTTGTTCATTTATTCTTTTTTAATTTAATTTAATTTTCTATTAATTTTATATTTGTTCTAATTCTAATATAATATAATTATTTAAATATTAGATATTATAGTAATAAATAACATCTTTCATATAACTATCTTTTATATAATAGATTTAAAAATAATAGATTTTATAACTAAAAGAAAAAAATTATAATAAAATCATTGATATACGTTCAATTCTTATAAGGAAATTTTGTAAATAAAACCACATATTAATATTTTTTATTGTAAATTTATTCAAAAAAATACAAAAAATACACGTTTCGAATGCTACCAGTCGGCACGGGACGCTCGGACAGTGCAGTTGCTTGATAACGATTGCAGAAGTAGCAATCGAAACGTTGTGAATTTTTTGTATTTTTTTTTAAATAAATTTACAATAAAAAATATCAATATGTGGTTTTATTTACAAAATTCCCTAATAAATAAAAACAACCACCAAAGCTTTAATAATTTAATATCTACAAATTATGGTATGGACATTTTCAGACGTTCAATTCTTGTTTATTTTTTTGACAGTATTGGGCACATCGGATTACCTATTGCGCTGCGCCTTCAGCTGCATTTCCCCGTGTATTTTGTTGGGTGTATAGACACGAAGGCCGGAGGCTCAAACCCGAACTTCGATGTCATGCTGTTCTATGTCAAAGTGCTCAACATGCCCAAAGGATTGTACAACAACTTCGAGATCGATTACATGTTGCATTACTTGAATTCAAAAGGGATAAAGTAAGATTTTTTTTTTTAAATTTCCACAAATAAATTTTTACAATTTTTTATTTGAAAAATAGGATATTTTTATGTTATCATAATTAATTAATTTTCTATATTATAAAATAAATAAATTGTTGAAATAATAACTAAATTTTTAGTGTTTTTTTTAATACTTAAATTTATTTTAAGTTAATTATTATACAGATTTAGTTTGCGAATAGTAATTTTATTATTATTTACCCTCTCTTTTCTATTGCATTAATCATTCAATTTTAGTATTATTTATTATTTATCTATATGAGATCATTTATTTGAATATCATTTGATACATTTTTAATTTTATTTATTTATTTGTTTGTTTTTTATATTTCTAATTCATGGTGTAATATGTTTCAGGTGTCGAGACAAAATGCTAGACTTTCGTTAGCGAATGCTGTTTACGAACATCCCTCCTTACCTCGACGTAAACTTCTTTTGTCTACGGGTTCGCATAATTACCGTCCTCCATTGGAACGAAGCAAATCAGCACCAAAATTAACGGCAATAGAAGAATGTGACGAAGAGGATGAGCCCTCATCATCAGCGACTTCAACGATGACCACTTCTTCAGCTGCTACGCTTCTCCCTCATCCACCAATCCATCACACGGTTGTTCCCTCAAATCTTCCGGCTCTATTTAAACGTTCTTTAACATTTCCGGCACCTGATTCACCGGCAGTGGCAGCTGCAGCTGCTGCAATTGCCGCTCAACAAACTCCAATCACCGAAGAAGATTCTCTTAGTGATGATAGTGTCGAAAGTGGTTATGCCGATGAGGAGGATTCTCCTGCAAGTCATAGCGAGTAAAACTCTTCGTGTGGAGAAAGATTTCAAATTATGTTTCTTAATTTAAAAATAAAAGACATTGAGTTTATGTTGTTGCAACTTATTGTAGATAATTTACACAGTGATTTATTAACGCATCGAGAAAAATTTATTTTATGAAATATATAATGATGCAGGGCCGAATATGAAGATTTGTAATACTTATCTAATTTTATAACATGTTAAATAATTTAAAAACAAAAAAATCAGGGTTTTTATTGATATCTGTTTTCATTATAAAATAACTATTATATATTTTAAAAAATTTTTAAATGAAATTAATTACAAATCTCGAAATAATCTTGCCATAAGGCCTATTCTTAATAACAAATTGTTTTAATTTGTTTTATTATTTTACTATGTTTATTCAATTAAAGATATATATTATAAGTATCCAAGAATTTAAAAAATAAAGAGACTACAAAATATTAGATTAGAGAAGGAATAATATACATCGAACCATCATATTTTCTCGAATAGATCACTCTTCAGCTAGTCTTTGCGTTAATACTTAAAATAGATACACCATTCACTTATATATGTATAGAAAATTATTCCTAGATGGCAAATTGAGCATTTAAGTCACAATATTTATGTAAGAATTTTCAATTTATATAGTATTCAACTATTAGAGTCCATGACTTTAGGAGAAAATTAGAATTTAATTCATATTTTGGTGAATATTAATAGATTTAGAGTGTGACGAAATTAGGAAAATAAATTTAATTCACTATAAATTGATTTTTTACAATATTATTTAAAAATATGATAATTTACCGAATAATAAATGCAAATTTATTTTTAATATAACAGATTTTCAATTTAATTTATTTTAAAATCTTAATATTTAATTCTTAAATGCATTTAAATGAATTTAGTCTTTTTTTTCAAAATAAATTATCATTACTCATCATAATCATATATATAATTGTATATATATATGTTTAAATTTGTTTGTATTATGCTTAAGAAAATCTGTAATCTTAATTTTTTTTCAAAAAAAAAAAAAATTCTTATTCTAGTCAACATAACATTGTTATTTTTAATTTGGTGATTTTAAAGAGGATAAGATTATTTTAAAATAAGATTAATTTAAAATGACAATTTTATTGACTTCCATAAATATCATATGATTTTTTTTAATATTAATTACTTAAATCATTACATATTAAAAAATAAATAAATAAATAAAATGAACGAAGGAAAAAGTTTACATTCAAAAAAAAGATATTAAATTTTAACCAGAATTATGAATATTAATTTTATAATAATATTTTTAATGAAAGAAATATCTGCAGATTTATCTTGAAGCAATTTTTAAAATAGACATGAATAGATAGACTAATTCGATGTTTCGATTTTTCAAAAGGAAAATTATTGAAACCATCATGATAATGTGTATGATTTTAGAATAAACTTAGTATAAGTATTAAAATATATATTTTTTGCTCTCTGATTAATTAAAATTTTATAGAATATATAACTTGTAAATGATTTTAATAATTTAATTTATTCTATTTATTGTATGAGTATCATAAATAGAGGAAAGTAAATATTAAAAAAAAAATAAAAGGAAATATATTTTGAAATTTTTTATTAATTTTGAAACGAGTTAAGATTTCATTTATATATTATGATTTAAATAATAATTTTTAAAAATATTTGATCTAATATAAATAAATTTGAAAAAAAAAACATAATTCGTCTTCCATCTTAATTTATTATAATTCAAATAATTTTATGTTTTATTTAACTTTTAGATACAAAAATAAAACCAAAACGAGAGCATTAAAATTAATTTCGTTTAATACTACTATCAAAATAATTTACTCACTTCAAAAAATATTTTAAAATCACAAATTAATTAATTAATCGCACACTCTATCTATCATATAAAATTCAAATTCAAATATTTTAAGTAGACGATTTTTAGTACAAATGAACATTTGGAATCATAAATTAAGGGGTTTTTGTTTCCACATTATTTTATGAATATAATTTTTTTTAAATCCCTTATTGATAAATGAATGTAAATAATCTATATTAGTTAAATAAACTTACATAAAAACAAACAAAAAACAAATATATATTCTAAGTTGCGAAAAATATATCTTTTTTGTAATATATTTTTGTTAAATTTTGAAATAAACACCTTTTTATTTAATTGTTTGAAGAAATCCGAACAAAGTAATTGTATCAATTGTTTTGTATTATTTTATTTAAACGTATTTTAGATGTCTTTTCTGTTATTTCTTCTGATTGTAAATATTTTATATAAATAAATCAATAAAGTCATTTAAAAGTTGTTTTTATTTATTATTTTTTATTAATAAATGAGAAAGAAATGGTGGTGAAGAAATCTTTTTAAAGTGTCCAATGAGTAAACTGCCCCCCTATCCTAGGGTGTCCTTACGTACCGTTTTTTCATATTTTTCGACCGTACTGTAATGTTAATTTGGTCTCATTTTTATTAAACTATAGTAAAAACTCAAATTTTATAATGGAGTGTAGGAAATTTTATGATAAGGTATTAAAAGTTTGAAATTTGCTGCTAAAGATTACCTCATTAAAGAAAACACTCCTCTACATAAACTAAATTTTTGTTTCGGTTCTATCAGTATAGAATAATCGTTTGTAGAATTAGTATGTTTATATAATAAATTTTTTATCTTCTTAATTATTTATGAATACAAAATATATGAAAAGTTGATAATTAGAATGAAATGTTAATGAACTATTTTTTGTAATTTTTTTTTTTCTAATTCTCAACTCATTTTATAAGACCGTCCGTCCCGTTTTTGTCACTAGACTATATGGTCACTCTACACTAACATAATATGAAATATTAAAAGTAGAATATAATAATTTATATGTCATTTTAATTTTAAATAATTATATAATAATAATTTTTATATATTTTTAATAGTTTTCATTTTATTAGTTTTTTCAAAAAATAAAAATGATTTTTTGTTCATTTTAACCTATATTTCAAAAAAACTTACAGGACTTTCAGAATATGTCTGAATGCCCCCTTCTGGCATCCATTGACTAATAACTTATTGCATCCCAATTTTTGAAAATTGTAACTTCTTGGACTTATATATTTGCGAAGTCATTTAAAGAGGTAAACAACCCATACAGCAGTGATTTCCAAACTATATGTTACCATGCCTCCCTTAAATGTTTATAAAAGTTGCCCTCTAACGAAAAAAAAATAATATGACACTTTCTAAACATAAATATAATTTTATTTTAGTACAAAAAAAAATAATATAATAAAATAATAATACAAACACTTTTTAAACATAAACATAATTTTATCTTAGTACAAAAACAAAAACAAAAAATAATTAAAGAACAATTTTATTGTTTGTTAGCACAAAGTTTATCAAATCTGGGTGAGATTGATGAGATTGCCACTCGTAGCTCTTTTACTATAACTAAACGGGATCTATACTTCGACTTCATTGCAGCTAATGCAGAAAATACAGTTTTACATAAGTAAGAGGTTGCAAATGGTAGCAGGACTTTTGTTGCTTTACTTGACAATATATTATATTCTGAACTTAAATTTAACCAAAATTGAACTAAGGATTCAGTCTGATCGCAAAATCGCATCATCATTATTGTTTTCTTTAATAACTTTTGTTAATTTCGTAAAAATGTCGTTAAGTTCCTCGCTCATATTTTTTGAGACAAGAGCTGCTCTTTGAAGAATGCAGTGCGTCCAGAGAACATTAGTGTCTAAGAACTTTATTTAATGAATATTCAGAAGCTTAACCTGCCAATAAACATAAATATATATAATAAATATATACAATAAGCAATAATTCTCTAGACTCTAGACCAGTGATTCCTAAACAGGGAGCCGCGAAAAAATTTCCTAATACTTGAAATTTTAAAAAGAAAAGCTCAACCGTTTTTTGGACTAAGCTTTTGAACATTTCGTACTTTTTTAAAAATATTTTCAATATGCTTCTAAAAAAAAGTCAAATTATGATTATGAGTTTCTCAATAAAATATAAATTACAGAAATATAGACCAGGGTAAAGTTACTTTCTATATGAAATGAAAACCAATATTAATGCTGAGAAAAGAACCTGAGTAATAATAATAATAATAAACATTTATTTGTCATTAATTTTTTTTTTTACAAAACAGAAAAATATAAATTTTTTCAAATTGTCCCCAAAATTTCATTATTTTAATTTAGAAACAAACCTAGTATAATAAATTAGATATCAATTTATTCAGTTTTTAATTTGAATAGCATTTTCTTTAACCGAAAATAATGACTTTTAATTATTTTCATTTAATTAAAAAAAATAATTTATATATCATTTTAAACTATTTTTACTTCTGAAACGGGCGTAATTTGTTTAATAAAAAAGAGATGGGATAACATTGATATGTTATTGTCAAATTTGGGGAATTTTGCCGCTGGTTTTGGCTCCTGGGAGGTACTGCCTTGATGGACCAACCTAAAGCCATGGTGGGATTCCCAATATATGTGTGACCCATTTTAATATAGCATTTTTAATAAAGTGGTTTAAAACTATAGAATCATAGAGAGGTATTAAAATACAACAGTACGGCTTCCATAATATATCGGATTTTTTCCGCGGTTCCCCTAATTAGGGTGACCATATTTCGAAAACACCAAACCGGGACAAACGGTTTACCTTTTTTTTTTTAAGAGAAAATTGGAAAAATTTAAAAAAAAAAGTACGAAATGTTCATAAGCTTAGTCATAAAACGGTTGAGCTTTTTCTTTACAGACGAATTGGAAAAATTTTCAAAATAAGTACGAAATGTTCAACAGACAAAAAAATTTCAAGAATTAGGAAATTTTTTCGCGGCTCCCCAGGGAGCCGCTGCTCATAGTTTGGGAATCACTAGACTAGATGATAAATTGAGAAGAAAACAACCCCAAAGTGGAAATGAAAATCAAAAAAAAAAAAAAAAAACAAATCAGACCATGCAAGAATGACTGGCTGAAGAAGAAATAAAACATCAAAGAAGTATAATAGAAGATCAAAAAAAGAAACTATACACATATCATACAATTTATCATAAAAATGTTATTGATTCTTATCAAGTCATTTCTAATAATCAATATATCAAAGAAATTATTATAATATTTTACAATAAGTTCTCGGTATATTAATATTATTAACATTAAACCATCTCTGAAAGAGTTCAGGGATCTATATATATGTATATGTATACTTCTATTGTGTGTGTGTGTGTGATAACTCTCTGGAATGTTTCTACTTATCTCAAAGGTGATCTGATATTGTTAACAAAGTGAAACTGGTTTGAGTGTATTCGGATAAATTTTCTGCTGTTTAGGACTTTATATATTTCATATTTGTAAAAATGTAAAAAATAAAAATTATTAAAAATTTTAACATTGCATTACATTAAAATTTGTATTTTTTATTCCCAAATACGATATTTTTTTATACGGCCAAGATTAAACAATCATTACAAAACAAAATCCAGGTTTCTTTTTTTTATTTATTATATCTCTTTTTAACATTTCTATTTTTTTTTTTTTATTTTACGATATTAAAATTATCTAATTTGTAATATTTTAGAAATCTTATTGTTTTAAATATTACAATTATTCAGAATAGTTAATTTTTTTCATACATTTTGTTTTTTGTTTCGGAAGGAAGGACCGACCTCCCAAATACGCCTCCGGAATTTGCATACATATACCACAGCCCATCAGCATATACTTATCATTCGAAAGAGGAAGCATCATTATTAATTATTAATTGAATCAGATATATTTTAAGTTTTGTCTATGGTTTTTAATTACAAACATTTCTCTTGGTTTTTAATAGTTCTTATTTGTTAATAAGAATAATACACATAATTAAATTTTGGTCACAAATATTTCCTTTATTTAATTTCTCGAATTAAAATTTAAATATGATTACTTAGCATTTTTACCATCAGATGTCAGAATAATCCAGTTGACGTTGCACCTGTCTAACGAAAGAGATAACTATATAGAATTTAATAATGGGAGGAAGTGAAATAGAATGATTCAATGATTAAAAAGTTTAATTGAAAATACACTGACTGCACGACAAGTATGTCCACATCAGATCTTCCAACTGGACTTTATCAAAATTTCTAAAATATTCATATTTTGATTTTATTCTAGGAAAATAGTATCTTTTACAGAAACGAATAATATTATTAATTAATTATTTCATCAGAATTAATCTAATAATTTACAACAAAATGTCTATAAAACAAGAAAAAGACAGACAAAAACAAATTCAAGATAAATGTCAAACTTTATTATCTCAAATGCTAAGAGATGAGGATAATAAATATTGTGTAGATTGTGATTCAAAAGGTAATTAATTTAATTTATTATAATATATATATATATATATATTAATATATAAACCTATTGTTAGGTTAGAATTTCTTTTTTACTTCTAATATCTTAAAAAAACGTTCAATTCAATCAATTTTTATAATATATATACATATATGTTTGTTATAAATAATTATAAAGTTAGGTAGATAGATAGATAGAGAGTTAGTTAATGGTTGATTTCTTTTTTTAAGTTCTAAATATCCTTTATTTAAGTTCTAAATATCCTTTATTTCTAGGACCTCGTTGGGCATCTTGGAATCTTGGAGTATTTCTTTGTATTCGGTGTGCTGGTATTCATCGGAATCTCGGTGTTCATATTTCCAAAGTAAAATCTGTTAATTTGGATTCATGGACACCTGAACAAGTTGTTGTAAGATAAAATTATTAAAAAATAACAAATTCCTAAAATATATTTCAATATTTGATAGTTCTTTAAAAAACTTAATATAAAACATTATTTATTTATTTCACATGCATTTTTTTATGATAATTACATTTGATATTATTTTCACTTTACCATGATAATCAATGTGAATACTTTTATAAAAAGTGAAAGTTATAAAAATGTAAAAATTTAAATTCAGAACATTCTATTCTCTAAGTAATCGAAAGAGAGTATATATACTCAGTTACAAAATATATAATAATTATAAAAATTATTACAAAAAAATATTATTTATCTGCTTCTTGGAGCGAGCGACCTTTGATAATAAAATAACAAAAATAAACATTTTATTTTTAATAATTTTTTTTTTTTAAATATTCATATATTCAGAAAAAATAATAAGAAAATTCAAAGGACATATAGAATGGTAGTATAGAAAAAGAATTATATTGTAGTATAATAGAATAAATAGTAAGGATGAAAACAATAAAAAGAATTAAATGAAGACATACAATGGAGAGGAATAAAATAGAATAAGGAAGTTTTTTAGTATAAAATTATTAGAAAAAGGGATTATGGTATTAAAGTGTTGATTTAATGGAATGAATTCGATAAGAAGCAAGAGATAGTATAGTATGCCAAACTTTTAACTTAGAAATTAACTTAATAATTGAATTTAAAAAAAAATATTTTATTCATTTGTTTAATTTAATATCATATATTTAATAAATGTTAATGTTTCATAAAAAATAGTTATTATGAATAATATATATATATATATCTCGAGAAATTATTTTTTTTAATTTACATATTTTATAGAGTCTACAACAGATGGGCAATAGTAGAGCTCGTGCTGTTTATGAAGCCAATCTCCCCGATAATTTTCGCCGACCACAAACAGATTCTTCTCTTGAAGCATTTGTCCGAGCTAAATACGAACAAAAGAAATATATTGCTCGAGAGTGGGTGCCTCCTCCTATTCCAAAGGTATATAATAATATGATTTTAAAAAAAATATTATTTTATTGACTATTTAATCTATTTTATTTTTTCGAATATATTGATTTTAGCAATATTTGATTTTGTATAGAATCGTAATTTTTTTCAGAAAGAAATAATTACGATAAATTTAAAAATAAATTAATTATTCTACATTGAATATAATAAATAGAGTGAAATATTTTATTATAATAGGAAAAAGAATAGAGTAATTTTGTCATGAATAAAACTTTTCTAAGATTTAATTTTATGAGAATATCAAATATATATATTACTTACAAAAAGAGAAAGGAAATATGTATAAAGAAAATCTAAAAGATAATCAATCAGTACCATTATCTAAAATTTAGATTCTAAATTATCAATCAGGATAAACCTTTTTAATGTTCATTCTTTATCTTTTATTCTCTTATTTTTTTTATACACTCCAAATATATTACAGGACTTTTTAGCTATTTTTTTTTTTAATTTTTAATTTTACATATGAAATATAGATATACATATCTATTCTCTACTACCATTATTTTTGGCTTTTGTCTTTGGACTTTGTGAGGTATTATATTTTTAGTTTAATTTTATATTAGCAATTTAAAATGATTTATTTTTATTTTATATGATAAATAATCATTTATTTTAACATACATTAGAAATAAATTAACTGTAATTTTAACTCTTGAAAAAAAGATAGTTTTATCTTTGGTGTAGTATTTCTACAACTTTTATCAATTGGATAACCAAAGTGGGAGTAAAATATTTGTTATATCCTTTTAAATAATACCCAGATATAATGAGTAATAAAATAATTTCATATAAATATTATAAATTCGATGATCAAGTATTTGGTTTATTAAATAGTATTGTTAAAATTTATTTAGAATTATAATTTTAAAACTTTGCTTTAATTTTAGGTTAATTGGGATAAAGAACTAGATGAAGAAGCAGAACGTCAACGACGTCGTAAGAAAGAAGCAAAACGTGAGGCGAGTGCCAACGTAACTCTTTCAGCCAAAGTTACTCCAGATCCTTTACCACTGCCTAAACCCAGCTCTAGCCCTAAAACACCTCGGGGGAATCAAAATACGGCTAGCCCAGCTCCGTCCGCATCCCAAGATTTACTTGGCCTAGGTATTGTAAAAGAGTAGTAAAATCCTTTCTTTCTTTTAGAAATTAATAATTTTTTTTTTAGATACTCCTCTTAATTCTAATACTTCGATCAATACATCATCAAATAGTGATGATTTTACCAATTTCTTATCAGCATCGCCTGTCCCATCAAATTCTGATAAATCCATTTCTAATGATTTAACAAAAAGTGGTATTGAATCTTCAAGGTATTCAATTATTAATTTCTTTCCAGTAACATATTTATCAAAAATTATTTATTTTTAATTTATTACAAAAATTCAAATTTTAGTGAATTTGAATTCTATATTTTATATATATATAATCATTTCTTTAGATCTGCCGAGGAGGAGAGTTTCTTTAATCAACCTGCTCCAACAACACAAGAAAAACGTCAAATGACTAAAGACTCTATTCTGGCCCTTTATGCCTCGGCACCGCCTACTAACACATTTGGTCCATATTCTCAAAATTCTGCCATCGGACAAAATCTAGTTCCAGGAGCTTCTGGAAATTTCTCTTTGAATATGCACCAGCAACCAATGATGCAGGTTTGTATTAATAGATATTTAAATTTATTTGGAATTATAAAAATAAAATTTCATATTTCAGAATGGAATGTTTGGACCTATGCCTGGGCAACAAAATCTAGCATCGAATCCTTTTTTTAATATGCCTCAAAATTCAATGTCAACTGGAATACCTTCTTTCTCGCAAATTAATCAAGTAATTGTATTATTTTTTATATTAAAATAATTTTTATCATCTTCCTTTACTATTAAAGATATTTTTATCTTGTGTTGCAATGCTTTCAAACTATTCTAGAATAATCGTTTCTATTTATTTTTATGTTTATATTTTAAAAATCATGTAAAATTTAAGTAGAATTTATTTTTTTCTATTTTCACTTTTAATTTTTAATTCATTTTTATTTCGTGTGTAGTGTTGTTTAACGTTTGCTTGTATTTTGTTTGCATGAGTAGTCTGGATCTGAAGACCTGATGTTTAATTTGACACCAGATAATCTTTCAAAGGTAAGTGTTCATTTATTTTAAAGTTTCTTTTGTTTCTTCTCAATTTTCTATATTAAAACTTCTTTTTCTTTTCTTTCTATTATCTTCTCTTGTACTTTTTTTTCATATTTTATTTTGATATAAATTAAAAGGAATAGATTTTATATTTTTATTTAAAAATGTTTAAATTAAATAAAATTCCACAGTATTTATAAATCTTATAATATAAATTATTTATTTTCAAGTTACCTCAACAAATGGCTCGGATGAATTTGGGCTCGGTTGCACCTAATTCGGGTCCTCAACTAAATTTACAAACTCCTGGCTTTCCAGTACAACAACAACAACCCCAATTTTTTCAACAATCAGGCAATACTCTTGCCACTAATCTATGGCAATAGGTGATTAATTCAATTTTTTCTTATTATATTTATAAAAAATTATTAAAAAACTGACTCATATAATCTATTTAACTTTATTTTTCATTTTCGTTAGATCTTGTGGATCAATGCAAAAATATATTAGATGTTACAATTTAATGTAAAATGCTACTCCACCAAAATATATAAATATATTTATCTAGTAGATAAATGATTAACAAGTAAATCCCGTAGCCAATATCCACTGATCAAATGATTTATATCTATCTACAAATATATAGTTTTTACATTTTTTTTATTGTTTATCAAATTTTTCTCATATTACTGTAATAATTAATTCTTGATTGTCTTTTAAAAATAAAATAAGATACTAGTTTACTTGTATAGAAGATAGTAATTGAATATACTTAATTTTATGATGAACGGCCTTTTTTGACAATACACTTATTTCAATATATTTATAAGTTATGTTAAAAATAATTTTTCGAAATATATTTATAATAAAGAATATAGCACGTACTTAAAGAGAGAGTAAAATGAAATGATTGTATCCGATTCACCTGATTGACATTTCCTTTTTTTAATTATCTTAAAAAAATGTATTCTTTTAATTTCATTATGATCTCTTAATTTGTATAATATATAATAATAATACTAATTTCCTGATCAGAATCTAAAAAAAACTTTTACTTGAACTTATTTTTTAACTTGTATTTTTGAATTCAAAAATTGTTTAAATTATTTTGATTTAATTAAGTTTGCTTTTTTGCTCTCTCATTACCAACACATTTTTTCAAGTTATTTTTTCTTTTGATTTTAATAAGTAATTGAATTAATATATATAATTTTTTGTGCTTCATATTTTTATATATATGTTATTAAAAAAAGCAAACTTATAGACACATTTTTCAAATTTATGTTCAAACACAATGTTTTGTTAGAATAAAATAATTTCATTACCATTTTTAATAAATTTACAAAAATGTTAAATTGTTTGTCTTGAGGTGTCTATAAAATCTAATAAAATATTTATTAATTATTTAAAATTATTTTTTCAATATATAAATACATAAGTTTAAAAATAACTACAATAAGAGTAATATGTCAAAGTTATTTTGATAAAGTATATTGTTTTATATTATTAGTTCTTATTGATGTGTAAATAAGTAAACTAAACATCTTTTTGTCAAATATTTATAAATATCAAAGATTTAATGGATTTATATTAATCAACTAAAGTCTGCAAGACTTTTATATATACATATATATATAGCACCGGTATTACTGAGATAATGTACAAAATTATTCATAAAATAACATCCTTATTTCGATATAATGAAAATTTTATATATCCATATGATATTCTATCTATTTATCTATATATATTTAATAAAAAACAATCTGAAGTTTTTTTACTTTGTTTAAAAAATGCTGAAGAATGTTACCAATGTTTTTTTAGAAAACAATATATATAAGATATAAAATAGTTAATTTTTATGTATTGAATGTATTAAATGTTTGTATTTTGTTGCATTTATTTAAAATTAAGAAATCATAGTAATATTTTTTTGAATAAGAAAATGTATATTTATTATTAAAATATCATCTATTGAATCAAAAATATAAGTTTCAAGAGATATGCATTTAAGTGGAATAAAAATATTATTTAATATCATTGTTTTCAATTTAATAAATAAAATGTAAAACTTTTTATTTATGTAAACATTAATGAATAATTTTTTTTGAGTTTTTGCAATGATCATCCAATTGAAACAATGAACAGAAAGTAATCGGTTTCTTCCCATTTGTTCTTCTACTGTTAAATTAAGGTCTTAAAAATCTAAGAAATTAATTCCTTTTGTGCAATAAATAAATTAATATGTGCATATATATATATATATATATTTAAATGTATATATACATTTACTGCTGTTATCTGATGTTATTCTCGTTCCTATTTTATGTCACAATATAAAATCATTATCTATCTATCATTTAAAAATATATATTTATATTCCAATTTTCATCCATTTATTAACATTTGATTATTATTCATTTCCATTCTCAATTTTTATAATCAAAATCTAGTCTTTAAAAAAAGATAATTAAAATAAGTAAACAAAATTATTTCCCCTCTTTGATTAAATGGATTATTTTATGCATTTATTTAGTTATATAATATTCATTCAGGATTAAAATATTGTTCTTTAAATTTATTTATTTATTTTTTGTTTAATTTTAAAATTCAGTTACTATTTCATGAAACTTGGTTTTCTGGGTTTAGGGATTTTTTATATAGGTATATGTATTATACCAATTTTAATTTTAAATAAACATTACTTATATGTTAGTTTTTTGTTTATAATTTTTCATATTTCTTTATTACTAAATTTTATAATATACACATTTTAAAAGTTAAGTTTAATTTAATTAAGTTTTATAGAGAATAATAAATACCTATTTGTCTAAGATCTGAGAATTTAAAGCCAAGTTAAAAACCTGTCAGTTCTCATTATAGTAAATAATAAGTGAGTGAATGGCAATTTTTATCCGACTAAATTATAGTTTTTAAAAGACGGAAGAAATATTTGTACCTAACTTTTAAAGTTCGGAACATCTAAATAAATATAATATAATAATATAAACCAACAAATAAATCTAAGCAATACATATTTTTTTAAATTCTTTTACATTCATATTTTTTTAAAAACAATTTTATTAATTTATATATATATATATATATATAATTGAAAATAGATTATAATTATAACAATTAAATTCTACCAAAGTTCACATCTTTCTTTTCCTCCATTCATAACGGAATTATTTTCACAATTCCAAACTTCACTAAATTCAGGACTATTTCTTAATGATCCAAAAACCCTTAAATGGCTTGGAGAATGATTGTCACCCATAACTTCGTTAATTAGAGATACGTCTGTTGTCGATTCACAAAATACCTATTTTAAAAATAAATATTAATTTATAAATATATAAATAACTATTAAATATAAATATAGATCAATGTTTTTTTCTTCAATTCTTGTTTAAATATTAATATATTATTAAAAATCAATCAATTATTAATAACTTAATCATTGATCTGAGTCGAGAAATATTTATTTTAATATCATTTAATTAATAATTATATAAATAATTACTTCACAATTAAATTAATTATAAAAGTCACAATTTAATTAAATAATAATACCCTATAAATTATATAAATTTATTCTGTAACAACAAGGTTAGGCCTTCAGTTCTCATTTGTCTTTTGAAGTCGGGAGAACTGTCCGGACCAATTAAGGAAATCAGTCATCCTAAATCGGCCAAGTGGCAAGTTGTTTTTTTTTTGAATATTTATTACTTCAGTTTCCAGTATAGTGAAAAATAATATATGTTTCTATTGCATTAACAATTATATTATTATCCATTAATTTTATAACAAATTTTCTTTAAGTGGCCCATCGATTGCAAATTTCCCCCCCTAATACGAACGACAAAATAAAAGTTTTATAAATTCTATTTTTCGATATTAATTTTCCTTTAACGCATAATAACTATAATTTAACATTTAAATTCTTCTCGATAAGTAAGTATTTAGTTATATTTATCTTAAATATTTAAAATAGTTATTTATATATAAATTATTTATTAAATAAAAATAATTTATTGAAAAATATATTATTTATAATTAAATTTTAAATTATTTTATTATTAAATTTTATTTACGTGAGCGTAAGCAATAAAGAATAATTGTTCCGTTGAAAATTGCCCCATAATTGGACCTGGGAGGAGAACATCGTTGTCAGCCCAAGATCTTCGATATGCTAAAAACGCCTGACGTACACCAGCAGAATCAGCAATATTTTCCCCCAATGTATTTTCACCATTCACCTAATAAAATAAATCCACTTAATTCATTTATGCTAAGATCACAAAAAAATAGAATTTTTTTTTAATATTTAATTACAAATAAATTAGTTAAATTGAATTGTTTGAGATGTTTTATTTCGTAATGATTGTATTGTTCTCGAAAACATTGAGCCCTTCTCTCAAATTCATTTTCCGTTTGTGGCTTCCACCAAGAATTTAGCTGTCCTTGATAATCATAATGACGCCCTAAAAGAATTTTATTAATTAATCAAAAGATCAATATTTAATTAGATAAATATAAAAAGTTACCAGCATCGTCAAATCCATGCGTCCATTCATGACCAATTATCACTCCAAGCCCACCAAATTGTAGAGCTCTTAAAAATCAAAATGGATAAATTAATCTATATATAAATAAAAATGAGATGTGGCTAGTCACAGAACCGACCGACAATTTGAAATTTATTAAATTTCAAACAACATATAAAGTATCAAAAAAAAAAAAAATATTTCTAAAACTAAATTATATTATCTAGGTTTTTATTTTTAGTTTAATTACTTAATTATTAGTTACTACTATATTTTAAGTGTAAAATTTCCGATAATGAATATAAAATTAATACTTTTTAAACGACCACTTCCGGTTTCCGTATATAAACCAAAAGTTGATGAATTCATGCTACTGATGTATTAAGTAAAATATACCAAATTTTATCAAAATCTGTACAGCTGTACACATCTATACGGATACACAACGGACAGACGAACAGACATCATGCTAAAAATACTTCTTTTCTGTTAACAAAATGCATGATTCGTGGAGATCATATTATAAAATGAGAAATGAAACATGAAATTATTTAAGAAAATTTTCTCATACTCTTACCCCCCTCCCCCCTCACTTCACACCAAGTAATATCGATTTAACATACTAGATAAATGAATCATCACTTATAAAATAAATTTAAATTTTTCGATTATCTATCTATCTATCTCTGTGGCTCTACGGAACTCGAAAGTTCTTGGCCGCAGCAAACACATCCCTCCAAGTATTCCTATTCTGAGTCACAACCCTCCAGTCCCTATCCTCTCCCATCTCTCTCACGTCCCTTCCCACATTATCCACCCACCGCGTCCTTGGTCTTCCAAGCGGACGTTTCCCACACGGTCTCCCCTCCCCCCCAATATATTTTTCGCCACTCTTTCCTCTCCCATTCTAGCCACGTGTCCTAAGATAATGAACTTTTTATAAGATACTTTTTGACAAATCAATTAATTTTCAATTGATTTGTCAATTTATTGATTAAGATTTGAGAGTTTAGAACTATAATATTAATTAATAAAACAAAATTTTAAGGATGGAGTTATGAAGCAATTCAAATGTTAATTTTACGTTATCGAAATATTTGTAGGCGGTGTTGATAGGGGTTAGTAGAATAATGTATTATTATCTCTATTATATAAATCAAATACTTGTAAATGATAAATGATTATTAATAATTGAAATGAAAATTGAATTACTTCGGTCCTTGTGGCCAAAAAAAAGGAGGATCTAACATAGATGATGGAATCATCATCATATTTGCCATTGGATTATAAAATGCATTCACTTGATAAGCAGGAATCGTTCTTTCATCCCTTTTCCTTTCCATATATAATGTTTTCCATTTGATTTTCACTGATGTTTCTAATAACATCATCACATTACGTGTATGACTTGATCCAATGATAAACTATTCCAAAAATAGTTTTAATTAATAAAAAAATATTAACATAAAATATAAATAGAAACAAACATCGTACTTCTTTAAAAACTCCATCTAATTCAGTTTTATTTTCATACCAGAAAGGATACCCTAAAAAGGTTTTCATTGCTAATGCCTTTTCTTGTGCTGAATATAATGTGTCACTATCCATCCAATTTGAGAGACGTTCAATAGAAGCTAATTGTACTGCTTTTATTAATTCAGATGCTGATTGATGTCTACTTTTTAAATCTTGTAAATTATTCCTTTTTTGAATCCAAGCTGCTGCTAGTGCGTGATCAAGATTGGAATTTTGAATAAAGTATAAACAAAATTTCCATCTAGAAAAATAATGTTCAAATTATTAATAATCAATCTAGATTGAAATTAGTTTCAAATAAATGTTAAATACTTGCCTCGGCATTTTTTCATTAAGTCCAAATATATTTTTTTCAAATTCAAACCATGCATCTCTTAATGCGAAGTTAGCGTCCCCAGCTAATGCCTTTACAGCTCGCCATCCTAAATAATTGGATAGTGTCCGAGAATCAGTCTCTTCTAGAAGAGATTGTAATTTATCCAAATAATCTAATTGATAAACTTGAATATAAGTGTTTTGATCTAAAGCCTTTCCTACGAGATCGGATAAGATTTGGTTTAAATATGGAAAATTAATTTCTTTTAATTGAAGTTTTTTAAAATTCTTAAGATTTCTAAAAAAAAAGAGATTTTATGTAGAGATAAAAAGGAAAAGATTTAATAATTTTAATTTTCTATTTTAATAGACCTTCTTTTTTCAGAAGATGAAGTGATTTCGGCCAAAGCATGTTCAAATTCCATTATATTTTGAGCATCTTCAATTTGAGGGAGATCTAAACCTGATTGAACAGAAATCTCTTTGGCAGTTGCCAAAATCCAACGGACGTATATTGCTTCTAATGAGTTTTTAAGAATTCCCTTCGAAAGTAATAATTCTCTTGGAGCCACCAAAGAAGCTTGATCCAACTATAAAGTGAGAGTTGTCATTAAAAGTAAAAGGGAGAGCTCTTCGAGAGTCTTAATTTTCGCTTGTTTAAACGGTTTTCACATGACTCCGGAGAGGTCTTTAAAATTTTATTTTAAAAAATCTGGGGTGTCTCCATTCGACTATCTCGCAAATTTAAATTGGATAATCAAGCTTTTTACTATCTCGCCAGAGATAGTATTGCGATCACGAAAATTTTTGTTTTTGATGTTTTTATACGTTTTGAAGGTCTCTGAATCATTTTGACTAAGGTTGAGAAAAATCTGTGTGTGTATATAGACAAGATTACGCAAAAACGGTTTGAGCAAGAATAATGAAATTTGGTATACGGGCATTATACAAAATTCGTAATTTTCTTTCAACTTTTGAGAAATGGAACTCAACCGGAGGGTCATTACCTACCACGGTTTGATTTTTTTTCCTCTAAAGTGACTGTAAAATAAAGATATATGTTTGATAGTTTTTCACATGATTAAAAATTGTATAAAACTGCTATATATAGAATTTCAGCTTGACTGAATCTCTGAAAGTACTGGAATTAATTTTTTCACACTGCAAATATTATTTATTAATTTATAATTAATTAAATTTAATTTAAATATAATATATGTTATTTAATCCAATTCAACTTGCGAGATGGTCGAGTGGAGACACTCCAGCTTATTTCTATATTTGAAAATCAATTAAAATTTTATTCTATCCAATATCATAGGATTTATTTAACATAACTTCCAATGGTAACATTTTATTGAAATAAGAAGACTTTGGGTTAATACTATATTTTTGTGAATTGCGCAAATTTATGAAATAGTATTTGTTTTCTACTGCTTTTAGCTGCATTTAACTTTATCATAGTTTTGATAAAGCGAGTTAAAAAATGTAATATATTAATTCCGGTACTTTCAGCGATTCAATCAAGCTGTAATTCTATATATAGCTGTTTTATACAATTTTTAAATTCTTGTCTACTTAAATTACTTTCAGAGCCAAAACAGTCGGGAAAATAGGAAATATTCTGAGTGAACACACCGAAAATAAACTCGTACAATTACTATAATATTTCATTACTATACTCTCGCACGGGGTATATATATATATAGGTTCTGATACTAACTGTTTAAAGGTCAGGCTTTGAGTCGCTATCATGTTTTATGAAATATAACATAAATATAAGTTTAGATTAATAGAAATAGAAATTAAAAAATACACTTATAAGACGTTGAGTTGCATTGTATTTATCATCGCGAACTGTTATAGTTAGAAGAGGGAATATCCCAAGACGACGAATTAAAAATATTATTATTTGAGACCAATCATAAAAATGATTTTCTAAAGGATTTATTCCAACCATGGGCCAACCTCCAGGCATTTCTTTTAAAAGTTCAATAATTGGAGCAAGTTTTTCCGATTCTATTTGATCTGAAAAAAAATCAATAATTTATATTAAATTTGTCAATCAGATTATATACTACAAACATAATATAATAAAAATATTTTATCTTCAAAATTATAAATTAAATATGTTTTTCAACTTACCAGTATTCATACATGTTTTATAAGCATAACGTACTTGATGAAATGCACGGGGTTCATCTGGTTCAATATCACCCTCAAGAATTTCTATTAATATATAAAATAATTATTTTCGAAAGTTTATATATCTTTTTAAAAACAGTAATGAAGGTGTTATTGGCTAATTAATTTGAAACATTTCTAAATATCTATATTACGAGGGCAATTCACAAAGTAGGTTACTTTTTGGAATTAAGACAACTTACATGAAACTGTTTTTTATTATATACATTTGAAAGAGCAACTAAAATGCTATTTTTCTACATAATCGCCAAAATTTGAGACATTTATCGTAGCGATGAACTAGCTTCGAAATTCCTTCCTCATAAAAATCCGCCGCCTGAGTGTGGAGCCAGTCAGTCAAGGCCGCGCGGATCGTCGTTGTCATCTAAACGCTGCGTTGAAAACCAGGTCTTCATCTTGGACAAGAGTACCACGGTGATTCATTCCTTGATCCAATCGTAACGGGAGACGAGACTTGGGTGAAACACGTGACGTGTGAGACAAAAAACTGGCTCAACACTCAGGCGGCGGATTTCTATGAGGAAGGAATTTCGAAGCTCGTTCATCGCTACGATAAATGTCTCAACTTTTTTGGCGATTATGTAGAAAAATAGTATTTTAGTTGCTCTTTCAAATGTATATAATAAAAAACATTTTCATGTAATAGTTTTGTCTTAATTCCAAAACGTAATCTACTTTGTGAATTGCCCTCGTTATAATAATAAAAATTTGAACTAAATTTATAATAAAATCAAGAAAATTTTAAAAAATACCCCTTAATTCTGTTCCTATTTTTTCTGACACTTGGTCAAGTTGACTATGCGAAATGGAAGATGAATCGACAGGATTACGCTTTAACCAGCCTCCGCAAGAAAAAGTATAAAAGTCTTCACAAGGATTTATTGATAAATTTAGACTTGATTCATATTCTTTGGCTATAAAATTGAATTTCATTAGAATTAAAATCTATTTATTAATTTAAATACTAAATGTAAACAAATTATAGATAAATAATTATTATTAAAATTTATATCATCTTTATCATTTTACTTTTAGATTATCAAAAATAAATTATAATGTTCAAATAAAAGATTTTATTAATTCTATTCTCTATTTATTTGAAATTAAATATAATCAAGTTATATACAAGATCTGAAAGATTTTTCATTTTCCAAAATATTGTTATTTTTTTATTTTATTTTTATCAAATAGATAATTTATAACATCAAATATGTTTTTAATTAAAAATATTTTTATATTTTTTAATGATTCATATCATTTATAAATATTTAATGGCAAAAAAAAATATTTGATTTAATGAGAATTTGAGCAAAAAATTGAAGAAATACGATAACGCCGTCTAAAATTATATGTAAAATATTTACCTGCTTTATAACATTCTTGAGTAGTGCATATTGACATATTACTATTGAATTTGAAACTATTTATTTGTTTTAAACCTAGAGTAAATTTAAAATTATATGTAAATACTGTTTTTGAAAATTTAAGAAATTCAAATTTTTCTTAATATAATATTTACCTAAATGAGATAAATTTATACAAATTACAAATGAATAAAAACAAGAAATAGATAATAGAAAAAATCTAAAAGAAAAAAAAGAAAATTTTTTAATAATAATAATGAATTTCGAAATAAAAATTAAATTCTTACTTAAAGGTATGCATCGTTAAAAAATATATTTGAGTATTTAAATTTAATTAAACGAGACTTTTATCGAAATTGGTGTTCTTCCGGTTTACAAATGAAAAATTAAAGGAACTTGAAATTTATCATTTTAATTTATGCGATAATTTTAATTAAAAATAAAATATAAAATTTAATTTGAGAGATAAACGTTTCGATGTCTCGTTACCATACCTAATCATCTAACATTTTGAGATTAATTAATGTTGAAATAAATTTCTCATAATGTGATAGAATTTATTGAACTACTCTGAAGTGAACGCGGCTAAGATCAATTTTTTATAATTATATTATTAAAATTTTTGTAAAAAAATCATTGATTTTTAGCTATTATATTTACTCAGTTCCAGTGATGTATTAGTGAAATAAGAAGTAAGAGAACGCATAGTAGGAGCAAAAAAAGTCCTATTTTCAGCAAACTATTTTTTCAAAATATTAACGAACACAAAAAAAGAAATTCTAACATTAGATTTAAGTGGGAGTTGTCGGGACATGAAAAAGTACTGGAACGAGTTCCGGTTCTGAAAAAGGTAAGGGAACGTCGTTCCCCCGCGTTCCCTTCCCAATACTCCACTGCTCAGTTCTTCATTTCTTCAATAAATTCAGACTAAATATGATGGGTGCAGTGACATACTAGAATGATTGCCGCACTTTCAAATACAATTAAATCATACTAATCCCTGGAAAATAACCCCGACCCGGTGTTTTAATGATATTCATACAGCAATAAGAACATCCATTTGTGTACATATATAAAACAGGCTACAAATAAACCATACCAGATGTTCATCCATTCTTTTCCGATATAATATGAACCCTTCATCACCATTCTCTTTCTGTTCACCAAGTTCCTCTACAGAACATCTAATAATTCTGTATGCCAATCAACTACCGACTGATTTTAGAGATAAAAAAATTTACAACTTTTATAATGATAATCATATCCAAAACCATTCTAGTTAAATATATATGTGTATATCATATTTTAAATCAATTTCTATTTAATAATTTGAAATTATTTAAAAATGGAAGGTAAATTTTTCGGATTCTTTTAAATATATGAAAAGGATAATTTAAGATGTAGGTTTGAATTATTCATTTTAAGAAATTTATTGGATTAATAAAAAATTCTTAGATAAAGGATGATTTATTTATATAAAATTTATTAGATATTTAAACATTATATATGTTTTGATCAAGCATAAAATTTAAATATCTCACTACCACATCCTCGTTCTATTTTGTCTTTTAAATTATATTTATTTTAAATTTATTATAACAGACTTATATTTATTTATGATAATTTATAATAGCGAATTATAGCACAATTATAAACATTAAATAAATAAAATATAGTATATATTTGCTGAAAAGAATGATTAAATAATGTTAAATTTGGAGTTTCACTACAAGATAATTTATAGTAAAAATAGTTTTTAATCATTATATTTCAGCAAAAGATTTTAATTTTAAAGTTTTTTTTATATAATTATTTTTGCAAATAAAAATAATTTTATAAATAAAATGTATCCATTTTCAAAACAAAGAAAAAGAAAAAGGAATTAAGTTTATGTGGATAAAAAAAATTTAATACTAAAAAAGTATAATGTTTTGCTAAATTTTGGAAGCTCTGATCTAAAAGGGGATATTTATTTTATAAATATATAATTTAAAAAACTGAATAAAATTTTTGATTAGAAACAGGAAATAATAAAATGATTCAAAATATTAATTAATAGATTCATGAATTAAAATAAATTAACATGACAGGATGAAGATAAAACATTAGCAATTTTTATCAATACATTCAATTAAAGATTATTTTAAATTAATAACAAAAGAGATGATGACATTAAAGAGGAAGGGGGAAATAAAGTTGAATAGAAAAATGTGAAAATATTGAAACAATCCTAAGTATTATACTATTTAAGAGGAATCCCATCGGCTTTTCTTTTGTTTTCTTGGTTGTTCTGGTGGTTTAAAAATAGCAGCGTTGGTTGTTTGAGAAGGAGCAGCAACGTTGGTTGTTTGAGAAGGAGCAGCAACGTTGGTTGTTTGAGAAGCAGCAGCAGCGTTGGTTGTTTGAGCAGCAGCAGCAGCAGCGTTGGTTGTTTGAGCAGCAGCAGCAGCCGCTGCTTCAGTTTCTCGAGTTTGTTCCCAAGTATGGTCAGATGAGGCAGTAAACTAAAAAAATAAAATTTTATAAATTATTTATTCCAAATATACGCTTGATATATAATATCATTTTAAAAATAAAATATGAAATTCCAAAACTTGCTTGGTTTTGATACTGAGAACGAAAGGCTGCTTTCATAGCCGCTAGCCTATCAGATCCAGGTCCTCCTCCCGTTCGACCGCCAGCGGCAGAGGCTGCTGCAGTTGCTGCAGCTACAGCGGCTGATGCTGAAGAAGCAGCAACACCCAGAGGTTTACCAGAGGCTGAACCTAATCCTGGACGCTCCCTGTAAGCTGGTGCACCTTTTCCACGACCTCCTTTGAAGCGAGATTTTCTGAACCATGAAGATTGCATAGCAAGATCCATTAAATCATGAGGAACCTCTTGGGCCGCGCCTTCTAAATTTCGGACCAAATGTCCTGCAAATTCTTTATCTTTATCTGTTACAAGAGTATATGCCGTGCCACGTTGCCCTGCCCGACCAGTTCTACCAATGCGATGAGTATGAGTATCAACATCCCTTGCTACATCATAATTGATAACAGTTTTTATATGAGGTATATCTAGACCTCGAGCTATAAAAAATCGAAAGAAAATATTTCAAATTTTATTATATTAAAACTAAAATTCAAATTAAAAAAAGATAAAAATTTACCTGCAACATCTGTAGCAACAAGAGTAGAAACTTCATTTTTTTTAAATTTTGTTATCACTTTATTTCGCTCGATTTGATCCATATCACCATGAAGGAGTAACACGTCTAATTCTTTAAGAGTTAAACTATTAGCTAGTTCCTCAGCATTTGCCTTGAAAATCAAATAAATATACATATAATTAGACAATTAAAAATAATTTAAAAAGGTTTAAATAAAAAAAATAAGTTTACCTTTTTACTAACAAAAACCAAAACGCTTCCAGATGAAAGAAATTCCACCAGAGAATTAAGCAGCCAAGTAAATTTGGCTTGAGGGGAAATCATCATTTTTATAATTTGGGTGACATCAGTATTTGCTTCGCCTACATCTCCCTTAAATTGTATTAAAATTTAAAAATTAATTAATGTTTGTGACATAATAAAGGCTTACACACTAGGCAGCCGGGTTAGGCATTCAAACCCTCATCTTATCACAGAACTTCTTAGCTGTTTTCATGATTGTCCAGTGACCACACACACAAAATCCCATGTCGAAGTTCTGCCTAGTGTACAAGCGACCTGACTCCTCAAAACTTATATGTATAATATAATTACCTGGACAATTCGGACGGGATCTGTTGTAACATCTCGAGCAAGCTTTTCAATTTTTTTTTTAAAAGTTGCTGAAAATAGAAGCGTTTGCCTATCGGGACGAACATGATCACAAATGGAACGAACTTGTGGTTCAAATCCCATATCAAACATTCGATCTGCTTCATCCAAAACTAAAAATGTTACTCGAGCTAAATTTGTTGCTCCCATTTTCACCATATCAATCATACGGCCAGGAGTAGCTACTACAATCTCTGCTCCTCCTAAAATTAATAAAATTCATTAATTTAGTTGATTCCAATAATAACGAAATTAAAATTGATATCATGAATTTAATAAATAACTACTTTTAAATAAATGAAGATTTATCATTTTTTTCTAGTATAATTTTAAAAAAGAAAATTTGGGGGGTTTTAAATAAATGATCAGTGTGTTTGCAATATTTATATTTGTACTATATAATATCTATCACATAAAAAGCTATAAAAATAAGGATTTCACTATAAAATCATTCTCAAGCTCTCAACTTCTTTAGAATTGGAAGGCGAAATATAATTTGCGCTAATAAATATTTTTCACCTTATTCGAAGTTCAAGATGTTTTCAATATAAATAATAAATTAAAAGATCCTCTGGTCAAATAAAATATGAGTAATACTAAAAAATTATTTTTGTAATTGTTTATAAAAAAAATACTAAAGACCCAATATTTTTAAAAAATATTTTTTTTTTGTTGGATAATAACATTAATATATTTCTTTGTGAAAATAAATATTTTTACCTTCTAATGCTTTACTTTGTTCCCATTTAGAACCACCACCGTAACAACAGCAAACTCGAACGTTATAAACTTTTCCAAAACGTTTAGCTTCTGTATAAATTTGCTGTGAGAGTTCTCGAGTAGGTGCTAAAATAAGACCTATAGGACCATCTCCAGGAGCAAGTATTGGTTGGTCCATAAGATGAACAAGCAATGGCCAGATAAATGCTGCGGTTTTTCCTGAACCTGTCTTTGCAATTCCAATAATATCACGACCTGCTAGAGCGGCAGGTACAGCCTGAGATTGAATTGGAGTTGGTTGTGTGTATTCAGATTTCCGAATCTGTAAAATTTTGTTAACAATGTATTACTTGATATGATTCATGAATGATGGAAACTATTCTTTCTTTACTAATGTTATATATATATATATATGCTAGAATTTTAAAAGTAATTAAAATTACTTTGCCAAAAAACTAGATAATCCTATCTATAAACTAGAAAGAAAAATATAATATATAAAAATCAGTACCTTTTTTATTAAGAGATCATCAAATCCAAAATGTGCAAATGAGGTCACTGGCTTTGGAGGATCTGGACCCGTAACCCGAATTCCTAAAGTTGAAAGAAGTTCTGCAACTTTAGCTGAATCCAGAGCAGCAATCTCATCGTGAGGTACATAAAAGTTTTTTTCAAAATCGGCATATTTAATTGTTGAATGATCTATCGGAGGTAGGGGATCTATAGTTTTATTTTTTTTAGGAGCTATCGGATTTCCATCTTCGTCATATTCAATTTCTTGATCGGAATCATCAGCTTGGACTCCTGCATTAGGGTTTTCTTCCATATATCTATAATGAAAATGATTTTAAATATATATAATATATATTTATAAATATATTTTATTAAGAAATGTAATGAATATAAATATTGAATTTACAATCTTTTTATCAATTTCTCTTAAAAATTTATTATATTCATTACATTTTATAATAAAATATACTATGATTTAGTTTTTCAAAAAATTGTGAATTATAATTGCATGACAAATTCTTCGATTCATAATATATTTATATAAATATAAATATATAGAATTTAATATTAAATAACATTTTAAATTAAATACTTATTTTATGTGAATTCCAATAATAAAATTTTATATAATAAATTTCATATTCAATTAAACGTACTTCTCATTTTATTTTATATATTTGTGTATATATTAAATTGCTTTGATATTCTTTTAAAAAGTAAATTTCATATTATATATTTTCATATAATTCAGCTATATTAATAAAACCAATTTCAAATTACAAATTAAGAGAAACATTTAATCATTGACAATAAATATAGTTAATTATTGTCAGAAAAAATGTAAATTAATTTAACCTTTGCTAATTTCAATAATCATATTTCTATTTTTTTCTATTTAAATATTTACATTACATTATATAAATAGCATCATACACTTTTCTCACAACCTTGATTAAAATTTTTAATTTGTTTCATAAGAAACAAATTTATTTTATACAAATTTTAATAGACTACCTATAATATGACTCTTCCACATCCTCATCTTCAATATCGTCTCGAATTCCTTTCTTTTTCTCGTCTGGTTTATCAGTTTTTTTCGTTGTTTGTTTTTTTACTTGCTGTTCAATTCCAGCCATAAAGGCATCAAGTGGATCTATTTCATCACTATCAGAATCATTCCCTTTATTTAATTCATTACTAGGACTCCCAGGAGCTGGAATATATTCAAGTGTGGGAGATGATTGATTATCATCATCCTCTTCAAAATACCTAAAATAAATCATTATTATTAATCCCGATCATAAATTAAAAGTAATTATGCTTACTCTTCTTCAGTTTTGGCTCTTTTTCTAGGTAAACCATAACTTGCTGCCAATGCATTTTGACTAATTGCACTCATTGTAGAATATCCATGTTTAGAGATTGCTGAGGATGGGGGTGGTGGGAGTTGATTTGATTTATCCTTTTTTAATTGGAATCCAGAAAAACCAAAACCTCTAGGGCGCCCATCTCCTCCCTTATTAAAACTCATTGTAGATTTTACTAAAAGAAAATATAGATAAGTTTATTATTATTATTTTAATTTTTAATTTATAAATGAATATAAAATATACACTTACTTTATATCTTTAACATTAATATTAATTTTACAATTAAAAAAGAGGTTGAAGTTTCATTAAAAAAAATAGTTTCATTATTATAATATTTACATAATATATAATATATGTATTATTTTTATTATGATAAAATTATTCAATCAAAATAAATATTCTTAAAAAGAAACACACGAGATTATATTAAAAAAAATCAACTTTTAGCAATATGAGATATCAAATGAAGTTTGCTATACAATTAGCACAAGAAAACGTAAATAAAATGAAGATAGTTGCTACATTCATAGATTTTATTGAAATATCAAATACTTCAGAATGGTCTTGTTTTTTTATCAAATTTTATTTTATTTTTAATTATTTTATTTTTCATTAGTCGAAGAAATTTTTAAAAGTAAAATATGGGTCGTACGATGTGTGTTACTCAAGAGGGGCCTGCAAATGCTTTGGCCCTCAATAAAGATTATTCCCATGTAGTCATTGCAGGAAGAAATGGTTCTCATTTTGTTATAACTAAATAAATAAATGGCTATTATATTTATTTTTCTAAATTTACAGTTTTTAAAGTTTTTTCCATTGAAGAAAATGAATTTTTGGAAAGTTTAAATCTTCGAGTTGGTAAAAATTTAAATCTGAATTTCTCTTGTAATGACGTTGCTTGGAATATAAATGATGGTATAATTAATATTTGAAAAATTAATAATTTTTGGATCTAAAATAACATACATCATTTTTGTTTAGATGAAATACTTGCAACAGCGGCAACAAACGGGGCGGTTGTCGTATGGAATCTTAACCGGCCGTCAAGATCAAAGCAAGAATATGTTTTTATTGATCATAAACGAACTGTAAATAAAGTTAGCTTTCATGTAACTGAATCTAATTTGCTTATTTCCGGATCTCAAGATGGAACTATGAAATGTTTTGATTTAAGAACAAAAGAAGCAGTTAAAACATTTTACAGGTTGTTAAAAACGAGCTTGTTTTATTTTTATTTTAAACTATATATTTACTTTTTGTAATTTTTTTCAGTAATACTGAATCTGTAAGAGATGTACAATTTAGTCCTCATGCTCATCATCAATTTGCAGCGGTCTCTGAAAATGGGAATGTACAACTTTGGGATATGCGATCATCTCCAGATCGCTGCTACAATCAATTTACCGCACATAGTGGTCCTGTTTTTGCTTGTGATTGGCATCCAGATACTACATGGCTTGCCACTGCAAGCAGAGACAAAACCATTAAAGTAATCTATTTTATTTATAAATTGAAAATAAAATCATATAATTATTTTAAAAAACACAATCATTCTAATTATAGATGTATATATTAAAGATTTTTTTTCTCGATTTCTAGGTATGGGATTTATCTTCTAAACCAAGTCTTGAATATACTATCCCTACTATTGCTTCCGTTGGTCATATAAAATGGCGACCACAAAGAAAATACCATATAGCTAGCTGCGCTCTCGTTGTTGATTGCAATGTTAATATTTGGGATGTTCGGCGACCATATATCCCATTTGCTGCTTTTAATGAACACCGTGATGTTCCTACAGGAGTTGCTTGGAAAGGCGATCCTCTTACTTTCCTATCCACTTCTAGAGTAAATTATTACTTTATTATCTCTTTATTTAAGATTATACATAATTAACCAAATATAACATATATTTTATTATTATTATTTAAGGATTGTACTCTTTACCAACATGGCTTTCAAGATGCAACTAGACCCGCAGACAAAGCAAATCCTCAAGGTTTAGCTATTAATAATAAAGGAGATTTGTCATATGCTTGTAGAATATCTCAAGATTCCCATGGTAAAAGTGGAAAATTGCCTGGGATGTTTAAGTATATATTATTTTTCAATTCATATATTTTTAAATGAAATATATATATAGTCTAACATTCTATTCTATTTTCTTAGAAAAACAGCAGCTCTTTCAGAACAATTTTGCATGGCCCAGTCATCAATGCATATGTTTCAAAATAAGCAAGCAAATGAAACTAAAACCTTTATTGAATGTGCCAAAAGATATATATTAAGTGGAAGACCTTTAGCTGATATTTGTGATCATAATGCAGCAGTTGCACGAGAAGTTGGAAAGTATCATGTGAGCAATTTCTCATATCGTGTTTATAAAAGTTTAAATGTATCTCATATCACTCATTTTCATTTTAAATTAATTATATAATAATAAGGGTTTAATTATTAGAAACTACTAATTTTAAATTATTTTTTATTGATTATCCCAATATTGATGTATGAAATTAAATTTTAGGTAAGTTTGGTTTGGAATATTATTAAAAATATGTTTCCATCACGCTTAAATGAACTTGGAGCAGGTGGTAGCGCAAGTAGTGCAGGAGGGAGTGCTAGTGGAGGAGCTAATACTATTGCTGTAGGATCCACAAGTGGAGGAAATATGAGTTCGAGAGGTGGAGATGATTCAGGCGGTGGAGCCGTTGGAGGTGGTGGAACATCAACCAGTTTAGGTACAGAACCAGTTCCACCTTTACTTGGTCCTGGAACCGGAATTGATTCTGATCAAAGAAGTGGAGGAGGAGGTTATAAAATATTCTTGTATATTATTCTTATATATATATATATATATATTTTCTTAATTTTCCATTTATTTTTTGTTTAGGAACTGGAGGTGGAGGGGTGGGAGGAGGCACCCCAGCAATGAGTACAGCAGCACCAGATGAAGATACGGAACCTGACGAAGCACCTGAACCTGCTTTAAATGGCCTTCTTGAATTACCACTTACAATGGCTGCACCACATGCGGATTTCTTTTTTGGAGACCATGAGGTAATTTCCAAAATACAATATCTTAATAATAAATTAATTAGTATTAATTTTACATAAATTTTAAAATATTGAATAAATATTGGGTTTTTAAAATTTAATTACTTAGGATCTATAATCAATTATCTAAGATAATAATTCTATAAGAAATTACCATTAGCTTGTGTATGTAGAAGGTTGTTGTGATGGGCGGAACAAGTGCCTGGGTGAGGAGACACTGGCGAGAAGTTTACGGGTCGTTGGGAGATTAAAATATAAAAGGTGGACGTAAGAGAATTGGATAGAGGTAGCTTAGGATAGTGACCTTTAGAAAAATGTGATTGTTAGAATCAAGAACTTTCGAGATCAGTAGCGACAGAGATATTAATTTATTAATATAATAGAATTAGATGTTTAAATAATCTTATTAATAATTAAGTCTGGCGAGTAGCTAACATTAATTAGAGATTAAAGTAAGTTTAAAAATGAAATTATTCAATGATTTTAATATTAAAAATTAAAAAAAATCTATTACCATATGTATTTTTTTAACTTAAAAAAACATTTTTTTAAAAATAATTTGCAAAATAAAAAATAAATTATTCAAATTATTATTATTAGTGATTTTGTTATTTAAAAAATATATATATTAAGAAAAACGCGATAAAAAAATTTCTTTATAAAAATAAATACTCCTGGGTAGATATAAAGACCTGTAAAGAAGGGTTATTGTTTTTTTGTTCTCATTCATATTCTAAATAAATTTTAGGTTGACCCTCTTACTATAGACCTTGACCGATTTGGAGGTTTAGGTGTAACATTGGGTCCAACTGATGCTGCAGCAGCAGCTGATGCAGCTGCAGCTGCTGCTGCACAAATTGATTGGACACTTCCTATAGAAGCTTTCCAATTAAGACATGAAATTCGCGATCGCTCTCCGCCTCCAGAAAATTTTCATGGAAACTCACCTGATCATTTACATGACCATGGTTAGTTTTATTTCAATATATTGATATTCTTATCAAGTCAAGTAAAAATAATCAAAATAATGAACTTAACTATTCATTTTAGATGCAGGATTAGGAACCTATGGATTAAATGATGAACCCCAACAACTTCTTTTATGTGTCAACACTCCTCCAAGAGTACCATCATGGGACCCCATACCTATCGTGATTGAAACTTTAAAACATCATGCATTAATAGGAGATGTACAAACTTCTGTTAGTATTCTTTTAGCTTTGGGAGAGACAAGGAGGAGAGCATTAACATTAGATCCAGCAATACAAGAACAATGGTTACTAGGATATCTCGATTTACTTTCACGAAGACGTCTTTGGGATGTTTCTACACAGGTAGTTCTTTCATTATTTATAATATTTAATAATTTTTAAGTCATTTATATTTCTTTTTTTAACTATATTTTGAATTCATTAATAATAATTAAATATTATAATTATTTCAAAATATATAATTTGAAAAAATATATTTAAGGTGATACAACTTGCATGGGTTCCATCAGTGGCACATCTAAATCAACAGAGTACTTGTGTAAATACAAGTTGTGGAAGTTGCGCCCGACCGCTTCAACGTTGTGGATGGTTATGTGATAGATGTCATACTGCTGAATGTGCTTTGTGCAGTGTTTGTCATCAACCTGTCAGAGGACTTTATGTATGGTGCCAAGGATGTGCGCATGGGGGACATTTAGCTCATTTACAAGATTGGTTCTCTAGAGTAAGCGAGTGTCCAGCTGGTTGCGGACATGCATGCGAATATAATTAATGCAATATTTTTTTAGGATATTAGGAAAATTATACTAGTTTTTAAAAATTTAATGTATAAAAAAAATTTATTGATTTTTAAATATTGATATTTGGATATTAATAACATATGTCAAAGTAAATTATATATATATATTATAAACCAAATTTTAAATAAATAATAATTATATTTTATTTAATAAGGAAAAAGAAATAGACAATAGACTTAACGAACGAGGCTGTGATATTCCCATGACTGAACAGTTAATTTTTACAACCTAGATGATAAGGAGGTCATATAATGTTCTTATAATTAAGGTTAATTTTAGAAAAAATTTATATTATATATATTAATGATTGTTTATAACACAATATAAGTGTAACATAAATGTTATATTTACATTAAATGCATCAGTTTTTGTCCTTTTAATTTCTCACTTTTCTTCGTTAATACGAAGTTTTTTTTAATTTTTATTTAATAATAAATAGAAAACATTTGCCCTTAATGGCTTTGTATAAAATCTGTCAACTACTTTAAGAGGAAGCTAAAAGAAATGGGGTTCTTTTATTCATGTTAAAAAACGCGAGGTAACGCGATATTTTTAAGAGTTGAAATAAGTTCAAGAATTATGGCGAAATATACAGCAATTTTTATGATAATATATAACAATTGTATATATTTAGAATTTATATACTGTCAAATGAGCGAGATAACTTTTAGCTGACTGGACGTTTAATAATAAAGCAAAGATTTTATAAGAAAAAAAATAAAGGACATTGAAGTATAAATGCCAAGCAGGACGTTGTTTTATTCGATGAGGAAAAATATTCCTTTCAAGACTCCTGCAAGCATAAGTGGCGTTGGAAGTCTTCGTAAGAAATAATAGTGGTCACCCAATCATTATTTAGATTTTGATAAAATATTTTAAAAAAACCTATAAGATGACGCATTTATGTTTCTTACGTCTGCATTTATCTTTTCCACGACCATTGCTTTGCTTAGTATCTTCTTTTTTCCTTGAACGAATTTCACGCATTAAATCAAAAAAAACCTGAAAATAATTAATTGAAATAAAAAAAATAATCTTATCGAATTAGATAATTAGTCAAGTATAAAAAGGTATGAATCATACTTTATCAACATTTTCTCTTGTTTTTGCTGATGTTTCAACATAAGGCACACCCCACTGTTGAGCTCGAGCTTGAGATTCGGCTAAAGAAACCTTTCTTTTTTCATCTAAATCACTTTTATTACCAACTAGCAAAAATGGAATGTTTTCATCATTCTTTACTCGAAGAATTTGTTCTCTATTATTAGAAAAAAGTAGCAATTATTTAAAATTCAAATTCATAATACTAGGTTGTTCAATAAGTTCGCGGAGCGATAAGATATGCCTTTGGAAGACCGTCGATTGATTTAACAGAGGCTTTAGGCATTTCATTGGTCACAGTGAGCAATATTTTGAGTGTTAATTTGGATTTCAAAAAACTATGTACTAAATGGGTTGGTTTCTTCATTTCATTTTATTTCAGTTCCTCGAACTTATTGAACAACCTATTATATATATGATAAATATATAAAATAAAGTTTTACCTGAATTCTTGTGTTGCTTGAAAACTATCATCTTCTGTGATTGAAAAAACGCATAAGAATCCTTCACCGCTTCGAAAATAATTATCCCTTATAGCAGCATAATCTTCTTGACCTGCTGTGTCTAATATATCAATTTGTACTTCCTCACCATCTAGTACAACTTTTTTTCTATATGAATCAGCCTTGGTGGGTTCATAATCTTCTACAAACTACAAAATCACTTTAATTATTTTTTTAAAATTATCATTAAAGTTAAATTGCATTAGATTGATAAAAGAACATGTTTTATAGATCAAATTCTCTAATATATTTATGGATTAAAAAATATTATCTTTTATATAAGTTTTTGGAGAATATTACTAACCTCATCATACATAAATTGTAATGTAAGGGCAGATTTTCCAACCCCACCACTCCCAACCATAATTACTTTATGTAATGCAGGCTGTTGATTTGGTTTTTTCGACATATTTACTAAAATATATAATAGATGAGTGTGTAGAACCGCTATTAACAGTAAATTGTTATGGTTGAGAATAATATATATAGAAAGACTTAAAATATAAAATTTTACCTAATTAAAAAATGAAACAATATGATTGATGAGTTTAATTGATATGTTCAAAATTAAATAGATAAATGTATCTATTTCTAGAATGAAGTATTTGTGATAAAGTGATGAAAATGACAGTAGTAGCTCGGAGGCGTTGTCCCTAAAACAAACCCAATGTACCAAATGACACTAATTCATTGGCCCACAGACTATCTTTAAGATGTCCCCACTCCGGGTTAAATTTTGAAGCAAAGTTTTAGCACATCGCGCCACCTGGTATCATAACCCATATACTAATTTTATAAAAAACGCTATAAAAAAGCGTGCTTGTGTGTGTGTCTGTGTGAATTTTTTTTTTTTTTTTTTTTTTTTTTTTTTTGTCGGGAATTCCGGGAATTAAAAAATTGTGGAAAATTTTCTGTTAAATGAAAAATTATCTATTTGGAGATAAATATTAGTTTAATTTCCAAATAAATAATTTTTCATTAACTGAAAATTTTCTACAATCTTTTTATGTAATTAACATATCTAAAAGAAACGAATAATTTTTTATGTATATAAACAATATATATTTGAAAATTAATAAAAATTATAAAATTATATTTACAAATAATGTGGTGATCTCACTATTAAACATATCTTTTTAACATTTTGTTTTTTCGCTTGTGCAAAAATTTGACAATTTTTGAATTGTTATTATTGAATTTATACAGCTAGATTGATATAGTAATGTTCTAAGAGTAATAGATAATATATAATACATAATACATAATATTTGTTCTAAAATTAATAAAAATTATAAAATTATATTTACAAATAATGTGGTGATCTCACTATTAAACATATCTTTTTAACATTTTGTTTTTTCGCTTGTGCAAAAATTTGACAATTTTTGAATTGTTATTATTGAATTTATACAGCTAGATGGATATAGTAATGTTCTAAGAGTAATAGATAATATATAATACATAATACATAATATTTGTTCTAAAATTAATAAAAATTATAAAATTATATTTACAAATTATGTGGTGATCTCACTATTAAACATATCTTTTTAACATTTTGTTTTTTCGCTTGTGCAAAAATTTTACAATTTTTGAATTGTTATTATGGAATTTATACAGCTAGATGAAAATAGTAATGTCTAAGTGATAGATAATATATAATACATAATACATCATATTTATTTGAAAATTAATAAAAATTATAAAATTATGTTTACAAATTATATGGTGATCTCACTATTAAACATATCTTATTTACATATTGTTTATTCATATATTGTGAGACGTATAAATTTACACCTTTGAAAATAGTTTTATTAAATACACAAAACATATTATCTTGGGTTACTTTCTGAGGTATCACTCCACGGTTTAACTTTTTCTTCTCGCTTGTTGTAAAATCGCTGTTTTCATGATTAATCCATCTGAGAAATGATAACAAATAATTTTAAAATAGTTTAATAGATATGTTTGGAATATCGAATTTTAAGTACATGGGTTGATCTACAGGTTATAAATATGGTCTGTTTAATAAAAACTTAGCCTATTGTCTTGGATCAGGTATACGAGGAAATAGAAGAATAGTTAAAATAGAAAGAAACTCGTTCATTTTCAATAGACAACATATATTAATAATATATTCAAATATTTTATTTTATATGTACATAATTCAGTAATACTGAATATTAATGTAAATATAAATAATAATATTTAATATGGCAAATATGTAAAATTTTGTAAATAAATAAAATATTTAATAATATATTAATAAATTTAATATTAATATAAAATAATTTATATAATAAAATTTTACTTACTGTAGGCATGTTTGCAATTGCTGCCTTCGGATTTCGAATTTTTATGCACGATGTAGCCTGTGGCGAGGGGACAATGACACACATCAACACACATGGACACACAACTGGGGGATGATTTTACAAGTCCAAGAAAATAAATTCAAATTTTATCTTCTACAGTAGTGCGGCCTCGTGAGCGTCTTCAGAGTTACAAATTGGGTGCCTGCAGCGCCTTCTGGTATCATAACCCATTAAAGTCAAAACATGGACTCAGAGCTTGCCTAAGAGTGAGATGTACCTGCATTGGCCTGTTCGTTTTTATTAAAAAAATAAATATTAAAACTAACCCCTTATCATAAAAGTGTAAAAAAATAAATAAATAATATAAACTATTCTAAGCCCAATTAATACGTTTATTTAAATAAATATGATATAAATTCAGCAAAACGATATATTTTCAAATTGAGCGCGTGATTTAAATTTTAAACTATGACAAAAAGATTTCGAATTCGAGATAATGATAAACTATTAGTTTAATAAAATTTAAATTTAATTTATGTTTTTTTTATATTAAATATGTAAAATTCTTTTTAAAAAAATTATAAAAAGGAAATTTTCCAAAAATAAATTTATATATTATTATATTTGCGGATAGACCCTGAAGATCCCGCAGAGCTTTAAATAGAAATTATTAATTATTGAATTTCCCTAGGCCCGAATTCGAGTCTTCAGTTTGGTAGGAGGCTTTGATGCTAACCAGTAAACCACTGATGAGTCTATCTAATTATATATATGGATTAAGAACAGCAATGTAGCCAAAATATCATTTTTGAAAGGGAGACAAATTTAATAGAATTACAAATTTCTAATTAAAGTGTTTATATTTATATTTAATTACAATTACATATAAAATATATATATAGACAAACAAAAATAAAAATAATCTTTTATATAAATAAATAGCAGTAATATTTATATTACAAAAAAGTTAATTTTTAAAAATATTGTACATATAAAACGAAGTTCACTCTAAAAATTGCTTAACAAAATCAATATCCAAAATTTTAAAGTGTCTTTCGGTTTTTATGTTGCAACGTTTGTTTGAGAAGTTATTTATTTGAAAATGATTCTTATATTTTAATTTCAAATGCTACAATTATTTAAGTGTGTAGTTGGTTTAAAATTCCTTATTAAAATATGCGAATTTTTAATATTAATTAAAATTTACAAATTTAAGAGGGTAGGGGTAGCACGAGTACTCTTTATCTCACAGGGCTACACCGCTAAGAATATGAAAATATTTTTTTTTAATTTTTAAGCATGTTTATTTCAGAGCCTGTCAAGGCAAAGACAGTTATTTATTATATGATTAACTAAAACCAATAAAAATATTTATGTTGTTCTTTTCTTTCTAGTTTCTAGATCAGTGATTTCCAAAGTAGGTGCTACCGCCCCCTCGTGGGCGCTGGAGTGATCCAGGGGGCGGTGATGTCCACAGGTGCTAAAATTACTTTTCTATTCTGAGATCAATAAAAAGATACAGAAATTCAATTTTCTAATTTACATTTTTATTTATAATATTTTGCAAATAGCTACATTTATCTTTCTCTTTAATTGTTATTAAAATTAAAAAAAATTAATTTCCAAGGGGGCGCTGTGTAAATTATTTTCTGGAAAGGGGGGCGCTTGGCCAAATAAGTTTGGGAACCACTGTACTAGATGAACAAGAGGAGAAAACAAGACAAATACCTAAATTTTTGATATTTCTGGGACTGATTAATCTTGTAGATAGCATTATTTCAAATAAATTTTTTTTAACATTTTATCATTATTTCAATAATAATTTGTTTTTTTTTTTTAAAGTTAACTTTTAAGGAAGAAAATCGCCTTTTTATGAAAAAATTTAGAAAATTGACTTTTTTTTATTGAAAATAAAATCTTATTAGATTATCTTATTAGATCAAAATTTCAAGAATTATTAATTGATTTTCTTTAAAATTTGACAAAATTCTTTCTACTAAAGAAGGTAGAAGATACAAAGCCCTAAGCCTCTAATTATACACAAATGATATGACCATAGGTGTTAAAATATGATTTATATATAATAAAAGAATTCATCTTCTTCCTTTTCATGTCTTGAGGTCAGTAATTGTTAAATATTTTTATTCTTTTTCTAAATTTATTGACTAAAGATTGAAAGGATGCAAGAAACTTTTATGATGAAGATGTATCTAAATCAAAATCATAGCAACATACAAACTTAATGTAGGTAATAAAAAACATTTTCAATAAATATTGTTGTATAACAAATCATATATTTGACATAAATTTTTGGTAAAATATAAAAATTATTGTGTTATTTATATTATAATTTTTAAAACAGGTTTTAAATATATTATATAATTAAATTTTTAAACAAAAAAATAGTAAATTTTAAATTTTTTGCTACATACTAAATATTTATTTTAAGAATAAATGGTAATAGAGTTCTAATATTATTTTCAGACAAATTTGTCTTTAATAATTAAAACATGATTGAAGTCCACAATAATAAAAATATGAAATTAATTAAGATTTTTTTTAATCTGTCAAATTAATTAAAATTTTCATACAGTTTATTAAAGATATAACAAATAGCCTTTTATATATATTTTTTTTTTAAATTGTCATGGTGTTTTAAATAAAAAAATTTACAGAATAATTTCATTTTTGAGTAAAATATAAAACAATGTAAAAAATAATGCATAAAATATTTTTAACACTAAATAAAACATTTTAAGAATTTTTATATTTTTTATATACAAATATATGTACAAATATGGAGGATTGCAATAAGCGGGCCTTTTTCATATGCTGTGAATATTTTTAAAATAATTTGATAGGAAAACACACGGAATTACATTGAATAAAATAATTCATTAACTTCTTTATATTAGTTGTAGTTTATATAGTTTGAAGAAGCTTACAGGCCTGATTAAAGAAATCCATCCAGAGTATTATATGTCTAGTATTAATTAAACAATCAAATTTATAAATTAATTCAAATTAAAATTGGATCATACTTTATCTATATGATTGTTTACTAAACACATATCCAATCTGAATTCGTAGACAAAGTTATTAACTTCAAAAGTAAAATATGAAAAATATGACAATACTTATACGTATATTTATAACATTCTTTACATTCTTCGCAAGTTGGAATTTTTTTAATAATTTCACTATCTTCAAATTTTATTTATGATTTTGACGTATTTAAATGATACGCTTATCCACTTTGAATCTAATGGATTGTTAATGTCCAGGTTTTTTTAAACTAGTCTCATTGTATTTATATTTATTTATTTTCTGCTACTTACAAGAACAAAACATTTAATAAAAAAAAATTAATGATTCCAATAAAATATAAAATAAATTATTTTAAAATTAAAGTTCAAAAATAAAGAAAAAATTAAATTGAGATACTTTATTCATTGTTTTTTTTTTTAGTTTATCCTCTTATAAAATTATTACAAGATAATATTACAAGTAGGTTTGTCTATGAATCCAGATGCTAGTATCTTACTATTAAATTTGCACTTCACTCATGATTATAAAACCTAAATAATATATAACAGCTTTATATATATATATGAATATATTAATATATATATTTTAAATTGAATTTACGGAGTGAAGAGCTTATCACAGTTCAGTTTCTTACATTACAATATGGGCTTGACTGATGCACTGTATGCTTTTTTTAAATCATTACAGAAAAAAATTATAAGAAATATAAGAAGTTATGAAAATTTGATTCGTATTCGAACTACATTTAATATAATCAAAAAAAACCTTTCTATAATAGGAGTTAAAAATATTTAATAAATAAATAAAAAATGATTATCTCAGAATTTCTTATTTTCATTAATTAATTATGAAAGATTTGGAGGGTACAAGCCTCACGACATACAGCGCAATGGAATACCATTGATTTAAGTAGCCATTTAGGTTATAGAAACATATGGCTTGAAATATTTATATTTTTTTTTATATAAAAATATGTTGGATGAATATATTAAAATATTTACTAGTATTAATCTATATTTGTACTTGACTTTTTTTTAATTAAATAGAGGTAGATGAAATTGAAAAGTGTACCAAGGGTTATAACTAAATAGCATTATAAAATACAATATAATAATAAAAATTATAAAATAATAATAATTTAGATAATAATAAACATATTTAAATGATAATAATAAGGCACAAATTCTTTATATTTATTATTAGACTTCTCTTATATTTGGCGTTATATATGAACTTTATAATATAATTATTTCCATTAAATAAATATTTGCTATAAAATACTGCAATAGAAAAATATCATTGAAAGATCTATATAGCCGGTATTTTATATGGAATAAGCCTCCAAACAGAAAAAGAGAAGACCTAAACAGTTTTTGCGAACACAAATCATTCTTTTCATAATTTAAGATATTTTTATACAGAATACTTTGTAAAATTTTCTAAGTACTTCAATAGCTTGTATTTTCAAACCGAAAATGAAAATATAAAAAAATATTATGAATTGATTTTAAATTTTTAAGTAAAATATGGTAGACTATTAAATTTATTTTATAAAGTTGAATAGTTAAATTACACGCAATTGCTTTATACATTTCTAACAGATATTAACAATAATTACAAAAAAAAAATCTATTTAATATTTTATTTCAAAATATTGAAATTTGTTTTTTTTTATCTATTATTATTTTTTAATTAATTTAATAATTTCCAAAATGTTCAAAATAGTTTTAATTATTTTTTTATTATTCAAATAAATAATTTAAGAAAATACCAGTATAGTACTAACTTATATATATATATATATTTATAGTAAATCATATTTTGTTTACTTTTGGATTATTTATAAATCAAGCTGAACTGACAGTAATTTTTTTGTAATTTCATCTTTATTATAAATATAATAGGGAGATAAAAGAAATGGACCAGCCATTTTAATATAAGAATATATTTAAATGCATATATAACTTTAAGGTATTTGAATAGTATATATATTTTTGATTGTTGAACATTAAAATAAAAATATAATTCTTTGGGGGAAAGCCTGAAGAATCGGAGGAAATAATCCTTCCGATCAGCAGCCAATACTGAATGGAATGCATGACAAACAATAGCAATTTTTGTTTTTCAATAATGTAATGTTACTTGACGTTAGTTAATTAAAAAATAAAATTTTATATAAATATTATAAGTAATAATATTTTTGCCTTAAAAATAAGCTTTTTCTTTGAACTTTAAAAGTTCTTCTAAAAAAATATTAGTTTTTTTCTAAACTATATTAAAATTTATGTAAATTAATTTTAGTAACAATTTAATATCTATTCCAGCTCATAAGCATAAATTACATAAAAAAATATAATAAATATAAAATAGCTAAGATTTTGCCGCCGTTACCTGTAATAATTTCTATTTTTATAATTAAAGATCAAAACAGCATCTTCAAGGTGGCTGCTGAGGATGAAAGGCCTGATTAAATCGTGGCAAAGGAGCTGTATTATTCCCTGTGTCTTCAGATGAGGAACTGGCGAGAATAGATGCTAAAGGCGGAAGAAGATCAGCAGTAGACACCGGATCTTCAGTTGTTGGTAGATCATAACCAATGGGTACCCCAGGAATCAAAATCTCCTCGAAAGGAAGAATCATCGACTGCTCTGCTGATGGTTGCGTAGGCACCGTCTACAATGTCAAGCACGAAATGTGTCTGATGTCCCTGGAAGCGGAGGTGCTCTTGCTAATGGCCTAGTGGTCAGTTTTCTATTTTCAATTTTCGTTCCAATGGAAAATAATAATTTCGAAAAAATACTGACATATAAGCCAAATATTCTAACACTATTGGATTTAATTTGGAAAATCTATCACATTTTCAATAAAGAGTAAATTGAATTTGTCCTTATGGGGATAAACACGGATATATAAATTAAAAAAATAATATTTTTAACATTTAGATTCATTCAAATAAATATTATTAGAAACGAGATGCCAAGTTAATTTTTTCTTAAATTTCAAAAGAAATAAATCTTGCTCTTTGAAGATTAAATTTTGTTAGGAATGAATGGTCTTGATTATTTTGTTTGACAGATTTTCAGATAATTTTTTATTTAGAAAAGTTTTAATAAAACATTCACTTATTCAGGGCATCCTTGAATCTATCACTGAGTGATTCTCTATAAATCCCTTCTTTTAAACTTCTAATTTCTTTATAAAATAATATTTTCGTCCTGTTTATTTCTATTATTACTTTAGGACTCGCTTAGGCTTATTAATTTAGATTCTATAGAAAATAATGTAATATAATAAAAAAGCTTTGTTTATTTGATTTTCACCAAATTAAACTATTTACAATTTTAATAATTATATTATAACACAATTTTCTAAATATTTTTATTCAATTTTATGATTAAAATGCTTTCAATATTAAAATATTCAGATCGAATTTGTTAAAATCTTTTCTTAAATTTTTAATATTTTATTTTAAACTACATTCATTTTTTTAAAATTTTTTCATACCAGATTTTTCAGTTTAAAATTTCCATCCTTCAATTTTTATTGCTTTAGGTAGATGTATATAAATTTTATAAATTACCTTCTTTATATTCAAATATACAATAAGAAATCAGAACATTTGAGATGTTAATTTTACGCCAAGATATTTTCCAACTTCTTGTTTAGATCCATGCTTAAATCGTTTTTTGTTTTGGCATTAATAATCAAATACTTATAATTATATTCTTTATTTTTAGGTATATCAACAATTTTCTATATTTCTTTGTTGTTGATCTATTATAAACTTGTCTATTTTTTTTATTTATTTTCATAGGGATATTGTTCCTTAATTTCTTTGGTGATAATTATGAAAAAAGTTGAAGTGATTTATGTACAAAATTAAATTATTCGCTCTTTCTGAAATATCATTACTTCTAGGCGATTAAATTGTTGTTCTTTAATTTAATTTTAAAATAATACATAAAAAAAGATTCACTAATAAATTTTTTCATGTTATTGTTATATTATTTTAATTCTTTTCCCAGTTTCATTTACTGTTTTTTCTATAATTTCTTTTAATTAATTTGAATTAATAATTTTTTCTAGGAAATATTCAAAATATCTTTATTTTTATCTTCACCAGTTAAATTAATCAAAACCTTTGTCTTCATTCATATTTGTAGAAATATATAATCTGTTTTTAATTTTAATTTTTAAAATAAATGAATAATTTTAAAAATTATCCCAACAAATAAATCTTATTAAAATTATTTTTTAAATTTAAAAAATAAAACATTTAGGATTGATTGTATCCTTTGATTTTCTCTACCATTTCCATCAATAGATGACTATTCAGCAGTTTCAATTTCTATTTCTTGGGAAACTGTAAGGTGTAATATATTATATTCGTTTCTTGTATGCTTGTTTCTTATATTATTATACTTAATTTATAATTATATAACAATCTTTAATTAACTGACAAAAAGAATCAAAAGGATTTTTTTAGTGACTTTTTTTAAATAAGTCCTCTGAAGTACAACTCTTTTATTAAATTATTTTTAAAGTCTTATAATTCTTTGACATTTACTTCCTTGTGCTCAAAGAACTTGCTGTTAAGATAATGTTAAAATAATAATTGAATTTTAGACCATTCATTCAATTTATTAATTTGTTTATCATTTTCGACTTTAATAGGTTCAACTTTAATGATAATATGATATAAATGCTTACTTTTTATAAATCCTAAAATGTTCATATTTCAAATGACTTTATTTGACGATCTATTCTTCCAAGTAAGCAAACCAACTTTTTTAATTAATAATATTCTGTGTTTATATAAATTTCCTTAAAGATTATATTAACTTTTTTATTTTAACCAGGTTTTATTGTAGTGGATCTGTTACCATTTGATATAAATGGTTGATGGTTGTGATTATAATATTCAGTCACTTAATCACTGCATATATGAATCTATGAACTGAATGATCGACTAAAATTTTTGTTTTTTTATTGATTTATGGTTATAGTAAAATAATTTTTTAATAAATGGGAAATTTAAACATTATACTTGAGATTTTTAATTAATATGAAATTAATAGAAATAAAATTAACTTTAATTAACTAAAGTATTCAAAAAGAAAAATTCAATTTCATTTAAAAAAATAAATAGTTTAAGAAGGAAAATTTAGAAAAAAAATTAAGAGAAATTATAATAGAAAGTTTATTCTAACTTGTAGCCTTCTATAAATATATATAAATATTAATATGAATACTATCTTTAAATTAATATAGTAGCTATCTTTATCCAAAAATAAAGATCATTAATAATTTTTTTTCCTTTTAAAATTTATTATTTTATTAAGTTATATTTGATTTTTTTGAAAATTTAGTATGTTAAAAATAAAAAAAATAATAAGAATATTTTTAAAATTTAGAAAAATTAATTTTAAATAAATAAGAAAAGATGAAAAATATCGAATTTTAGGAAAAATAATTTTTTTATTTAATCATTAAACATTAGTAAATAATAATAAGTTAGAAATTGAAGAAGCAAGATATATATATATATATTATCTTAATATATAAGATGATGGTTTTAAAAATACTTGAGGAAAATTTCATTTATTTAATTTAATATGATTATGTATTTATTTTTTGTATTGTATAAAATATTTATTAATTTTAAAAATAAAATAAAAAAGTGATAACTATAAGAAATTATATTATATATTTATTAACCTTTGAGATTAAGATGAAAATGTTAAGTGAACAAAAATGAATGATTCATAATAAGGAAAAATCTATCATCATCTCTTATAGGATTTTGTAAAAAATAAATAAATAAATGATTCTCCATATACGGTTAATAACTTCAGTGTTTTGAAAGTATTGAAAGGTTTACTACAATATTTCATTCTATCCGTAACCTCCTACGATTATAAAACAACCAGATATGTAACTTAGTTTTTAAAAAAGACCGAAAGTTAATATAATAAAAATAATTAAGTAAATTAAATTATTTATATTAAATAATTTGAAAAATGTATCAATACCTGTTGAACTGATGTTTCAGAAGTTGTTGGGGATGCTGGACTCTGAGGTTCATATTTAAATTGTGTAAGAATTATAGTTGAATATGGAGAGGGAGGATGTTGCAGTTCTGTTTCAGTGGTACTTGGAATGGGCGGTGAAATTAATTCTTTTCGTCTAAAACATTTTAAATTAAATTTAGAAAATATTTTTAGAAAAGATGGTGTCATAAATTCTTACTTGGCTGAACGTTTTCCGCTTGTTTGACTTGACGTTGACTCTGACACTGATGAGCCAGACGTCGTTTGATTGTGATGGCTTTTTTTAATATGCCTCACCAAATGATCTTTACGACCAAATCTTTGCGGGCAAAATTGACATAGAAAGTCTCGTTTCCCTGTATGAACAACCATGTGGCGACGAACATCTTTTCGTGTAAAAAATCGTCGATCACAATAATCACAACGGTACTTTTTATCAGCTGGATTCTTCACAGTTCTTGATCCAGCATGAACCTAAATGAATATTATTAAATTAATATATTATATATATATAGAGATCAATTAAGAGATTAATAAATAAATTATTACTTTTAAATGATAAACTATTTCTTCTTTGGAGCTAAATGCTTTGCCACACATTTTACATTCAAGACTTCCATCTTCTGCTGAATGGACGGCAGTATGCTTTCGAAAACTAAGTTGAGAACCATATTCTTTTCCACATCCAGGTCTTTCGCATCGAAAACGTTTTTTTACTGGACTATGAACCTAGTATAAAAAAAAACCTAATTGTTATAAATAATCAAAAATTAGTTTTATTTATTTATATATAGTGAATCTTTAGTCTAAAAAATATTTTTAATTTATTTAAAATTATTAATACATATGATTAAAATTTATTTATTTTATAAATAAAGATTAATTGGGACAGAGCATAATTATTCCTTTGGATACCTTAACATGATTTTTTAGATGATCTTTCCGATGAAATGTTCGATCACATGCAGTACATCGGTATCGTCTTTCATCCGAATGAATAAGAACGTGACGTACAAGCTTAAATTTTGAAGAAAATGCTTTTGGACAATGTTGGCATTGGAAGGGTCGTTCGCCTGTATGAGAGTACATATGTTGTCCTAGTTTTCCTGGGGATCCAAATGGTTTTGAACAAACGGGACATACATGTCTTTGTTCTTTTCGTCTTTGGGGGAGTGGGAGTGATGATGTTGAAGCTGGTGCAGATAATTCTATCAATTCGGTTGAGGGTGCCTCTATTGTCCCAATATTCTGAACAGATGAAGTAGATGGTGATGTATCCTCTTCCAATTCTAACTTTTTTCGAACGCGTTTGCTTCTGCTGGCCTAAAATATTTAGGAAACATATATAGATGGATAAATATATGTATTCATTCTAAAATAAAATAAATTATTACATAAGAATAATTAAAAACTAGACTTTAGATAGAGTTTTAACTTGAAATTAGAATTCAAAATTGAATTTAAAATATTATTTACCCTAGTTATCTGATGGTTTCTAGAAGTTGGTGAAGATGGAGACGACGATGATTCGGGTGCTTGCCAACAACGACATCCGGATCTTGAAGTTTCTCCACGAGAAGTGGAAGGTTGGAAACGCTTTTGACATACTGAGCATATATCTTCTGTATTTGAGGATGTTTCAGCACTTCGTTGTTGAGTAGTGCGGGTTCGCAATTGTCTCGGTGGGGTCTCCTCTTGCGAACGCGAAGTAGCTATTTGACAATTTAAATAAAAAAAAAACAAATTAATTAAATAAAGAAAAATTTTAGATTGAAATAAGTTTTGGCTATGTAAATAAAATTTTAAATTATTACGCTGCTACCTCTATTGATATTTAAAAAAAATCAAAAAATAATAAAACTAACATGTATTTTGGGCCGTTGGCTCGGCGAGAGGCTTGGTTCCCATGCTAAATGCATATTCCTTGTGTAACAACAAAATTTTTAACTCACACTCTCTTGGAACAACCTGAAATTATATATATTTAATAAAATAAAGAAAAAAATATCATGATTGTAAATTATTAAATTTTTTATACCTCTTAACAATTGTATATTTTTAAGAGATTTATGAAAATAAATAATAATTTCTCTAGATGAGAGTTTTGCAAGCATTGCAGTCTTGTTATAACCCTCCAAAATATCTAAAATTGATTAAAAAAAATATTTGTTATTCATAAATAATTTTCTAAAATTCTAAAATTTAAAAATAAGTTTTTTTTAAGAATTAATAAATTTTTATAGATTAAAATTGATATAATTCAGTCATATAGTAAAAAAAGGTGATTATTAATTATAGACTATCGGAGAGGAAGACTAAAACTAATTCAGAGGATATAAAGATGAAAAGGATAATTAATACCTTAGAATTTGAAATATCATAATATAATTAATAGAGAAATTTGATTAAATGGATAAAATATAATTGAAAGGATTTAAAATAAAAACTATAAATTGTCCTATATTCGTTATAAATATGTACTATTTTCTTATAAAAATATGTTGTGTATAAGTTATACCTAGTTAAAAAACATTAAACATTATAAAAAAAAGTCCTCTTCTAAAATGAACATATTTGTTGTGTCAATAATCAAAAACAAATTATTATGTCAGAGGATATATAGATGAAAAGGATAATTAAACCTTAGAATTTGAAATATCATAATATAATTAATAGAGAAATTTGATTAAGATTTGACAAATAAAAGAAATGAAAAAATAGAAAAAGTTACAAGGCCAAATAATAAATTTACGAGTATAAAAATTTGTAAATAATTTAACAAGAAAATATCTTAGTACAAACAATGAAAATGATTTAGAAAATGGTATTAGTAAGAGTAGTAAAGATTTTGGGAATTCCTTATGAAAATTTAAAAACTTTTAGTCTAGCTTATCCTTGAATAGCAATCAAGGTTACGAATGGCCTTTAAGTTATTCTATTTAAAATTGTCTTATGGAATACAAAAAATAATACAAGGACATTAATGACAACAGTTAAATATAAAAAAAATATAGAAAAAACATGTTATTAAATACTTTCTAATGATACATGCTTTAAATCAATTGGATATTATTAAAGAAATTGTACTCACTTAGAATGTTTTCATTACGTAGTTATAAGTTACACGTGAGATAGAAAATTTTTTCTTCAAAATAAACGTCATTTAAAATTTGATAGTTGATAAATAAGTGAAAAATAATGAGCTAGTGTTTTATATATGGACTTAAAGAAAAAGCAAAATAATCATTGAATTTTAAAAGTAAATGAAAAAAAAGATAGGAATCACAAAGAGTTATTTAAAACAATGGTAAGTAAATTACACAAGTATCGACATTTTTACAACAGATGAAGATCGACTTATGAGCGCTGCTCGCAATGGCCAAACAGGTGACTGTCACAAATGAAAGCCACCATCGCTCGCGCCTCTTTTTAATTCAATCGTCTTTCAATTAAATAATGACTATCATTATTATATCTCAATATTTTTTAAAAGAATATTTAAAGGGTTTTGAATCTTATTATAAAATCAAATTATCTCATTGTATTCATTTATTTCAAAATGACTTAATTTTGTGTTGTGTAGATGCTAACTAAATAAATGTACTAATAGATGTATACTAATATATATATCTTATATTAACTTATTATATTACCAAAAATTGTATATATATATATATATATATATATATATATATATAATTGTATTTTTGAAATATTAAACCGCTAGAAGGATTTTTTTGAAATTCACACCAAAGATAATTTTTATAAAGAAAAATCGATCTCTTTTGGTTTCAGCCTCGGGAAAAATCATCTTTGTTAGGTTTTTCTTAATTTAAAATAAGAATTTTAATATAAAGAAATGGCACCTGCAAAGCTGGACAGCGCTTCCTTAAATACAAAATATTGTAAATAAAATAAAATTAAAAATATTTATTTTAATAATATTTTGTAATCAAATTACGAAATATATATTATGTTAAATCCACAAGCTATACTTTTCTGTCTTTCGGTGCATTAATATGCGTTGAAGGGCTGCAGTGGTGTATTGGGAGGGGAACGCGGGGGAACGACGTTCCCTTACCTTTTTTCATAACCGAAACGCGTCCAAGACTTTTTCATGTCCCGACAACTCCCACTTAAACTGTTAGAATTTATTTTTTTGTGTTCGTTAATATTTTCTATAGTAAGAATAAGAAAAAATAAAAACTTATATGGAAAAAAATAGTTTACTCCCACTATGCGTTCCCTTACTTCTTATTTTACCAATCCATCACTGAAGGGCTGTATGTTTTATAACTGTTTTTTTTATTTATGTTCTTTTAAATTATTTGAAATTATTTAATAGATTTTGTCGTTTATTTATTTTAAATAATAATCTTAATCTTAAATATTCATAATTCATAAGGAATAATTATTTTTAAAGTACCGAGCCGCGGCTCGGTGAACAAGTACTATATATATAAGGTTTCATTAAATATATTATAATTGTAGTTTTTTAATTTATATATATATATATATATTATATATATATATATATATATATATATATATATATGGGAAGTAAGACTGCCTCGCTATAAACCTAACATTTCTATTTCTTCATCACCATCCAAGAAATCACCCACAATTATTAAATAAATATAATTTGTTAATTTTTACTTTCATAAAATTTTAAAATGTTTTATTTAGCCATTATTTCTATCTCATTTGCTAATTTATATATATATTATATAATTTAATATAATTTATATAGGCGTTAATGTCCTGAGTTGTTGACATGCTCTTATATCTAATAAAAATAATAATATAATTTATATTACAAACTTAAATTTATTTATTGAGAGTATCCTAAAAATGATTATTATATTTGACAAGTTACTAAAAATGTTACAAAGTTTGGTGAAATTTTGGCTGATCAATTTTTCCGCAGTATATTTTTATGTTGTCCATTTGATTTCAATTTTGGGATTATAATATTAAACCATATTTAAATTCATAAAAAATTTAATAGATATGAGTTTATTTATTAATCTTAATAATTATTATTAAAAGTTTTGTTATTGATTTCAATTACATTTCTATAAATTAACTTCAGATATAGAAGTAAAAACTCTTGATTTACATTTCTTTTGTTCTGTTTTTTGTGTTCTTTTATGTTGCATCTAAAAATTGAGATTTATCGAATTTAAGAAATTTTTAATATAATCGTTTAAACAATTTATAAGATTTTTTTATTTTTTATTTATTATAAATTAAATAAATAAAAAAATGATTGATATTCTCAATAATATTTACCCAATTCCAATTATGAATTTTATTATTATTATGTGAATTTGTTTCTGAATGTGCAATATGAATTTTATGTATTCCTCCAACACATCCATTCCCTTGACACGTAAAATTATTATGAGAAGAAATTTGCCTGGATATCAAATAATTAGTTGGATATTTAGCGTAATTATGTATTTTTTCTTCTTCTGAAAATTATAATGAAATATTAATAATATATATATATTAAATATTAATTCAAATGTTAGTTTGTTTTTTTTTTGCATGTATTTACTTTTGAAATTAGTGCCCGCGTAGGATTCTTTTTTAACATTTCGAGATTTTTTACTTGGTTCGAGAAAATTTATAACATTTTTTTTGTTCATTAAATTTGCTTCCGTTTTATTAGTTTCATGCTTTGATTCTTTTTTCACATCTTCTCTAAAAAAATTTTAATATTTTAATTAATAGCTAGTATCATAAAATCATAAAATATTTAAGAAATCTAACTAATAAAAATTTAAAATAATTCTATATATTTGGAAATTTATAATATATAATGTGCTATCGATTTATAAGTCTATGTCGCACTTTTCTTTTAATATAGGATAATGCTGCAGATTTTATTTATTTATTTATATTTAATTTTAAAGTTAGTTGTAAAAAAGGATTATTTTCCATATGTAAATAGATAATCTGAGAAAAAATTTTATAAAAAGAAAAAATGGAAGTATTGGGTTAAAATTTGAATTTATTTTTTTTCATTTGGTATTTACTGAAAAGGAATATAGTGGTAAACTCCCCCTGTATAGTAGTGAAGATCGCTTGGTTGTCCAAATTTCTATTATAAAATTATTTCTCCTTCCCCTGTTATATTCCCATTATTTCCTAACTCAGCGCACATTGTAAATATTTTATTTTTATTATATATATTATATTTATTATTGCCCAAAGAATGGGCAGGTGTAAAATTTAATTTGGGGAAAAAAAAAATTAATTGACTTGAAAATTTTATTTAATTATTTTATAATGTGTTATATTTAACTTACTTTTTTTTTAATGTTTGATATTTAATTAATTCATACAATTTGTTTCTGTAGAGATCTACCGCTAACCGAATATCATCACATAAGATTAGGACTATATCATTCTTCAAAATAATATCATCGCCTTTTTCTCGAAATCTAAAATTTTATTAAGATTTGAGATCCAAATAGGATGTTAATGATTGTAATAACAAACCTTGCAATATATGGGTGGTGGAGGGCAGCTGAAGCAGAGATTCTTTTTAGAGGATTGAACATCAATAATCTTTCAACAAGATCAACTGCAGTTCTAGGAGCATGTCGCAAAATATCTCTAAGTTGTTTATTTGGTTTAAAATAGTTTTTTTTTAGAGAACTAATAATTGTTGAATCACATCCCAAATCCTGAATTAATTCTTAAAATATGTTCCAAAGAATTAAAACAAAAAATAATAGAGTTTATTTTTCAAATTATGGGTAATAGGTACAACCTTCAATAGGAGGTGTTGGAATAGTAGAAATAATTTTTTCGATTTGATTTGAAGTTGAATTTCCGGGAAAAAGTGGTTTTCCCAGTAACATTTCTGCTAATATACAACCTAAACTCCACATATCAATCCCTTCAGTATATCTTCGACTGAAACATAACATTACTTCAAATATCCTGAATGCAATAAAAAATATTCAAATCAATTTACTTTCTAGATGAAAGAATAATTTCAGGTGCACGATACCAACGGGTAGCAACATATTCAGTAAGTCTAGGGTCAGAACCTTCACCTGCCCCATTCATTCTCATATTGCCATTTCCTATTGTTCGTGCAAGACCAAAATCTGCTAATTTGCAATGACAATCTATGTCTAGAAGAATATTTGAGGGCTATAAAAATATATATAATACTTTGTCATTCAAATTTGTGAATATTTTAAATATTTATAAAATATTAGATATTACTTTGAGATCCCTGTGAATTACTCTCCCTGAATGGATATAATTTACGGCTTTTAAAAGTTGATACATAATATAAGATTTATGTATGTTTTTTAGGACGTTTTCTTTTTTTATGGCATGATGTAAATCAATATCTGGAATTATATAAAGTTCTATAAGAATAATTAAAACAGAATATATAATTTAATTATTAAAAAGAATGAGAAATTATAGGAAAAAAATAATTTACCCATATATTCAAATACCAAATAAATATCTTTATTATTTTTGGCTTTATGAATTTTTATTAATTCAATTATATTTGGATGTCCTTCAAATTCTTTTAAAAACATTATTTCCCTATAAGTTCTTTGAGCATCTGTTTTATTACGAAAAGCATCAAAAATCTTTTTAACAGCTACCACTGAATTGGATTTTAAATCAATTGCCTTCCACACAATTCCATATGCCTATAAAAATTAACTATTTCAGATTCCAGATACAAAACTTAAGAAATTCAACTTACTCCTTTCCCAAGTTTTCGTTGAATATCATATCTAATTGTGATATTCTCATCAATTTCATTGCATGACATGATCTTTTAAGTAATTTTAATATAATTTTTTGGTCATTATTAAATTAAAAACGAATTTTATTAATTTCAATTATCTTTCTAAAAGAACAGATCTTGGGAAAAGTTATCGTGTGAATGAGCATATATAAGAAGATATATATCTATATATATATATATCTATATATCTATGTTAATGTATATATAGATAAATACATAAACAAAAAATGTTTATTTATTCCATAGTTACTATGGGGATGGAGGAGAATAAATGAGAAAAAATGAATGTAGATATAGTCAAATTTATTGATTTAACAAAAAACAAAAAAAAATCTTTCAATAAGTGATACCAAGAAAATTGATAAAACAAAAGAATTATTAATCTTTATTTATTCATCCAAGGATTAATGCTCAAAAATTTGCATTGTGAATTTCAATTGAATGACATTATTATTATTAAATACAGATATATTTTACAATTATATACATTTGAATATATATATAATATTTATATTATCAACACATCACCAAAAACGTACATACATATTCAAAAAATGAAATTAAGAATATTTCATTTAACATAAGAAGTATTTTTTGTATATAAATAGGTTTTAAAAAGTAATAATTTTTTGAAAATTTAACTATATTTCCTAATAAAATAATTTTGTGCATAAAATAAAATCAATTTGAAAAATAATTACTATTAATAAAAAATGAAAATTGTTTATCATATGTTTATTTATAAATTTAAAATCCTATCAAGGATATTTTAATAGATTCAATAGCTTTCAATATTATATATTTTTGGAAAAATTGTAAAAAAGACTTTCCAGAATTAATCGTCTGTCTGAAGTTTTTAAATTTAAGAAAATTATTATTTATTATATAAATTACTATATTACATAAGAGAAAATAAACGCATGAAATATGTAACATCAGCACTTTTTTAGGCATTTAAGTAAATAATTTCAAACAAGAATTACATCTTCGATAACTTTTAAAGCTCTAGTTTAAATGTTATTGTAAGAAAAGATGTTACAAATTAACATTAAAATTTAAATATGAAAAGGCATATTTCAAAAATTACAAATACATATACAAAGAAACAAATTGGATCTATTGGAGGTGTTCTCAAACTTTTTGAAGTTGGTACCACAAAAACATCCATAAAAAAGTACAGTTATCACTAAATTGATTTCGTTACTAAAAGTAACTATTGTAGATACCACGGTCAATTTATAAGGTAACACCAGTGGTACATGTAGGAAAAAAAATAAATTCATACAAGAATATATCAATTTACTGCAAATTTAAAAAAAAATTAAAAAAGTCAATATTACACAAAAATAATGAATGTAAAAAAATATTTTATTTTTATATCGGCGTCCCTCAAAATTTAGTCGCCATATTCCATATTTGTCAGCACCTTTATTTATCTGGCGCTGCACGTACCATCGTTTGAGAACATCTGATCTATTGGATTTCATATGATTTTCATTTACTTTTTGGTGTTTTTTGATTGAAAAAATGAATGAAATTTTGTAAATAAATAAATATAAATAAAATATAACTGGAAAATCTTATTTAAGGAATGTAATCTTTTATAAAATTCTATTGAAAAATATGATAAATATCTTTGGCTTCTAAGGGTGGGTTCCAGTTAGCGATCACAAAGACAAAAACATTTTTAGTCGTTGCAAATTGCGTCGTGGCGAAAAGTCATATGAGTTAACAAGTGAAACGGGAAAACCCGCGGTCGAGAGCGTGAGCGTTGTGATTGACAACTGGAGCTCACCCAATTGTTACATAAAGCTTGTATTTTAATTGTAACATTTTTCAATAAATTTTTTTATATAATTATTATAAAAACAATCAATATACAAATATATTAGGTTTAAATTGATAAAAATTAAATAACATAAGTATAAATATAAGATAGGAAAAAACAATTAACTTTTTTTTAAACAATATGAAATACTATATCTTACCCTTATCTACAAAAATAGGTATTAATGATTCATCTTCTTCAAATGAGTCTTCTCCACTCTCATTTTGAAGATTATTCTTTAAAACTTCAGATTTTAAATGTTCATTTAAGGATGTAGAGGAAGTGATATTCGGTTCACCTCCGCCCACGCCTAAAATATTAAATAAAATTATAATTTATATAAAAACATGTTTTCCACACTCTATCCCAAATATATACGTATATAGGCACATATATATTTGACATAAATAAAAAAAGACATTCTTTCAAACATCCAAAACTCCGTGCTTGTAAACACTAGGTATCTACATGAGCACTAGAAATAGTGAACGAAGCCAACTTTTGATAAAAATTATGAATAGATTTTTAAATTAATTTATGAATTGGATAAAGTACGATGAGCAGTAACTTTGTCATTTAGTATAAAAATGCTAAACATGTGATGTGAAAATATGGTTTCAAATGTTAATAACACATTTATAAAACCAAAATAGTTAAATAAAATCAAATGGTCAAAACTAATAATCATATCATAACACTAAATTAGATTAGATATAATTTTTTTTCATTTGATTAATTAACGAGCCATTTTCTAAAACATTAGTATAATATCGGCACCTGAAGCAAGTTGGTTTTCACCCATGTCACGCATCTTCCTTCGACGAGCAATGTTATTTACATTGAAATTGAAAGAATTGACGCGTTTGGTTCGAACAGGACGGCTGGTGGATGGATTTGAAGTGGTAGAATTATTCCGATTCAAATAAATGGAATCTATACTCCGTGGTTTGTGTGTATGAGTAAGAGGTTCACGTTGTTCCCAACCTGCCATCTGTTTATAAGTCAAAATTTTACTTTTAAAACTGATAGCACAGTTATAACTTAATTGTTTAATTTATTGATAAAATCAAATTTGTATGATGAAATGAAAACAAGGGATGTTTTTTTTGGAAGTATTCGAGCGCTTATACCAAAAAGATAAAAGCCATTATTATGATATTTATAAATTTATTTAAACATAATATAAAAAATAATTTTCGGTTAGTGTGAATTAAAACATATTTACCAAAAGGTTAAATTTTTATAATCAAATTTGAGTCAAGTGTTAAATTTTACAAATAAAAGATATTTAACTTAATAATTCACAAAAATATTATAATTATTAATAAAAAAATAGAACATAGAGTAAAATATGCATAAATGGATTATTCACAAAATTATTTTAAAAATATTTTAATTTTAATTGATATAATTTAACAATATTTAGTCTCATTGATTCAAAAGATTTTATTACATTAATATAAATTTAAATTAATCAAGAAATTCAATTTAATTAACATTATTTGATAATTGAAAATTTTTTAAATAAAATTATAAATAAAAATGAAAACTTGGAAAATTTAATAAATTCTTTAACATATTAATTTATAAAAAGAAAAAAAGTTTATATATCATAAAGATAAGATATTATTTTTAATATATTTCCTAATAAGACTTTGTTGTTTATTCTTCCTTATTCATTCCAATGCTCTATTTATCTGAAAATGTGTTAAACAATAAAAAAATAAATATTATTTGTATTTCTTCAGATGAATATCCTTTAAATGTATATGTATTTATAATTTCGTTTTCATTTATTTTTAAATTTTTGATAAAAAGATTTTATTTATTTATTAATTAAAATATTTTCAATTATAATTTTTTTTTAAATTTTTGATCTTACCCAAGAGTGGGATGTTGACTCTGCTGGTGGTGTTGTTGAAATTGGAGAATTTGATGGCGTTTTAGAAGCAGAACGAAGCATTAATTCTGGACCTCCTCCATAAACATGATGAAAGAAATTCCAAAGTTCTTCAGAAAATTGTGCATAATCTGAACCTGCATATAAATAAATAAGTGAAATATTAAATTGTCAAAATTGAAATTTTAGATCTCTATTGATTTGAAAGAGACACAAGGTAAAAATAAGTTTAAAACTGTAGACTAAAATTTGGAAACACAAATATAAAAATATTCCAATTTTTAAAATATCTTTTCTAAAAAAAATTTCAAATAATAAAATTTACCTTGTTTAAGAATAGGCTGACCATTTTTCATAATAACAATTGAAGAGTTATCAATAGGACCAGGAGGGTCAGTTTCTTTTCCATTAACAAAACTTTGCCACTGACGAAACCAATTCATGGCAATTACAAAAATAACTGAAGGATGTTCTTCAGACTAATAAGTGAAAAAATATATACATGAACATATAAACATATTAATCAAAATATTAATCAAAATTTTCTATTTACTTTAAAATCTTGTGTAAGTTTTTTAAATACTTCCATTTCTTGATTAATTCTTTCTTGGAGAGCCTCTTGTTCTTCTTGACAGGTTGTACACACAACAATATGATTGCAAGCGGGTCCACCTCCGTAACTATGAAAAAATATGAAATCAAATCTTATATTCATAATTGATTATCAACAGTTTAAATTATTATTAATTAATTAATTACGTTTCATAGAGATACTCCCAAACATTTTGTGAAATAATTATGTATAGTTCATTCATTATTTGAACTCGTGATGGATGAATACCACCATGCTGACATATAAAATCTGAATTGTCTATTGGTCCCGGTTCAGCAAATGTGTTTAATTTACTAATCCATTGTTTGGAAATATAAAATTGCATTATTGGAGGTTCTAGAGGAGATGATGATGATGATTCCAATAATTCCCAAGACCTTTGACGTTGTTTTGATGAAAATGCTGAAGATTTCCTAAAATGATAAAATAAAAATTAATATAATTTATAATTTTTCCAGGTTAAATTATAATTAATGACTTACTTATAAAAAAGAACATAGGCCTCACAATTTTGAACCGTTTCAGGTGATACATTAGTTACATATTGATCATCAAATTCAAACCACTTGTTATTCAAGTAATTGAGTGAATAACACGTATAATGTCCCCCACCTGCGGTTCCATGATGGCAAATAACTGACATTAAGTCATATGTAGTGACCTGAGATACGCAGTCTATTTCGTAAAAAAGTTGATATTAAAAACTAATTAATTAATAATAAATTGAATTAAAAAGATTTCATCAAATATTTTCTTTTCAATTATTAAAATAATTTAAATCAAAATTCAATTAAATGTTAAGAATAAAAGTAATTAAAAATAATATAAAACAATGTGAAATTTTAATAAAATAAAAGTTTAAAAGAAAGAAATTTAAACATTTTTATTATTATATAAGTTTTATAAATATTCATTTTTCAATTTCAATGATGAATAATTAATCAATGACGTAATTTTTTCTCACCTTTATGCAGATAAGGTCGCATATCAAGTCCTTCTAAAGGAAATGAAACAAAATTTCCAATCTTAGCAGAGAACATTAATTCATGTCTAAATCTCTTTAAATGTATACAAAGAACTTCAGGCAATTCAAGAACTTTGGAATATTTCACTCCATTTCTTAGTTTATTACATTTTTCACAACTATACATATTATCTCCCTTTAGTTCATCGGCAGAAAAAAAAGCAGCCAAACAATCATGAAGACTAACTGTAGGTCCCCAAAACCATGAGCGAATCCAATGCCAAAACCAATTAAACCATCCTTGATCTCCTGGATGTACATCAGAACAAGAAGCAAGACCTAATTTCTGAGGAGTAATTGATCCTTGATGTAGCATATTAAGATGATCTCTGCTAGGAATTGGTAAAGAGAGATCTTGAAAAGTTTCAATACGAGTAGAAACCTATAAAAAAAAAGAATTGTTCTAATGAAATAACTCTTTCTATTTAGTAAGCTTGAAAAAATCGCATAAAAGGATATGAGTAAATTATTTATGATAATTGTATTATAAAAATTGAAATTTACCTTGAAAAATTTTATTTAAAATATTAAAAAAATTTTGCTATGTTTTTTTATATAGTTTAGTTTTGTTATTTATTTATTATAATTGTATTAAATGAAAATAAAGGATTTTCCAAATAAGATTAATTTCATTCTATGCTATCAACAGTATTAACAGTTAGAATATATTAAATTCAGTTAAATAAAATTTCAATATTAAATAAATTAAATTAATTTGTTTTCCTTTAGTATTAACGTAATAATCTAATTTATGTGTATATACAAACAATATTTAACTTATTTAAATTTTAAATCTATCATCATAATTAAAATTAAATTAATAAAATAGTTCTCAATAGAAAAATTACCCTTTCACAAGTTAGGCACTGTACAGAAGAAAGGACCTTGCCGTCGAAAACATCAGATATTATACTTCGATATTTTACGGGAGGTTTTTTACGAGCTATGGAGCGTGGCTTATTTGATAACCTACTTCGAATAATATCTGTTTGTGGAGAAGATGACCTTGAACATCTAAAAGTAAAATAAAATTTAAATCAATTATTCAAATTTTCTTAGTTAATATTTAAAAGTGGTTTTAACCTCCTCTTGGAAGCTCTCTCTCCTTCATCACTTAAAGAACTTCGTTCTGAAACGCCTGAATCACAAGTTTCATATTCTTCTCCTTCAGATTGACTTGAGGCATTTGCTGTTTCATTATCACCTGAACCGTTATCAGTTCCAGTTTGTCTTTCAACTCCATCTTCATCATCTTCTTCAGTTAATTCCTCAAAGGAGGCCGATGTTAGTGAATTTTGAGATTCTTCTAGATAATTATTATAAATAAAATTATTATTTGACTCTATTGTTATAAAATAATAAAATTTAAAATACCTTGACGAGCAAGAGCCTTCTTTAAAGAATGGCTATTATCTTGAACAGGATCTTTTAGCTCTTCATGGAGTTGATCCATAAAACACCTCAAAAATTCTTGTGTATCATGCTGTTGATATCCTCTAAACATTGGATGAACCTCAAAAATAAATATAGAAAACCTATTTTCAAAATAGTTTTATTCAATTTTAAATATATGTTTAATTAAAATTTATACATATAATTTAATAAAAATAATTTATATTAAGTTTTAAGAAACTACTAAACATAACTTACATTTCTGATGGCATATAAAATACCAGATGGGACTACATAAGACATTTTGCATTTATTCCACATATCTTGAATAAAACGAAAATAAGCTCGAGATAATCCTGGTTTAGAATCTGCTAATTTAGTAAAAATCGTAGATTCACATTCTAAGAAAAAATTAGTTAGTGGTGGTGTATTTGAGAGTGCTTGAAGTGCAGAATTCATATAACAAGTATTTCCCATATTTTGGAGACCTGTTAAACCTAAATTATAAAATTCATATAATTTTTTTATAATAATTGAATTATTATATAACTATGTTACTATATTTACCAATAACGCAATCATCATCTTCTTCTTCATCAGTTGATTCTGATGTTTTTGAGTTTTTATCATTCATTCCTATTAATTTATTAGTTTGAAAAACTTCGCTTTCACATTTGTAACACCATAACCTCAGAGTTGATAAATTTAAGTGAACGCAATGTGATGGGTGACACTAAAAAATAATCAGTACTTATATTATTTATTAAATTATATTTAAAGATGATTATTTTAAAAACGAATAAAAACAAATTTATTAAATGGGTATTTAATTTCGTTGTAATAAATGCATAAATATTATAATATATTGTATTAAAAAATGCTGAATAATATTCAATATAATAGAAGGTTAGTCATAAAATATCAATTAATATAAGATAAAAATAGATCAACAAATAATTTAAATACAAATTAAAAATGAATACAATTTTTTAAAAATATTAAAAAAAACCTTATGATGTAGTGTGCTGTGATCTTTATGGGCTTCTCCACAACCTACTATCAAACAATTTTTGAAAAGACACAACCATAAATTTGGTCCACTTGAAGCACATTCTAAACATTTTGTATTCTAAAATTAAACAGAATGTAAGTTTAAGTTTTACTATTTATAAATAATAATATGATGACAATCAATCTACCTTTTTAATTTTTTCAATATTCAATGATTTGAAATCAATCAAATCATCTAAGTGGGTACAATCAGGTCGCATTTTAAGTATTTCTAAAATATTTAGTGTGGAAATTAAAAAAATACATATTTAAAAGATATGTAAAAACAAGAATTAATTTTGAATTCATCAGGTTGATTAAAAAAAATTCAACCTTACTTACAAAAATGATTATTTAATAGTTTTTAACAGTTAATTAAATCAAATAAATTTACATTTTTATTCTAATATTTTTTTTAATAAATTAAAATGAAAAGTACTTGAATATTAATTGGAATTTGGTGATAGCGGATATAAAAACTTAGATTACACTAGAAAATGAAAAATTTGTATATTCATTGACTTATGAAAGTGTCGCTCTCTATTGAAAGAGCGATAAACTCATTTTCAATGGATTTATACTAAAAATATTTTTTCCTAAAATTTATATAAAACTTTAAAAATAAAATGTTTAAATCATTATTAATTCTCAAATGTTTGTAAATGATATATGGGGATTATCAAGTTTCAACTTATTATAATTTTTATGAATATTATAAAAAAATTTAAAAATAAATCTTTTGTAAAAATCAGAATATTTAATTTTATATTTTTAATATAATTAAATATATTAAGAAATGTCAATCTATATACTGAATTAAAAAGTTTTCTCCAACCGTTTTAGTCATATTCATTCAAATTCTATCCGCCACCAATCTTATACCTCTATCTATCTATCTATATATATATATATAGGGCAAAGCATACAGTCGTTGGCCCCCTTAAGCAACTCCTAGCAGTCTTTAATGCATATCTGGAAAAATTGCGGAACAATCTGTGTCAAATTAGGTTTGCAGAACATAGATACTATCAGCATTCTGATGAATAAAAAAAAAAAAATTTTCTCATGACATTTTCAATAATCACCTTTTTAAAAAAAAATCCTAAAAAATTCAGTTATTGGCCTAGGTATTCCATAGTGATTATACAACCATACACAACAAACGATTACATAACCATTGTTAATAAAAATCTCTTATTATTTGTGTTTTAGTGATAGGGGGCCAATGACTGCCTCGGAGCCAATGACTACTTTACCCTATCTAGTTTTTTTTAATCCAAATATCCTGTAAATAAAATTCTGAACAACCTTTCATTATCCATTTGAAATAAGGCCTATCAAAACTTGCTTGTTTTTATGATTCAATATTTGGGTATACATAAGGTCATGGAATATATACAATAAATATTAATAATTATTTAAAGAAATGTTTAAATAAAATAAAAGGGCATTTGAACTGGAATCTCAAACTGCGACTAAAAAATTGCATTTTTATTTTTGGATGTACTTAGATTTCAGTTTTATTGTTAGTTTAATTTTTACTTGAAATATAATTCAGTGAGTGGAGAGGAATATGTTTCAATTTTTTATTTTTTTGTATAATTTAGAAAAAATCTAACAATTGAAAAATGATAATGTTTAATTCACCTAATAATTCAAATTCCAACATATGGGTTCTATCGATATATCGTTCCAAAGTAAAAATATTTTTTAGAAAAGAAATGCAAAATATCTGTATTTTATTTTAAAATTATTAAATCACAAAACGAATTTTAAAATAAGATAAGCTTTAACATTTAAAATTAATTACAATTAAAAATACATTTTTACACTTATAAATTGTTTTACATATCTTTTTCAAAATTATAAGTGAATTGTATAAAAGTACGACAAATTACATAAATATTCTTAACTAGAAACACATTTATAGAAATAATGGACTATAAACACAATGGGAGGTGCTTATAAAAGAAATTACAGGTAACGGCATATGTCTCATTCTAATAGAAGAGAAAGTAATTTTAGAATTAAATACTAATAATCCGATGTTGAGTGACTCCAATAAAGGGTTAAATTGTTGCTAACACCTAAGAGCTTTATTTTAAGTATAAAATTTCAGCTTTATATCTTTTTTTGGAATATTTGTCGTTTTAAGGCGATTTATTTAATAGTTTAAAAAAAATTATACTCAACAGAACATATTGTTATATGCTATATTTAATAGATTTGGGAATTTATTACATATGCAAAGTCAAAAATATATTAAAACTTCTTTTAGACACAAAATATAGTTCAAGTTTATACTAATAATTTATAATACGAGGGAAATTCACAAAGTAGGTTACGTTTTGGAATTAAGACAAAACTAGTACAGGAAAATGTTTTTAATTATATACATTTGAAAGAGCAACTAAAATACTATTTTTCTACATAATCGCCAAAAAAGTTGAGACATTTATCGTAGCGATGAACGAGCTTCGAAATTCCTTCCTCATAGAAATCCGCCGCCTGAGTGTATAGCCAACATTCTTCCAAAATACCACGAGTGTTTGCAAACGTTATCTGCCAGGAAGTTGATGGCAACAGTGTTCTGGGACAGAAAAGGTGTGATTCTTGTCGATTTTCTGGAACGTGGTGCAATAATAAACTCTGATAGGTATTGCCAAACATTGCGAAACCTAGGAAGGGCAATTCAAAACAAGCGAGTGTTGTTTTTGCACGACAATGCGCGACCTCACATGGCAAATGTCACACAGAATCTTCTTCAGACCTTCAAGTGGGAGGTTTTTCATTCAACACTCAGGCGGAGGATTTCTATGAGGAAGGAATTTCGAAGCTCGTTCATCGCTATTATAAATGTCTCAACTTTTTTGACGATTATTATGTAGAAAAATAGTATTTTAGTTGCTCTTTCAAATGTATATAATAAAAAACATTTTCCTGTACTAGATTTTGTCTTAATTCCAAAACGTAACTTACTTTGTGAATTACCCTCGAATTATTTAATGCTTCATATAACACAAAATTATTTAAATCTAACTAAATTTTAAACTAAATATTTTTAAAATAATATTAGGATATTTGATTAGAAATGATAAGAAATAAAACAAAATCATTAGACTATATTGTATATTTTTTTAATAAACATTTTTAATCTATGTAACAATAATAATTAAAATAGAACATTTTTCTAATTTTCTAGTAACATAAATTCTAAAATGAACCTTTGCCTATATTATAAATATTAAATATGAAAAAACATTTAAAATCAAATATATTTAATTCTAGATGAAAAAATATCATTTATCAAATATTTTTATTGATCTTTAAAAATTATGATAAGAAAATAACTCTAATTCGAAAAATTTTTGATATCAAATCAAAAGTAGAAATTGTAGAAAAATTATATATCATTTTAAAAAATAAGTGATGTGAAAAACTAAAATAATCCTAATAATTATTTATTTATTATAATAGATATTTAGTGAAGTGAAATATTTTCCTAAAATTCAAATATATTATATCAATTAGTATTTAGTGCATAAATATCTTCTTAAAGAGTATTTCAATCAATTAGAAAAAAAACTTTATAATTTTTTTTTAATTATGAATGGAAGGAATTGACAAATTTGCTATATATAAGTCCATTTATGAGATTGTTGGTCGAATGTTTCGATTATTAAATTTAAATTCATTTATTTAAGTAACCTTTGCATTTGTTTATTCTGATTATTAACAGAAATATCAGCTCGATCTGTTTTATTCATTATTTTTTCAAGTAATTCATTTTGGTCATCAATTTCATCACCGAGCCCTCTAGCTAATTCTTTTAATCTTGAAACACTTCCCCCTATATCTGTAAGATTTTTATCGAGTGCTTGTTCTAAAGACAATGATGCAAGTCTGGATTCGGTACCATCTAATCCACGAAGTCGAAGTGCTGAAAATAAATAAAACATAAATTGAAATTCAACTATAAAAAGAGAGAATTTATTAAGGACATTATTGTTCAAAAAAGAATTATTAATAAAATTTGTTAAAATTTGAATATAAATTAAAAAGAGACCCACATGGATGATCTTCGGATGATGATAACCCTAATTCAGCACGATCTTGTAAAACGGTCGATAGTCGAGAATCATGTAAATTGGAGGAAGATGGATTATCTGATTGAAAATTATTTAATGTACTTGGACTATTTATTGGTTGTAATGGGGGTAATTCATTAGTTTTTCCACTGAGATAATTTTTAAAACTTCCAAAAACACTCTATAATAGAAATAATTGTTTAAAAAAATATAAATATAAATGTTTAATTATCATATCATTTCATTAAACATTAAAAATGTTTACCTTAATTCCTTGAATATGTCTCTGACTAAATCTTAGAGTACTATTAATATCATCTAGACGTCTTTCTGTAATTGCTAATTGTTCGCGCTGTCTCAACAATTCCTAAAAATTGAAGTAAAGCAAATTTTATTTGCCAAGGAAATTATTCTATATTAAATAATTAATAATTATAATGAAATGAGTAAAGTACCTCGGCGGTTGCTTGACCGATTTGTTCTGAATCTCTTAAGAGACCTAAAGATCTTTCAGAAGATTGCATGGTCCTTGCAATTGCTTCTTTAATTCTTTTTTTTCTCATTTGATCCATTTCATACATTGTGTACTGGCCTAAATCCTCAGAATCAGAATAATCAGGTTTTTTATCGTTACTTTTAAATGTTTCTTTTGATGAACTATTTTGGAAATGCATTGATTCCCTTAAAAAAGTCTCATCATCAATATCATTTTCATCTTCAAAAAAACCAGCTTTGGAATTACTTAAATAGTTTCTCGAAGCCATTTTAATATATTCAGGAATGTTTTTGATTTCTTAAAGTGAGATGAATAACAAATTTTTTATTAATTGTATGATTGCACAGTCACTAGATGATATGTGATTCACTCTAATGTCACTTTTCAGAACAATTATTTAACTTCACGAACTTCACCCACTTCTCCTCACCTCACGGATGTACCAACCCCCGGACACGTAGATGGCCGACTTTGAGAATGTGTTAAGAACCAAGGCTGCGCCAGAGGCGCTGCTGGCACTAATTCAAATCCGAAAGTTGTTCCAAAAACAACCAACAGATGGCACACCAGGCTCATTTTAAATCCATTTAATTTTAAACATGTAAACTGATGTAAACATCTGATTGCATCCAATTTGATCCAATTGCATTTTGCATCTGATGTGATCTTATGATCTGTTCGTCTGTGTTCGTCAAACGTAAAATTGTAAATATTATATTATCTGACTGATCCGACACCCTCCAATTGCGATCAATATGAATAATAATAAAGTAAGTATAATTAATATAATTTTAATATTATTGATGATTATTTTCATTATAAAGTTATATAATATATGTACATATAAATAAATTTTTGATTTTGCAGTTTTTAGATTGTATTCATAAGAATTGTGTTACAAATTCTCTACCTGGAGTGAACGAGGACACTTGTTCTGGTTGCCAAGGAATAATATTTTAAGAGAAAAATGGCTAAAAAAATTCTATCAGAGTTCGATTCATTCTTTCTGCAGTTCCATTTATCTGAGGTGAATAAGGTATTGAAAATTCCATTATTATACCTTTCATTTTGCACCAATTTTTTAGGTTATCACTTACTCCATTATCACATCATCATTTTGTACACTTTTTTATCAAAATGGCCTTCAACTTCATTTACATATTGTTTACAAAATGTTTCTACTTCGTTTTTATGTCTTAATAAATTTTTGGTAAGATGTGGAACACATAAAACTTTCTTTAATTCAATATTGTTGAATGCAATTTTTCCTATACTTGACGCAGACATGCTTTGATTTTTCTTAGCCACTTTAATTTTTTCATCACATTTTTTTATATCATTCATTAAATGTTCATTATTTATCATATGATTAGAACAGCCACTGTCTACCACAAAATCACAAATATCATCATTTTTATTAACATTTGATATAAATGTTTCTCTTAAGAAGGACACTTTTCTTTCATTTTTATTTTTATTTTTGTTTCTAAAATAGCAATTCTGCTCAATATGATTTGTTTTTTTTTCATATTGATCAAAACTTTATTTTTAAAATAACAATCTTTTTCTTTTCCATTTCTTTATTTTAATTTCATCTCTACCAGCATCACTTAATAATTCTGTGCCATCAACAATGTTCATTAGATCTTTTGCAGACATTAATATTTTTATTTTAAATGACCACATAGGATATGAGTCCATACCTTTTAGTTTTTGAATATATAAAGTTTCGTCTGATTGCAACTCCATTCAATTTTTTTAATCTATATTATTTATCTATATGCTTGGTGTAATTTTTTCTTTTAAAATTTAGTGTTGTTGTTTACTAAAAAATGTATTAATAATAAAAGAAAATAATTTTATTAATTTTTTTTAATATTTTTTTTAGCAACTCCTATTACTCCATCTGTTAGTTTGGCCTTCGAGGAGACAGAGATTAAAATGTGTATCAGATTGATATGTAAGAAGGATATATCATCAAGCGAAATCATCAACATTTTCGTGAAATATATTTCTCAATCCTCTAAGTAAATCTACGTCCTTGGCCTCAAGATCTCAGCCTGTAAGAACCTCTTAGTCTCTCTTAGTCTTTGAGAGATTATCAAAAATTTTGTTTAAAAACATGTCACAATAATAATCTATTTATTAAATAAATAGGTTACATAGAACATTATTCTTTTCATTTTCGATGTGCAATTTATATAATTATATAATTGAAAAATTGTGTAATTTTTATTTAAGTGAGAAATTTATTATAATATGTTTAAAGAGAAAAATATGTATATGTATATGTAAAGATTTGTTTACAAATGAGATACGCATGATTATTGTTAATGATATTTTGTAATAATCTATTTTCAAATAAATATGTCAAATACAACATTATTCTTTTCTTCTAGACATGCAAATTATGAAATTTTTCAGTTAAGTGAAAAATTATTTATTTAGAGATAAAACTGACATTTCAGCAATTTTCTGAAAAAAAAAAAATTATTTCTGAAATGTCAGTTTTATCTCTAAATAAATAATTTTTCACTTAACTGAAAAATTTCATAATTTTTTCATTCTTCCCGCTCCTCTCATTCAAATGATTCAAAAAAGGATTTTAAAATTGCTGCCAGGCCGGTTTTTTAAATCAATTAGTTCAGTAAGGCGCCACTTTTTAGCAGCAGCGCTAAACGCTGCTTCAAAAAAATAACATTGCGTGTCCCCCCTCTGGGATGTACTTTCTATATTTATGCCAACGATACCAACACAATAAATTTGTTCCTAAATAAAATGAAAAATTTAGATTTTTATCTATGATAAAACATTTCAGCACCCTCATTTCAGTTAATTGAAATATTAATATATTAATTATATAATTTAATTTTAAATATTTAGTATTTAGCATTAAATTATCAACTTTATAAAAAAAAAATGGTCATTTTTAAAATATTCAAATATTTTTATATATATATAATTTAAAATTTTAAAATAACTAAAAAATAATAATGAATAAAATATAAATTTATTTATATTGATAATAGTTTATAAGTTTAATAAATGTATTTTTAAAATGAAAAATAAATTATAATAAAATTTATTTTAATAGAATTCAATTATAAAGATGTCCTTGACCTCAATTTTATGAATCAACCCTCCAAACATCATATCTCTTATCTCTTTAATCTTATTATAAGATATTACAAATTAACAATATTGTATAAAATTAAATTATTAATCAAGACACTAATAATTCAAGATATATGTCGAAATGAAAAAAAAAATTATTTACTAAATTATATTTTTTTTAAATTGGAATCTTTTGAACTTAATTCAAAATAAAATAAAATAATTTGTACTAAAATAGAATCATAATAAAATAAAATAAAAATAAATATAGAAAAAATTTAATTATAAATACCTTAAAAATAAAAGATAAAAAAAATATATCTTATTCTATAATAATATCGCATCAAAATTATTATCAAAGGGGATAAAAGTTAAAATATATAAAACAATTATTTTACCGGTTGTATTATATGGATGTGAGGCATGGTCTATGACCTTAGGTGACGAGAGTTGATTTAGAGTTTTTGATAATAGGATTCTGCGAAGCATTTATGGGCCAAAGAAAGATGAGGTCACCGGGGAATGGCGAAGATTGCATAACGAGAAATTGCATGACCTCTATGCATCTCCAGATATAGTTAGAATTATAAAATCGAGAAGGCTGCGGTGGGCAGGACAGGTGGCTAGAATGGGAGAAGACAGAATGGCGAAAAATATATTGGTAGGGAGACCGAGTGGGAAACGTCCTCTTGGAAGATCAAGGTCACGGTCGGTGGATAATGTGGAAAGGATGTGAGAGAGATGGGAGAGGTTAGGGACTGGAAGGTTGTGGCTCAGAATAGGAATACTTGGAGGGGTGTGGTTGCTGAGGCCAAGAACTTTCGAGTTCCGTAGAGTCACAGAGATAGATAGATATTAAAGGCTTGCAATTCACAGACCTTCCGGATAGACAGCAAAGACATTTCATATCGTTTTGTCATCAAATTTTTCCATGTTTACTTCAAATGTTCGAATGTTCTTTTTATAATTATAATTATATTATAACGTGTTTTTTTGTCTGTCTGTTAGTTCGCTCTTATGACAAATTGAAATCCATTTTTCATCAACTTTAAATTGAACTAGACTTTTGAAATTTTTTTTAGATATTTTAATGGATCCCTAGAGGGTGTGGAAGAAATATAATTGAATTATAATTAATTAATTGTAATGTAATTAGCGATTAATTGCTGTTAGTAACTAACTCCTTTTGTTTTGCTCCAATTAATTTTTTTTTCAACGTATTCTAAAGCATAAATATTGATTTCAGGATAGATTTTCATTTTAAAAGTAATTAAAAATATTTTATAACAATAAAATTAATGATAAATTCTTATTAATCATGTCTAGCGAATGAAGTAGGGGTAGGTTTCCCTTCATGGCATAGAGGAAAGATCCTTTTTTTATATATATCCCGGAGAGAAAATGAAACAAAGCAATAAAAGAAAACCTTGTTTTATGAATATAATATGAGTACAATATCCTATATACATTTATTTATAAAATTAATATAATAATTATTATTCAATAATAACATTTACTTAACATAAATATATAAAATCAGTTTTAGAAGATTAATAATTTATTTTTGTTTTATTCATATTTGTAAATTTTAATATAACACTATCTTTTATATTCCTCTTGTTATTTTAAATAAATTTATCGAATTAAAATTGCACTAAAAACTTGGAAAAAATTTTAGAAAATTATTCTATTCTAACCTTAATTTTTATTGGTAGTTCCCAATAAGATTTATAAAAAAAAAATATTTTTCCAACAGCTTCAAAATAACTAATAATTATATTATAATGATATTTTTATATCGAGTTTTGAAAACTATATTATATCGAGGATTGAGTACAAGAAACCATTTGGGTCATACATATATTACTACAGAAAAATTATAATTTTTGCAATTTCTTTCTCGAAGTACTAATTCCGATCAGATAAAAAAACTACAATTGCGTTCCGTAGGTATCTCACCAATTGTTTAGACGATCCTCTTCATATTAATATTACTAGTATCATCTCACTTCTTCATACTCTCTAAATTTCCGACATAAACTGTTTCTCGATTATTCAAATAGTATGTTTGTCTCATTTGCCAGTATTTATAATTTTTCTTGAACCTTTCACGATTAACATTAAAATAAATTCATGTACTAGCAGTGTCTTTTTAGTTGATTTTTCGTTCTTTTTCTATTTTAGGCTTTCCAATTGTCAGTATAACTGACTACAGTGTCATTTATCATTTATTCAATTCATCTACTCTCATTAATCTTCAAAATAATTTTTAGAACTTAATAAATAGATAATACTTTATATAAATATTAAAAAAATTGAAATTCTCTATTTTATAATTTATTCTCTGTAAATAAAAGGATTATTTTAAATAATATACTCTTTTATACTGCTATCATTTTATTGAGCTCATCATTTTTTTAAGGGAAAAAAATTTAAGAGAAAAAGTAGATATAAATTTATCGAAATATAAATTTCTTACGTTATATCTATATATTTAATTAAAGATATAGATATATGTATATAAATATATAAATATTATTTAACTGAATATAATGGTAAAACTATATAATATTTTTAGACAAATAATTTCTTTAAATTGGTGGGAATATTTCAATTACATGTGCCGGGAAAATTATGAGTTGAAACCTACTATATTATAACTCATAAAAATAAATAACAAAATATACATGATATAATTACATATTATTTTATTTTTAAATTGACATTTATTTCCAAGAGGCCTTTTATAAATTTATAAAGAGGTAATTAATTACTGAGTGAAAAGCCTTTCCTTCCCAAAACGGATTAAATTTTTTTTTTTTTTATTTTTCGAAATATACAATTTAATTTATTGGCTAGAAATACGATTAATAAATGATAAAAAATGTAAAACTTTTATATAAAAGTTAACTTATTAAAGCTTGGAAGGATTGGGCTTAATAATACATATATATATATGTATATATATATATATATATATATAAAGATTTATTTTTATTTATTTATTATTTTTTTTTATTGAGAAAATATAAAAGGCTCGCAAGGCGCTGTAATATAGAACAGCTCGCACAAATTGACATTTCAAAAAGAACTTGATATAAATTTGATTTGTTATATCAGGGTTTCTTTGAATGTATTAATAAGGAAATGCTTTATAAAAGCGTAAATGCATTTGCATCTGATAATAGATATCGATTGAATAATATCTTTGAAAAATCCCAATTTGAGGTCATTTACACGTTCCCGCCGGCTACATAATTTGTCTATTTATTTTATGTGGCGGCATGAGCCACCGGTGGTACATGCCGGCGGGAACGTGTTAAAGATTATATATATATATATATATATATATATATATATATATATATGTGTAAAAAAATTTCCCCAACATTGTGGTTATTTAAAAATTATTTTATCAATTTATTTATTAAACAAGGCCTTGAATATATTATAACTATTTGGTCAGATATAAAACTGAATAATTTTTAAAATATATATTACAAATTAGAATAATAAATATGATATAATAATATAATATAATTATAATATAATTTTGATGATGAATTCGAAAACAGTCTTTTCGCACTTCTTATATTTGACTTTTTCTTGGAATTGTGATTAAAATATTTCAAAAATTGTTGTATGCATATATTAATGGAGATAAGGGAGTCCAAAAATATATTGATTAACATTTTTTGAATTTATATAATAATGAAGTAATTAGCAGATTTCAATAATGCAACAAAACAAAAAACAGTTACTTAATTATTCCTTTTATTTTCTTTTTCATTTGAGTTAACAATTTTTTAATATAAATAAATATAATTCAATTAAATTTTAATTAAAATAATTGGGTGAGTCTGCTTGAGTCGGAGCAAGCGTACGGTACTTGATAACGACTGCAGAATAATCAGTTGAAACGTTGTACATTTATTTTACTAAATGAAATAAATTTTACAAATATGTAGTGTATTAATAAAAATCACTTCAATAAAATAATTCAAATAAAAAAATTCAATTAATAATAGATATTAATCCTAGAATAACATTGGGGAAAACATTTTGTTTGAATAATAATAATGACCTCTAAAATTAGGATAAAATAAATAAGTATAATATTTATAATTGATTTAAATTTTATTTATTGATAAAGAATATGAATAGGAATACATTTTATTAGATTTACTTTTATTATTATTATTTGAATGTTTTATTTAATAATTTGAATTTTTTAGATAACATATATAATGAGAAAAAATTCATTATTATAACTTTTTTTAATAAAGATATAAAAATTTCAAGTATTCAACAATTCTATGATTTTTTGTTATTTTTTTTTTTCTTAGGTATTATGAAAATATAAATTTTCAATAAAATTGATAATCTCTAATTATAAATTTGTAATTTTTTTTAAAAAATAACACATTTGGATTAAAGAAAAGAAATGTTTAAAATGTTTCCTTTTGACATTCTCTATTAGGGGCATATGAAAAGTGAAAAAATTTGTTTAAAGATTATTTTTAATTAGAAAATTTAATTTATATTTAATTGATGTATTTTATAATATATTTTATAAGATGAGCAATGCTTTTCAAAAGCCCCTTATCTAAACATTAGTTTTATATAAAAATGGTTAAGAGTGGTCGCGTAGGGCCACCAGAATGAGCACGCCTGCAACGCAGATGACGAGGAGCGCTAAGCCCAATGCAAAAAGACATGCACGGCCTAAGCCGCGCGACCGACAACGTCATGCCCCCGAATCACGACGAGACTTGCTAGAAAAGCAAAGACAGCCAGCTCCACCTCCTTGTTCACTTAAAGGAGTGGTACTTGGAGCTGAAGGTGTTGAATGTCGTCCCCTTTTCAAGGAAGGTCTCTCTTCGCGTTCTCTTTCCATTGCGCACTTTTGATAATAATCGAAGTCTTTCAAATACCTTTAACAAAACAAAAACATTATCTAAATAAACTATACTTTGGTGGAGTGATTCACAAAGTGGGCGCTACCGCCCCCTCCTGGGCGCTGCAGCGAGGGAGGCGATGGCCACAGGTGCATTTAGGGAAAATTACTTGTATAGTACTTTTCTATTCTGAGTTCAATAAAGAGATACATAATTTCAATGTTTCTAATTTACACCTTTATTTATAATATTTTGCGAATAGGTATATTTATCTTTCTGTTTAATTGTTATTAAAATTTAAAAAGTTAATTTCCAGGGGGCGCTTGACCAAATAGGCTTGGGAACCACTGCTTTAGTGTCTCTAAATAAAAAAACGAAAAATGAATAATAAATTATTTTTAATTTTTTTAAAATAAACATATATTCTAAATCTCTACAGTTCTACTCGCAAACGAATTATTACATATTCTTATTTTACTCAAAATATTTCCCTTTTATATAAACTTTTCATATTAATGATAGAAGAAGGATTAATTATTAATTAATTAGTTATTGATTAAAGTTATAATATATTAAACCAATTTATTATTAAAAAAAAGTTTAATACGAACCAAACTGGAGGCCATCGATTTTCGCTAAGAAATTCTTGATTGTCTGGATGTAATTGTCGAAGTAATTTTGGAGACATCTGACATAATTTATTATAATTGGTACATAAATGATTCATACACCAAGCTGCAAGTTGATCGGCATTATGAAGCTAAGGAAAAAAATGTTAAAATTATGTTAAAAACATTGTTAATTTTTTTATAATAATTTTTGTGATTACAATAAAAAACTTATATTTAATTTTTTGAACAATTCTAAAAGTGTAAAAGAAAAATTCAAAATAAAGTCTGATTTTATAAATATATATATATAATTTTAGAGTTTGTTTAAAAGTATTAAATACATTTTTTGATATTATTTATAATTAATATTTTTGAATCGCTTAATTTATCATCATCATTAATATTATATTAATATTTAGAATGTAGGGGTAGTTATTTAGAAGAAAGATTAAATTACCTTGCATGGTTCAAGTAATCTCAAACAATTCTCAACAGCGAGATCAGCTGAAGGATCTCCCGATGTTGCCAAAGCTGCCAGCTCCAGCACAACTCTCCTTTCTACCAAAGTTAAAAGTCGTGGTAAACAAAGTCTGTTGGCAAGAGCTAATAAATCAACACATCTCCCTGGGCCAACTGAAGATATCTCATCTGAATAAAGAAAGTGTAGAAGTTTACAAAATGTATCTAATCGAACCCCGGGGAATGCGATCTGAAAATTAATCATATCGTAGATTCACATTTGGGTTATTTTATTTTTTTTTATTTACTTTTAAATCAATAATTTTAATACATACAATTTTGGCACTGCTTTCACGGAAATCGCCGCTAAACATGGCTTTCATCATATCACAACGAGCCATTAACATCGGTCGATGAGCGGAGACTGAATTACCATCATCCAAAGCAAAAGTAACGTCTGTAAAAAGGGCACCCGGACCAAGACAAATGTCTCTTAATCGAATTCGCACAGCCTAAAAAATAGATTATTTCTAAAATACATATAAAAGATATTAAAGTAATCTAGAAAATCGAATTACTTTTCTATACTGTTGTTTTAAATCCGAATTAAGATATTCTTCACGTGCCTGGATATTCGAAACAAAAATAAGAAGTTCTGGAAGCTCTAGTAATTCTGCAGCTTGGCGAACTTCCTAATAAAACAACAAAAAAAAAAAAAGGAAAAACTTTAATCAACGTCATTTAAAAGAGAAATCATTAAACAATTGAACTTACCAAAAGTAACCCCAAGGCCGCACTCTAGATAGAGCAATTAAAAAAGAAAAATATTACTAAAATTCTATGAATTTATTTTAATTTTTTTCAAAAAAATAATAGCAATTATAAATTTAAATTATTATTATTATTATTTAAAAATTATTAAAACCAAAAATCTTAAATTTAAGAAATTTTACATCATAAATTATTATTAAAAGTAAATAAATAAGAATAAAAAGATAATTATATAAAAATCCAAAAATTGAAAATGATTATTAATCATTTGAATATATCATTTGAACAATAAATATGAATATTATTACCTTTGGCTCAAAAAGTCGAGCATCAATGTTCCCAGTGTAGAGGAATTGTAAACACTGATATACTGCCTGGGCTGTCAATAATTTACTTAATACTATAACTGTGATAATTTCACCAGAAATATTTAGACTATGGGCGTCACACTAAAATATTACAATAGAAATAATCGTTAGTCTAAATGAAATTAGAAATAAAATATGTCAAAATAACAAATACCGTTTCAAATCTTATCGTTTCAAAAGCGGGATGACTTATATCACGTGGTACACGTCTTTGACCGACTGATGCAGCAGCAGCTGCTGCAGCTGCAGCACTAGCAGCAGCGGCTGCCATTTCAGCTGAAGATGAAGATCCAAGAACTTGACAACTTGAACGTCGTTTTAACTGTTCCCATACTCTAAAGAGGAATTTTTAAAAAGTTATTTTTTAATTTTAAATTATATTATCAAGATAAAAAAAAACCTTGAGGGACGGAATCCTCCACCGCAAGCTGTTGAAGGCGGTGGAGGGGGTGGAGGAGGTGGTGGTGGACCCCGAAAATCCGTTTGCCTTAGAAGTAGTTCAGTGTCATTATTAAACTCGCCGACAGTTGCTTCCCCCATAGTTCCACTCACCTGAATTATAAAACAATACATTTTCAATGAAGAATAATTTTTTTTTTATTTTAAAAATATATACCATGCTAGCTTCAGAAGAACTACGAGCTACCACATCTCCTCCAAATGACACTTCTGAAGCAAGAAGCCGATGAAAGGTGGTAGAAGCAGCAGCCAAAACAAACCGATGAACAGGAAACCTAGTACCACCTACCACTAAATGTAGATCACAATAAGCTCGATGCTGCCAAAGTAGATCCATACATTCGGAATAACAAGAGGTAGTAACATAAACCTATCAAAAAGATATAAGAATATCAATCAATATTTTTCTAAAGAAAAAATAGCAAAATGAATTTAGTCAAAAATTAATCAAGCGCAGAAATAAGTTAATTAATTGTGAAATAAAAAAAAAAGTTACAATTTGTATAATTTTGTATTTTTTTTTAAGCAAAATATACAAAAATGTAAAAATTTTATTGATTATATATAACAACACTAACCTCAGCAGGTGGGGGTGGCGGAGGGCAGAATGGAGCCTGTGGAAGAGGTCTCTGTACTCGCTTTAAATTGGTTTGCCAAAATCTTTGGGCCCTTCGGGCAAGAAGAGCGGCTCTGATTGCATTCTCGAACACCTCGAGAACACCGTGATACGTAAGAACAGATGTTTCATAATAAAGTACTCCTAGGTCACGTGCCACGGAACGTCCCTCATCAGGCATGACCAGATCTGCTTTGCGTGTGGGCCTTCAGAAAAAGTAAAAAAAAAAAATTATATCTAAACAACTTTATAGTCAGGAAGGTATCCAAAATCAAAATTAGAGAAGCCTGACCATTTAGCATGACAAAAGAGAATGAAACCAAAATTTAAAAATTTAATTGTTATATAGGGCAGAGGTTCTTAAACTGTGGTCCGCGGACCCCTGGGGGTCCGCGAAGCCTTTACTGGGGGTCCGCAAAGCCATCGTACAGGTGCACGAGAAAATGATGAGTCGGTTAAAACTTTATTTAATATAAAAGAAGCGATGGCATGGCTTTGTGAGGAAACAGAGATCAAATACCCAAATTCAACGAAATGTGCAAGAAAACTATTGCTACCGTTTCCATCTTCATATTTAGCAGAATTTTCTTTCTTCAATATTATAATTTCTAATAAAATGTGTTCTACAATATGCAAAAAAATCGTTATTCACCAATCACTGTTAGAAATATTCATCATATATCCTTGTTCTTATGAGATCGTAAGCCAGAAATTAACTAATAAAATGACGTAAAGTACCTAAAGTTGGAATGGGGTCCATCAAAAAAAATTTTTTCAAGTGGGGGTCCGCAGAGTACATAAGATTAAGAACCTCTGATATAGGGTAAGGTTGATATCGATGGGCTGGCTGTTAAAATGGGCTTTCTTAATTTGTCAGTAGGTGTAGACATTATGCGTATCTAATAATCAATCAGTGTACCCTGCATTGCGAAAGGATAGCCATTTTAGTTTTGAGTTGTTACAAATGGGCTGAAAGTAACTTTGATTGAAATTAAGATTTTAACTTTGTAACGCCGAGATTGAATAGTAGAGGAAAAGTCGTACAAGCACAAATGGACATACCCGTGCCATCTATCGGAATCAATATGATTGACTAATGGATTGGAGGGGATATAGCCTAGTGATAGGATGAAGTGAAAAGAAAGAGATATTCTCGCCTGTCCAATGGATGAAATATTATCGTCTCGCTATCGAATTAATTAATGTATTGCATCTTACCGAAAATTCTACCGTAAACGTTTCTCTCCAGTAGTGTCTGTAAGAATAAAATATATATATTGTTGTGATATTTACCTGCAATAAATACCGCCCTTATCAGATATCGTACCGTCTTTAGGTTACGGCCAAGTTTTAGGTTACGGCCAAGTTTTTAGGTTACGGCCAAGTTTTTAGGTTACGGCCAAGTTTTAGGATACCGCCAGTTCTAGGTTACCACAAGTTTCTAGGCTACCGCAAGTTTCCGGTTAGCTGCTATTTTAGACTACCGCAAGTTCAGGTTACGTGCAAGTTTTAAGTCATCGCCGTTTCCGGATATCGCTTTTCGTTATGCCTTTTTGTCTCTAGTTGGAAAACGGAGAAAATACACCTACTTCCTATATCATCACAGCATTACCGTATCGTACTGACTTTTTCTATTAATAACGTCTATCTATTAAGTGTCTCGTATTAAAGGTTATAAAATAAATAAAAACCAGTAGATCCCCCCGTTGAGTTTCTATCCAGCAACCTAAGTATCTTGTTTATTATTTGATATCTAAATATAATAAACAAGATATATTTACAAACTTTGATTCATATTACGGTACACATATGTTTATTGTACAATTTAAGTTACACGAATGCCTAAGCTTAACTTAGGTTGCTGGATAGAATAGAGTTTTTCCTTAACGATGGCGGAAGAATTAATAGCTTATATTTATCTCGAATTACCGAATTTCTACCGCTAACAAATTCATCCCATAGTAGCCTTCAACGATTTCTCAGTGGACATGTCAGCAATATGAGTGCCTTAATGTCCCTAAATTTACCGGATGTGGGAGATTTTATTAAATTACAGATAGCATTAAATAACTTAGATTCTGGCACCAGGAGAGAGTTCGAGGACAAGCAGTCGTCGACAACCATACCGACTTATGAGTTACTCATAAGTCGGTATGGTTGTCGACGACATCCGGTAAATTTAGGGACATTAAGGCACTCATATTGCTGACATGTCCACTGAGAAATCGTTGAAGGCTACTATGGGATGAATTTGTTAGCGGTAGAAATTCGGTAATTCGAGATAAATATAAGCTATTAATTCTTCCGCCATCGTTAAGGAAAAACTCTATTATAACCAGCAACCCAGTACAAAATAATTATTAAAGAGAATAAAAATTTACAATACAAAACAAGTAGATAATCAATTACAATAACGAAATTATTATATAAGGTATAATACCATATACTACAGACAAACAGTTGTTGAATTATTTATTCAATAATAAATTTATCATAACCAAACGAAATTTGAAACCATTTATATTGTTTAAAAAAATAAACAAATAATTTCTGACTTAATTTTAAACAAATCATAAATTTATTTATAACAACTGTATAAACCCTTAAAGATAAAAATAATTATTTTCAAGATAATTATTTTAGAATTGAATAATATTAATTTTTAAAATTATTAGAATCTTATGATTAATATTATTTTGTTTACTAGATACGAAATGAATTAATGTATTGGGGTTACATTTTCAGAGAACAAACGATAATTATAGGTAATACTTAAATTCATTCAACAATAAACTTATCATAATTAAACGGAATTTTAAATAATTTATTTTATTTATAAAAAAAATTAAATAAATTATTTCGGAATTATTTTTAACCAAGTCATAAGCTTATTTATAAGCATAAGTTTATACAACCTTTAAAGATAAAAATAATTATTTTCGATAAAATTACTTTAGAATTGAACACTATTAATATTTCTAACTATTAATCTTATTCTTAACATTATTATGTTTTAAAATACAAAATGAATTAATGTTTTGAATATATTTTCCAAGTATAAACGGTAATTATAGGTATCCTTGAATTTATTCAATAACAAATTCATAATAACTAAACGGAATTTTAAATAATTTATTTTATTTATATAAAAATAAATAAATTATTTCGGAATTAATTTTAAACAAGTCATAAGCTTATTTATAATGATTGTATAAACTTTTAAAGATAAAAATAATTATTTTCAATAAAATTGTATCAGAACTGTATAATATTAATATTTAAAAAAATATCAATCTTATTATTAATATTATTATATTTATAAATACAAAATGCATTAATGTGTCTTAGTTATAATTTCTAAGAACAAACGATAATTATATTATAGGTATACTTAAATTTATTCAATAATAAATCTATTTTAACTAAACGGAATTTTAAATAATTTATATTATTCAAAAAAATCAAATAAATTATTTTTGAATTATTTTTAAATAAATCATAAACTTATTTATAGCAATTTTATAAACCTTCAAAGATAAAAATAATTATTTTCAATATAATTATTTTAGAATGGAATAATATTAACATTTAAAATTGTCAAGCTTATTATTAATATTATTATGTTTATAAATACAAAATGAATTACTGTGTCTTAGTTATATTTTCTAAGAACAAACGATAATTATAGGTATACTTAAATTTAATCTATATTAAATATATAAAAAAAACACCTCCAAATAAATTATATCATCCAAAATCAATTACAAGTTCATTTCTTTAATTTTATATATTTATTTTCATTTTATTTTATTAATTAGTTTATTTTTAATTATATTAATAATTAATATCGATATATTTATGTGATTAATAATCAATAAAAGAAAACCCAATGTACCAGCTGTTTGGGGACCATATATTTATGTATAATGAAAATTCAATGTCCCAGCTGAACAGTCATATATTTATGTATAAAAAAACAAAAACCAGCGTCCCTGTTCGGGCGCCATATACTCATGCGACCTTAATTGTACAATCGGTACTAAATAAATAACTTAAGAGAGGGAAATTATATAAGAATAATTTATATAAAAAAAGAAAGAAAGAAATTTTATTATATTTAGATATCAAATAATAAACAAGATATATTTACAAACTTTGATTCATATTACGGTACACATATGTTTATTGTACAATTTAAGTTACACGAATGCCTAAGCTTAACTTAGGTTGCTGGATAGAATAGAGTTTTTCCTTAACGATGGCGGAAGAATTAATAGCTTATATTTATCTCGAATTACCGAATTTCTACCGCTAACAAATTCATCCCATAGTAGCCTTCAACGATTTCTCAGTGGACATGTCAGCAATATGAGTGCCTTAATGTCCCTAAATTTACCGGATGTGGGAGATTTTATTAAATTACAGATAGCATTAAATAACTTAGATTCTGGCACCAGGAGAGAGTTCGAGGACAAGCAGTCGTCGACAACCATACCGACTTATGAGTTACTCATAGAGTTTGTAACGGAGCGTAGCCGTGTAGCGGAGCTCATGAAGATAGATAACAGTGGTTGTGGTGATGCTATTAGCAAATCAGATTCTAAAGGTCCAGTTTCCTTTCCGTCCCGAGTTCCAACCAATAATACCTTACCGCCCTCTGTGAAGATTTCCGTACCGCCACCAACCAATAATACCTTACCGCCCTCTGCGAAGATTTCCGTACCGCCACCAACCAATAATACCTTTCCTCCTTCTGTGAAGATTTCCGTGTCGCCACCAATCGATGATACCTTTCCGCCCTCTAAGAAGATTTCCGTGTCGCCACCAACCAATAATACCTTTCCTCCTTCTAAGAAGATTTCCGTGTCGCCACCAACCGATAATACCTTACTACCTACTGGGAAAACTTCAATACCGTTGCCGTTGGACAAAACTGTCTCGCTCTTTCGTGAACCTAAAGTGTCACCCTTGGAGAAGAGTGATGATATTCCGATCTCATCAGTGGAGAATGAGCCTACCTGTATGAATTAGTAATTTTCTAAACTTGATATGAAGCAAGTCCTGCTACAAGTACCTGTTGCCGATGAAGAGTCACGTAACATTACGCATACACGGGTAACGGGTGGATATTTTCTATTAAGCCAATAGAAAAGAAATCTACCTCAGGGATTGGCAACCCTGCCCTCGCGTGAGCCCATGGTTTCTCCATTTCACATGGAAGAATCATGTATCGTTTCGTCTTGAAGTTCTCTTTGGAATCAACGGGTAACGGGTGGATATTTTCTATTAAGCCAATAGAAAAGAAATCTACCTCAGGGATTGGCAACCCTGCCCTCGCGTGAGCCCATGGTTTCTCCATTTCACATGGAAGAATCATGTATCGTTTCGTCTTGAAGTCTCTTTGGAATCGGCCGGGTAACGGGTGGATATTTTCTAACAAGCCAATAGAAAAGAAATCTACCTCAGGGATTGGCAACCCTGCCCTCACGTGAGCTCATGGTTTCTCCATTCACGTGGAAGAATCATGTATCGTATCTTTGAAGTTCTACCGAGAGTCCCGTACCGATTGAAATCAAACACTTCCGTACCGGTCCATTCCGACAAAACTTTCTGTACGACGTTCCCTCTGGAAGGGGGTATGTAACGCCGAGATTGAATAGTAGAGGAAAAGTCGTACAAGCACAAATGGACATACCCGTGCCATCTATCGGAATCAATATGATTGACTAATGGATTGGAGGGGATATAGCCTAGTGATAGGATGAAGTGAAAAGAAAGAGATATTCTCGCCTGTCCAATGGATGAAATATTATCGTCTCGCTATCGAATTAATTAATGTATTGCATCTTACCGAAAATTCTACCGTAAACGTTTCTCTCCAGTAGTGTCTGTAAGAATAAAATATATATATTGTTGTGATATTTACCTGCAATAAATACCGCCCTTATCAGATATCGTACCGTCTTTAGGTTACGGCCAAGTTTTAGGTTACGGCCAAGTTTTTAGGTTACGGCCAAGTTTTTAGGTTACGGCCAAGTTTTAGGATACCGCCAGTTCTAGGTTACCACAAGTTTCTAGGCTACCGCAAGTTTCCGGTTAGCTGCTATTTTAGACTACCGCAAGTTCAGGTTACGTGCAAGTTTTAAGTCATCGCCGTTTCCGGATATCGCTTTTCGTTATGCCTTTTTGTCTCTAGTTGGAAAACGGAGAAAATACACCTACTTCCTATATCATCACAGCATTACCGTATCGTACTGACTTTTTCTATTAATAACGTCTATCTATTAAGTGTCTCGTATTAAAGGTTATAAAATAAATAAAAACCAGTAGATCCCCCCGTTGAGTTTCTATCCAGCAACCTAAGTTAAGCTTAGGCATTCGTGTAACTTAAATTGTACAATAAACATATGTGTACCGTAATATGAATCAAAGTTTGTAAATATATCTTGTTTATTATTTGATATCTAAATATAATAAAATTTCTTTCTTTCTTTTTTTATATAAATTATTCTTATATAATTTCCCTCTCTTAAGTTATTTATTTAGTACCGATTGTACAATTAAGGTCGCATGAGTATAACTTCTTTCTTTTAATTTCCTAGTGTTAGTGATCGAATTGTTACAGCAAGATGTCAATAGTGATTGAATTTATGCAAAAGTTATTTTAAAGTTTGATCACAAATGTCCAATATCTTATTAACTTTTGTGTCTAGTATAGTGAAAAAAATATAAAATCCATGAATAATGTAATATATATATTTGTTAATGCAATAGATCTTTTTTATATTTTAGAAATTGTCTTCAAGCGGTCCATAACAACCTTCCCCTATATATTTATATATTAGTTGTATTAGTAGTGATCTATAACATAATTTTCCCACTTTATATTTATTTAATTAGTATTATTTTAGGAGAGGAATCAGCAGCTTCTCACTGGTATGTCCATGTACATTAAATTATTAAATCAATATCTTAACTATGTAAATATTTCAAATAAAAGGAATTTTTTATCACTGAAAAATGAATTTATAAAAATAATATAAATAATATTTTAAAAGAATAGTAATACCAATGTTATTTTTTTTAAGATTGCTAAATATAATAACTTCATTTTTATATCTGACAATAAAAGTGTTAGGTTTGATGAACATAAAATTTATACAATTGGAAGGAAATAAATCATGCAAATGCATTAAATAAAAGGAAAATTTATTTTTCTATTCAAATAATAGAATTGCACCAAGGAATGACAAAGGAATATGTAAAATGGGAGAAAAGGTATTTTTGTTTTTTTGTTTTTTTTTGTTTGACAAGGATAATACCTAACAAAAGGGCTCCTTTCTCGAAAAAAACCCAAATAGGTTTCGTCGCGGTAAAGATGTCGCAAGTCATTCTTGCAGCCAACAAGCAGGACGGGGGTTTGTGGACAAAATCGACGGATTTCTGGTAACCACATGGCCTTGCAGTTGCGTAATGAGATTGGATTATTGACGGCGAAGCAGAGAATGACCACATCGGATCTGCCATAAGCAAAACGGCGATCCTTTTCATGATCGCCAAAAGTGTCCCAGAGGCGTAAAGACACATTGACCCCATCGACGACATCCCAGGAGCGTTCTAAAACCTATAGAGAAACACGTTATAATAACACAAGTTTCTAGGTCCAATTTGATGAGCACTAAATGATATTGAAGGGAGAATATAGTTTGAGAGATGATGATTACGTGCTTTATAGAGAGTCTGGGATGAGATAATACCTAAATATCAGATTGTGCATAATGGATGGTATTGCCGAGGCGACTCACATCCTTATAGATGCGGTACTGATCGATGGCCCAGACGGTGGGTACGTGCGTCGTTAACAACTGTGCAAGATTGAGTCGCGTGTTGCAGGCACGAGCGCATATCAGCCGAGTTTTGCCCACGGCCGTGTCGCCCACCACCACGCATTTCACCAACTCCTGCAGGGCATTATCCACAATACAGTTTAACAATTACTCCAATAAGACAATCGGTTGAACAAATTAAAGAACTTGAAAAGAGTGGGTGTGGTACTAATCAAACTAATTAATTTATTAACATGGGCGCCTCAATATTAACTTAATAACTAACTCTTCTCTTACTAACCATTTAATATTTTTATCTTACTAACAACTAAATAAATTAATAAATAAATAAATAACTTCATGAAACCAAATATGCTTATATTAAATTGCATTTAATATTACTCTCTAAACTGTTTTTTTTATTTTAATCAAAGGTAATTTATAAAGAAATTGAAGAAATTAATATTTTTTAAAAACACAACTATAACATAAAACATAATACATAATTATATTATAGAATATTTAATGTTTAATTTTAAAAATAAAAAATTTTAATTTAATTTAAAATTAACATAATTTTTAGGCTGAAAAATAAAAAAAAAACAAAGTTTAATATCTTTTATTATTTTTTATTTATTTCAGATTAAGTAAAATAGGTGCTTGCATGTATTTTGATCAGCGACATCTAATGGGGAAAATGTGAAGTATCAACACAAACAAACTAACCTAACTATTAAATTCGATGTTTTTGACATTTTTTCATTTAGTATTATTGAGTTATTCAGTATATAGATGTTAATCATGGAACCCTCAAAATTGCATTTTCGACATTGATCACTTTTTGACTACTGTTTGATTTGAAGAAATTTGCTGCCGAAGGCCATTAAACCCTTTTGGAAACTTATGGTGATGCTGCTCCGTCATATCCAAATTGTAGGTCTTAGTTTCAACTATTTAAAAGTGATTTTGATGTCAAAGACAAAGAATGACCTGGAGGACTAAATAAGTTCGAAGACAATGAATTGCAAGACTTTTTGGACGACAACCAAGCTCAAACTCTCAAAGAAGTTTCAGACAAATTAGCACTTGATGATACAACTAGAGACGTTTACATGCATTGAGAAAGATCCAAAAGGAGGAAAAATGGCTACCACACGAATTGGCTAAAAATGCCATTTCGAATCGTTTCATCATGGCGGTTTCATTGCTTGAATGGCGAAAAAGCAAAAAGAGAATTTTCTACGACAATTCCATGTGCAAAAAGTCATGGGTTAGTCCAGGAGAGCTATCCTCATCGACACCGAAGCGGAATATTCATGGTGCATATGGTGGTATCAGCAAGGTGACACTGTAACGTCAACTGAACAAATTGAACGACGCATTGTAGCAAAAAAGTCCAGCAATAGCGAGTAACAGACACAAAGTTATCCTATTGCAAGACAACGTTCGGCCACACGGTGCAAGAATTGTGAAGGATACAGTGTTGCAGCTCGAAAGGGAAGCTCTGCCGCACCCGGCATACTCACCAGACATAGCGCCTTATGATTACCACATGTTCAGATCAATACAGCATGGTTTGACTAACACACGGTTTCGAAATGCTGAAGACAATGGATGGATGATGATTGGATCGCTGTCAAACCAACATCTTTCTTTGGACACGGTATGGCCATGTTGCAAGAAAGATGGGTAAAAGGTGAAAAAAATGATGGAAAATATTTTGATTAATATATATTTATACCAATTTTTCTTAAGAAATGCCTTTTTAAAGAGTTTTAAATTGATCAGAATACATGCAAGCACCTAATATAAATGATTGGATATTTAAATTTGAAATATTTCTTTTCCCACTAGTTTATGCAACTGATTAGATATTTGCTTAGTAGTTTTAGTTGCATAAATTAACGGGGTATGGAATATTTCCATTATTAATATATTCACTTAAAATATTGAAACTTTAGGGTAATGTTTCTAATGAACAAAATTTCTTCTATTTAAAATAAAAAATAATTAATTAAACAAATTTTAATATGTATAATATAGGTATAAATATAATTAATTAAAAACAAATGATTGGATATTTATAAATTTGAAATATTTATTTTCCCATTAGTTTATTATTTAATAGAAATTTTCAAAATTTAAGCAAAATATATCAAAGAAAGATTTCAATAAATACGAAAATTAATTTATAAATTTTTGATTAAAATAAATATAATGGTAAGTTTAAGTAAACATTTAAACAAGTGACATTAAAACAGTAAATTATTGATTAAATTATAATTTAAAAGATAAGATAACATAATATTTGGAGATTTCTTTCATAAAAAAAACAAAAAACAAAAATGAAAATTTATTATTTAAACCCTGAAAAATGAGATTTTTATGTTTTACTTGCCATTTTTTTTTTTTTTTAAATAAATTTTCATTTCGTTGTAATTATGTTTAAAGTTTGTTTGTTTGAGATTTTAAATTAAAATAATAAAAAAATATTATTGTATGAAATTAAGTTTTAAACGAATCTGATATCATGATGTTTTTCTGATTTTATATTTATAAATTATTTGTAAAATTTCAAATTGTTTTTAAAATATTAAATTTGAAACATATACTCTGTGATATAAATGGAGGAGGTATTTTGTATACTTCAATATTTGAATGGTAAGATAATATTTAAGATAGGATTATATTTTCTTCTAATATATACTTTTTATATATTTGTTTAATAGTCTTTATTTATATAAATTCAATTTTTATTTTATTTTATATACAAAAAAAAATAATAAATAAATCATTTAATAATTTAATTGATTTAAATATTCTTAGAGGGACAGGCGGCTTCTAGTTGCACGAGATTGATTAATAAATAATAATTTCTAGGAAATTTTGTTTCAAATACTTACAAAATAACTAAATGTTTAAATATAAAATTATTAATTTTATTGAAGTAATTTTTTAATTTTTTTTTATTTAATTCTTATTTAATTTAACAAAACAAAACTTAAAAAAATGAAGTTAATTACAAATTAATTGACAATTTATAACTTCATGTTTCAGACATCACATTGCATCACATACAATACATACGACGGAAATTATTATTATAGATATATAAATGACAAGTAAAACTTATTTTATATTTTGTTAAAATTTAATAGAGTACTTAAACAATTGTTGAAATTAATTTGAATTACTATCCAATTGTTAAAATTATTATTTTCTATTCATTTATAAATAGATTGTTTTGATATGTATATATATATGTGAAATTATCAATTGTATAAATCTAAATTTAAACTGAAGATTAAGTACTAGATGCTAGTTAGTTGGAATTGGAATGATATACGTATCCACCCAAGCACGTGCCTGATGTGGGTGTTCCAGGTCCATGGCCCTTGCGGAGTCAGAGCCATCGACGGCCCTGGAACCGCCGCGCTGGCCGCCACTGTCTCCGCAGCTGCAGGCGCGTCAAGCTGCCCAAATAAAGACACACACCCCCGTCAATGTTAAAAACACCACTATTGGAGACTAAATGAAAAAGAAAGTAGGGGAACATAATGGAAACAGCCGGCGGCGGCAACGACCCTCTGTGACCTTTGACCCTGATCCATCTCTCTATTTGCATACACCGATATTTATTTATTCATTAATTTATTTATTAGAAGATGACAGGCAAGGTGTAATAAGAAACTCACAACACAAGAAAAAAGCTTGACTAAAATAATAATAGAATTATTCAGGGATTAAGACGTCATATCATCAATTTTATTCTAATATTAAAGAACTAAAATAATAATAATAATAATAATGATAACACTAACACTAAAAATACATCAAACAAACAAACAAATTTGTTGTATTACAACTTTGAACATTTGTAAGTTAATAAAATTCGATGGCAACTATCTGGATGAACTGCTATCACCTGTTCTTATCCACACGAACTTTGTTAACATACAAATGTTCTTGTTGTCGTTTTTTAAAGGTTTAGGCTATTTTGATAACGACAATCAAACATAGACATACCCGTTTTTTGACCTTTTCTGTCATGTTTCACATGGCGATTCATGAAATAATAATTTTAACTTCCACATTGGGAGGTTTTATTTGAAATGGAAAGTTGAAGAGAGAGAGAGAATGAGGGAGAAAGAAAGATACAGAATGAATGGAGCGTTTGCTTGGACTGAAAGCTTGCTTGGCTGCCAGTCGAAGCGCACACGGCCAAGGTCCCCTTCCCCATCACCGACTCCCTCCCACCGGCCGCCAACCACCTCACCTCCTCCTAATCTTACAAACCTTCCCCACCCTCTTTATTAGATTCCTATAAATTCAAAATTAATTCATTATTCGATTTGTTGAAAAATCAAGTTTTTATCTGAAAATAAATACCAAATAAAGAACATTAAGTAAGCAGGGGGATTGATTGATTAAAAATGTTCTTCTGATATTAAACACAAATCATATCTCAGAATAATTCTGTTTAGAAGAATATATATATTCTTTTGTTAAATGAATATATGTATATGTATATACGAGGTTTGTTCAAAAGAAATGATAAATTATGAATTATTTCTAAAAGTATTTATTTATTCACCAATATCCATTTTGTCCCCTTCAAAGAAATTCCCCTCAGATATAATGCACTTATGCCAGCGCTTCTTCCAATCGTCGAAGCACTTCTGAAATGCGCTTTTCGGTATGGCTATCAGGTCGTTCTTCGATTCCGACTTTATCTCATCAATTGTGGCAAAACGCGTTTCTTTCATTGATCTCTTCAGGTTTGGGAATAGGAAAAGAGCTAAATCTGGTGAATATGGTGGTTGAGGTATGATTACGGTGTTGTATTGGGCCAAAAAATCACGAACAAACAATGATGTGTGAGTTGGTGCATTATCGTGATGCAGATTCCATGATTTGTTTTTCCACAATTTCGATCGTTTGTTTTATGCTTTGTTTATTGCTTCACATAAACGTTGCATAACTTCCTTGTAGTATTCCTTATTAACAGTACGACCCGTTGGCAAAAACTCATGATGCACCACCCCATTGTAATCGAAGAAAACAGTGAGCAAAGCCTTCTCATTTGATCGAACTTTGCGTGCTTTTTTCGGTCTTGGCTCTTCTGGCCGTTTTCATTGGGATGATTGGGCCTTGGTTTCGACGTCATAACCATATACCCACGTTTCGTCACCATGACCTTATTGAGCAAAACTTGACGTGTTTCTGTAAAGCGCTTGTACCACATTTTTTCGAGACAAAGCAGAATCGCCGAATGCCATATTTTAAGTGCGTTGAAGCACTTTATTCCATTTTTAACGCAAAATTTAATGCAGATTCTCTGATCCATTTTTTTAAGTAAAAAAATCGAAGAATACACAAAAACGTGACTAACTTTTTCAGTTGGCAAAAACAAACTACTAATCAAAAATGGCTGATAATGTCAACATATGAGAAATATAGGTGTACCAACATAACAAACAAAATAAAACCATTAATAATTGAATGTACTCGACCCACGAAAATTCAAAATTGACCTTTTCTTTTGAACAGAACAGACCTCGTATATATCTATAATCATTCAAGAATAATATAGCCAGAGTCATTTTATTTACATAGCAATTACTTATATTAAAAAATAATTTTGATATAGTATTATAATCATTATATATATAATCTATAAATGATCACTATTCTTAGAGCTTTACCTTTTTTGGACCATTTATATTAGATTTTATCTTCGATTTTTATTATCATTGAATTTACTTTCCACTTAATGAATCCAATTTAATTTAAAAATAATTATTAAGAGAGAGATATTTTTACATTACCCTCTATACTATATATATGTAATCTTTTAATTAATTATTTTTTTCTTTTCAATTATTAATTCATTATTAAGTAGAAAAAATAGGAATTAAATTTCCTCTTTTCTTAATGTTTTTAAAAATTAAAAATTTATCAAGTAATTTTTATGGATTTAAAAAGCAAATTTAATAAAGTAATAAATAAGTTGCCCAAAATTTCAAATATTTTTTGACATTTATAGTATATATATGCTTATGTGAAATGTAGATAGGTACAATACAATAATGAATGTGAATCAATGATAATAATAATATATAAAAATGAATTAATAATATTATACAATATTTATCGAAAAGTAGATTTTGTTTATATTGGATTTTAAAACAATCTTTTTAAAATACAAAACATCATATGATTTATCTATTAATTGAATTTAATCTTTCTGATTATAGAGTATATTTGATAAGAATTTTTTTCAAGTGTTTAAAAATTAATTATTCTTATCATTATTATTTATTAAAATGACATGGAACGTGCTGGAAAATAATATATATAATTGGATATTCCTGTAGATTATTATCTAGTTTCAAAAATACGTTTTGAAGAATCTAAAGAAAGAAGAATTTAATGTTTCTTGCTATATGACAAGAATACTTAATACCTTATATAGGAGAAGCAAATAAGATTTTCAATAAATTAGTATAACTACACTTCCTTAAACAGGAGTCGCATTTCAATTTAATTTAAGAATGTAAAATAATTGTTTAATTTATATATATTTTTAAATTTATTCATTTTAAATTTGATATATTCCAAGGATGTCCAAGACAAATGGTCGCATAAAGAATGAATAATAATATCAATAAACTGTAATAAACTATATATATATATATATATATATATATATATATGGTATATATATATAAGAGATGCTATGTATTGGCAACAAAATGTTTCTTTATATTCTCATTAAGAACAATCATTCTTTAATCTTTTTATATCCCGAATGAAAAACAAGACAACCTTTGAGATATAAAAAAAAAAATAAAAAGATTAAGAATCTAATTTTAAAATGAAGCGATTCTTACTCACTTTACTTTACTTATTTACTTCATTTATTTAATATTTGCAATAGTGTATTCCAATATAAATAAATTTCATTTATATTATTCATACTTTTTATAATTCATTACTTTTCATATCATAAATTATAAAAATTATTATATTTTTTTAAATTAGTATGATTTAAAAGGTTAGGTATGAGAATTTTGGGCGGACAAAATTTAGATTTTCTCTAATAATATCCAAAAAATAATGATTATTTTTTATTTTAATAATATCCAAAAAATAATGATTATTTTTTATTTTAATAAAATTCTAAAAAATAAAAAAATAAATAATTTGAAAAACCTATACCTCTTTAAACCAAGAAAATTTATTTCATCATCTCCCTTCTAGACATCAACATAAGTTTTATTGGTATTTTTAAATACGTGTATGTATTTTATTTTATTGAAATTGAGCCAAAAATCAATACAAAACAAAATTCTATTAAATAAAAAATTGATTTATTTATTCACTGTGTATGACTTTTATTCAATTGAGTAATAACGTAAGGTTTTTTATTTAGAAAAAAAATAAATTTCAAAATACTTATAACTATTATTTCAAATATATATATATGTATATGTATATACCTACATATAAAAACAAATAAGAGTATATATATAAAATTTTATATAAAAAATAAATATCTTACTTGAACAAAACAATTTCAATGTACAAAATATGATTGAAATGTGAATAAAATTGCAATTTCCATTTATTCTCTGAAATTTACATTTATATACCATATTTATTTATTTTTTCAACTATTTTAATATAAATTATTCGTCATGATTAGAGGAATTCTTAAATATTACTCCTTAAAAATCTATTAATCTATTAATCTAATCTATTTATATATATATTTTTTTTGCTTTATTTATAAAGAAAATGTCCTACAATATAGAAATGAAATATGTAGGTATTTAATAATATCCTTTATAGATAAAAATTGTTTGCTTAAATCAGTTTGCTATCAATATGGAAACAAAATACAAAGATTATTAATTGTTTTTTTTATTATTATTTTATTTTTAGATAAAAAAGATATGAGTATAGTAATTTTAATATTAAAACAATAGTAAGCATTATATAATATAATAATAATAAGCATGATTTTCTATCAGAGACGTTAAAATTGAAAAAATAAATGAGAAAATATCATTATAATAATCAAAATAAATATTATATTAAAGCCTTTCAAATGTCAGAAATTGATCAAAAGAATGTTAGCTATAGTTTAAGGGCACATTTGTATTATTGTATTATTTTAAGGCAAAATTAAATTTGTCTATCTCTTGACTTTGTTGTTATACTACCGACTTTTTTTCAAATGTCCCTATCTAGAACTTCCCTCACTCCATCTTCATCCTGTCCATATTCTCATGACCTCGTCGAATTTCTGATTTAAATTACGTTTAGAAAGTAAATTGATCATGGAATTCGTCATTAATTGGTTTCTATTCCTCTTCAAGTTTTTAAAGCCTACAAATAATATATTTTATTTGTAGAAACTTATTGTAAATTGTAGGTACACATGTATTATTTATAGGAAATTATTAATTATTATAATTTGATAAAGTTAAATTACATTTTTATTAAATTATTAAAGCTTTGGTGGGTGGCTATTTTTATTTACAAGGGAATTTTGTAAATAGAATCACATATTGATATTTGTTATTGTAAATTTATTCAAAAATATACACATATGTATTTTAAATACATACAAATATCAATATGTGGTTCTATTTACAAAATTCCCTTATACATTTTTATTATTTTATTAATTTTCGATTGAGTCATTCGAATTAAAAAAAGTCCGATTCCATTTTTAAAACAATACCTCCCTTACTATCGTCGGTCGGTAATTATAGTAGAATAATATTATTTGATGTAATCAATCATTTAAATATTAATTTGCGACCAAATATGTTATTTGTTCATATAGCATATATATAAATAAGTACTAATGAATTGAAGTTCACATGATCCTAAAATTCTAAAAGTCAACAACACTTTTGTGAGGAAAAAACTTGTTTCGTTAATTTGTTTATATTCCAGACATATTCTTCTGCGTATCGACTTAAAATACGACTTAATAGCTTTAAAAAACAAGATACAGACATTCATTTATTCTTGTTTGAAAAGAACAAACAAAAAACTAAACTTTTTTAAACAACTAAAAAAATAAGTATATTTTGTTTTCTTGATTTATTTATTTATACAATAGATTTTTCAAAATAAAATAGGAATTATAAATATATATATATATATATGAATATTTATTAAGAAAAAGTGTATAATCATTATAAATAAAGTAAATGAACTTGTAAAGCGATTAACGAAAAGTATTGTAGAAAAAGAGTGGCTTAGAACAAGGAAGTCGTGGAGTTGATTACCGTAGCGTTTTTGTTAATGACAGATCAGATCTTATATAAAAAAATTCTTTGTTAAATGACATCCTAGCTAGCAAAAAAAAAACAAAAACAGATATTGTATGGGAAAAAAAACAAAGTGATAGAAAGGTAACAAAAATTTATTTTTAAAAGTATTGAATTTTACTTCATGAAAATTATTATCAATATTATTTCATGTGTATACTGAATTTATAATATTAAAATAAAATAATTATAAAATTAAAAATAATTGAATTGATGAATTATCTACAAAATAATAAAATAAAAATTAATTTTCAAGTCAGAGCCCTCACGTGCATAGATGTAGATTAGAATCTTTTATTTAATATTATATTTATATTTTATTGGTTTTCTTGTAATTGAAGTGAATTAAATATAAATATCTAAACTATGTTTTATTTAAAATATTTTTTATATTTAGTATTTATTATTTGAATTATATTATTTCTCTATTCAAATTAAAATTTTCTTACTTTTCTAAAAATTATAGATATTTTCAAAATAAATTCCAATACATAAATGTTGTAAAAAAAGCTTAATCAAACCGTTCAAACGGGCATATAAAGTTTTAAAAGTAAATTAATGGCTCTTCGTGATGGTAAGAAATTAAACTTTCCTATGCAATGAAAGCAACATACTATAAACGGACCTATAAAATATCCATATAATGTAATAACAGTGAAATATCATTAGAATTATGAGCAATATCTGATGTTTCTTTTTAAAAATTAATAATATTACTAGTGTTAAGTGTGAGGAATATCAAAAAATTGCTTACAACTAGTAATAAAAAAACATACTTACTATAAATGAAAATGTGACTAGTAAAGACAAAAAAAAATTTTAATTATTTGCTAATAAAATATTATCAAGTTGGGAAATATATGTTCAAATTTAATATAATTATAAACCTTTTATTTTGAAAGTGGCCTAACTCCGTTTTTCATTTTTTTGCCGGTTATCGTGGCTACATGTACAACTTCGTGTTATTTATCAGTGAAGTATTTCAGATTGTTTATATTACAAGCAAATATGATAAATTTTTGACACATAAGTTTTCAGAATTAGTTCAATAACTAAACCGTGTAGTTTGAAAGTGGCCGCTCTCCATTTATACTTTATCAAGATTTTGGCGTGGTGGAAAATATCATTAAAAAAAATAATAATTTACTGTTCGTTCCCCAAGATTATTACAAGATTATTAAAAAGTCTCGGAAAGGTAATAATTTTATTGGAAATGAAATGATTTTGTTTCGCAATATTATTAGAATACGGAATTTTTAAACTGGAAAAGAATTCTGACAGAGAATCAGTAAACTGGTTAAAATTATATTGGATGCGTTTGAATCATATATAAAATATCTATAAGACATCAATGTATGAGAATGATAATTTTAAAGTCCTGAATTTATTACCACGTCGGGTTAGAGCAAGAAATTCGAAAATTTTGGATTGACACCACTCTATAAAAATCTCAGACCAATTACAACAGCAAAATTCAATTTTATATACCACGTGTAAAATGTAAATGAATAGTAAATTGTTTTGTAATAAAATTATGTTTCTAATTTTGTATGTTCTGTAATTAAAAAATTTTTTGAATCGCATAAATTATGTTTCCTAAGTGTTATTAAGGATATATAAAATAAATTCAGTATTGTTTTTTTTCAATTTGAAGCATCATAAATTATGTTGTAAGGACTTAGGCATTTCAAATTTTATAATGAATTTGTTTGTTAATTTTGAAAGTGGCCTAATTTCATTCTTGATAAGACAACGCAAATTATTCACTTAATAATTGCCACTATTTTAATGGGAACTATAAATTTAACACCCCTTAGTTACACTTTAGCATTGTGAGACACATTAGGATCCAAAAGATATATTTTTAAATTCATTGAAACGCAAACCCTTAAATATCTCAATTTCATAATAAACCGCTCATATATTGAATAGATATATAAACAGATATATATTTTTTTTAATTTCTTTAAAAAAATTGTAACAATTTGGTGATGAAATGATGTTTAATTTCTTGGGCCACAACCCCCTTGGCAACATTAATAATATGTAAATAACAAAGATGACAAAAGGGCATTTACGATTATTTAAAAATGAATAATTTAATTTTTTTTTTTTAATATTTTATATTCCGAAAAAATGTAAAATAAAATTTTTGAATTGATTGATTTCCATCAAATATGCCTCTAGCTGAATATTGAAAAATTTATTTGATTTTTAAAATCTTATTTAAGAAATATATGCGTCTTAAAAATAAAATAATATAACTAGATAAATTTTTATCTGAAAATATTTCACAGGATTACACCAGAATATACTAGATTATTCAAGTAAAGAATGAAAAATTGGAAAAATTTCATTCTTTACATTAATATAGTTCTTAAGGTTATCAGAATCATACATATTGAACTACTTGTATATTTGAAAATGAAATAATTCATCCAAAAGTAGTATACACACATATATTATTATATTATTAATAATTATATTATAAAAAATTATTCTAAAAATGAAAGAGAATAAACGCACTAGTAGTGGAATCTGGAACAGAAATAAAATCAAATTGTTTGTTTTAAATTTCAAAACATTCTAATTATAACTTATCAGGTCAATATAAAAATGTTGGCATGGTCGACAAATGTTTTTTTAGTATTATTATTGGAAGAAACAGAACAAGATGATATTCAAATTAAATGTCAGTAAAAAAAAAATTGAATATATATATAAATTTAAGATGTAATTCAATATATGAAAAATAAAATAAGTTAATTTCGAAAGTAAATGAAATCAAATTTCTCTTTTAATCTTCTAAAATGAAAAGCCATGAGAAATATTTTAATTAAATTTATTATATATATATATATTTATATTAACTTCTTTAAAACATTTATGTATTAATCTCTTTATTTTTTTATTTTTTATTTTTACTAAATTATTTGTGTTTAGAATATAAAGTGCACATTTATTCAATAAGTAAAGGTAGTAGTGATTCATTAGTGATCATATCTGATGAAATATTTCACTGTTGAAAGAATTGAAATCTGAGAATCTGACGCATATCTTATCTTATTATACTAGCAAATATTGTATATATATATATATATATTTGTATTTTTGAAATACTAAACCGCTCGAAGGATTTTTTTGAAATTCAAAGCATATATAATTTTTATAAAGAAAAATCGATCTGTATTGGTTTCACCTTCGGGAAAAATCATCTTCATTAGTTTTTTCTTAATTTAAAATCAGGAAATTTAAATGACGTCAGTAATTACGTCAGACAGCGCTTCCGTAAATACAAAATATATTATGTTAAGTCAAATTACAAAATTAAAAAGCATCTGAATTTCTTGAATTATTTAAAATTTCCTCCTTGATAATTCGAGCAAATTTGCATTACTTCAAAATTTTTGTTAGATTACTCTGACTCTTTTGATTTTGATCATGACTCTCCGATCCCAAAATGGAATAGGACTACTATATAAAAATATTTTATTTTCGTTTTAAATAAATTCAAATAAACTTTCAAAATTTTGAAGAACTCTTTTTATCTTTATTTAATATCAAGAGATCGTTCAAGTGAATGAATACATCCTTCTTTATATTAGATTTTCATAAAATAGGATCAAGTTATCCATTCATACAAATAAATTGATGATGGGTTAAAGGTACAATAATTACAGATTAAGTTATTATTTATTCGATTGCACAACGATAAATTATACGTTACAAATTGTGATTATCGAATTAATATGGATTTTCCTTTATTCAATAAAAATAATTAAATTTTATTTAAGTTAATTTAATTCGTTTATCAATATATCAATCAATTTTTAAATAAACCTGGATTTTGTTGGGTTTTTTTCTCAAGAACAAAATAACAAAATCAAAAAAAAAAAAAAAAATATAAAAAATAAGAGAGAATATAGTATATATGATTTTTTTTATTAAATAGATAAAAAAAGATATAAATGGGGGTCATTGACCAGTATATATAGTGATACAGAATGATGCAAGCCAGTGAGAAAAGTTAAGCTATATATTATTCTTAAACATCTTATCGTGTCACCAAATGCTTTTCACTTTATATCTGCTTTCAAAATAGGAATAGAGAAAAAAAATCCATCAATATCAAATTTACAGAAATATATAGGTACTCTTATACGGAAACTATTATAGCTATATTAGTATTAGTATATATATATATAGTATACCATTAGCCTTGATAAACATTTTATCAATGCAAAAAGAAATACTTATATTACTATTGAATCAATTTAAAAACACATTGTATTAATAGAACAAATTTTAAAATATTTTTCCGGTTAGTCAACTTTCCATTTGTCTTTCAGATGTTGTCTATGAGTTTTTTTTTTATTTGAAATTAATTTTTAAAGATATTCAAGTTGCACAATCATTCGAGGACACACACACACACACTCCTTCATTAACATACACAAACTATCTTCAAAAACTATAATAAATTTAGTAATTTCCATATTATAATTTAATATATTAAATCAGATATTACTCATTTATTATTGAATAAAAATATATATTTTTTTTATTATTTGTATATAAGAATTATTAATTTAATGTCTATTCAATAGAAAACTATAAATATTGAAAGTATATATAAATAGATTTTATTTATTTTTTTTTCTTTAAAATTACAAATAAACTATTTTCTCACATGGCACAATATTTATTAAATTTATTTATTTATATATATAATGCTATTATATTTACAAATATTAAATATAAATATTATACTAAGAAAAATGAGAAATATTTAAATATAAATTTATTTTTTTTTCATTGTATTTAATTTAAGAGATTCAATAGATTTTAAGTTAGTAATTTAAATATTTATTTTTAGAATACTATTTATACTATTTTGGGCTAAGAATAAACTTTGATATATATATATATATATTGCTTTTAGATAAAGATATCACATGATAAAGACTAATTAAAGCTTCTTTTAGATAGACAAATTAAAAAGTGATCATTAATGGATGATTCATCATTGAAGAAAATTATTAAATATGATATAATTTCTCAAATTTGATTTCGATTTGTTTTTTATTTTATTTATTTATTTATAACAAACTGGATATGTGGTATAAAATATTATGTAGTTAATGTAGATATTATTTATTTTAATAAATGTATTCAATGGAAAATAAATAACTTTTTAGATTGTATATATATTCGTATACATATAGAGTTGAATAATTTTAATAATAAATTTTTCATATATATATTTATGATTTTGGAACTGAATTTATAGGATTATATATAAACGTGTATTACAGGTTGTGTACTCAAGGAGGGGGTAAATATATATATTTTTTGGTTTTAATTCAACCTATAGTATATAAATGTGTACAATAAAAATAAATAATAAATAATTATATAAATTGAATTTCATAAGAATTAAGTCCAAGCCACAATTTTTATTTTAACAAGTAACAATATTTCTATTTTATTGAAACCACCAGTTTTAATTAAAGTATTAAGTATTAATAATTGATAAAAAAAAATAATAAAAATATTTTTATTTAAATATATGAATGTTTTTTTTTTTATTTTAAAATTAAACTAAGTCTTATTATTATTATTATTATTTAGATTTTCCGATATTTATTTATTTTTTTATATATCTTATCTTATTATACTAGTAAAAATTGAATATATATATATTTGTTTTTTGAAATATTAAACCGTAAAATTTTTTTGAAATTCAGACAAGATATAATTTTTATAAAGAATACTCGATTTGTATTGGTTTCAACCTCGGGAAAAGTAATTTTTGTTAGTTTTTTCTTAATTTAAAATAGAAGTTTTAATAATAAAAAAATGGCGCCGGGCAACGCCGGACAGCGCTTCCTTAAATACAAAATATATATTATATTATATCCACAGGCCATACTTTTCTGCATTTCAGTGCATTAATACGCACGTTTTTTCATTCATGTTCCTTTAAATCATTTGAAATTGTTTCATACATTTTGTCGTTCGTTTATTTATTTTAAATAATAATCTTAATCTTAAATATTCATAGTTCATAAGGAATAATATTTTTAAAGTACCGACTCGGTGAACCAGGTACTATCTTCCAAATAATCAGTATTAATTACACCAATGATATCATTTTCCAGGATTACAAGTATGATTATTCGAGAGTCGGAATCGTTTAGTCATACATTTTTTTTAACTTTCCAAGATATTTTAATCATGTCGATGACTTCAGAATCGGATGAACACACCTCAACGATAACCGATGATGATGAAAATTTCTAATTTGTTTAATAATAAAATTTTTAATTGTTCATTAATTGATTAATTTAGTCGGTTAGTGTCATCCAAGAGTTAGAAAAACCAAAAATTAAATAAATGATTCTGATACTGTCACTAATTTTAGTAGTTAAATAATTCATTTCATTCAATAATAAAGAATTGAATAATTAAATCGAATATTTGTTTTTTTTTCAATGCAAGAAATAAATGATATTATTTATTTAATGAATTATTATGCAAGTGAAAAATGAATACAATAGGTCATCGCCTCAAAATGTTTGTATTAGTAAAATGTAATATTTAAAATGAAAATATTTTCTTATATGGAAAATTGCGCATTTTTTTCATTTAATAATATTATAATAATTTAATAATATATCTTGGTACTCTTTTTACTATTTTTCCAGAGATAGTATTGCGATTACAAAAAATTTTAATGTCGAGATTTTGATGTTTTTATACGTTTTAAAGGTCCCAGAGTCATTTTCACTAATGTTGAGAAAAATGTCTGTGTGTATGTATGTGTGAATGGAGACAAGATTACGCAAAAACGATTTGAACTAGAATAATGAAATTTGGTACACGAGCATTATTCAAATTTCGTAGTTTTCTATCAACTTTTGAGAAATGAAGCTCATCTGGAAGAGGGTCATTACTTACTACGTTTTCATTTTTTTTCCTCTAAACTGACCGTAAAAATAAAGATATAAGTTTTTATAGTTTTTCACATGATTAAAAATTGTATAAAACTGCTATATATCGAATTTCAGCTTGATTGAATCGCTGAAAGTACTGAAATTAATTTTTAAATTTTTTAACACGTTGACTGCCATCACGCTCCAGCTTGTGACGTGGTGTCATCAACAAAGAGTCAAACACGCGCTAGCGCGTGTTGAGGTAATCTGTCTCAGAAGACAGTTTAAAATTAAATTTCTCGATTTCTTTTTCAAAGTATCAAAGTTAGTTAATAAAATATAGTAACCGTAATATAAATGTGTATACGATTATAAAAATATATCCCTGTTTAATACATATTCAATTTGCACTATCCATATAAATATATGAAATTGTATACACATTGAACATCCCATATAAGAGATGTAATGAGTACATGAATTGCTACGTCCCGTCGAGTACCTGGTAATGTATTTAATTTTTATAAAAACTATGATAAATGTTGAATGCAGCTAAAAGCAGTTGAAAACAAATGCTATTTCATAAATTTGCGCAACTCATAAAAATATAGTATTAAGCCAAAGTCTTCTTATTTCAATAAAATGTTATTAGTGAAAATTATGTTAAAAACCTTAAATCCTATGATCCTATAAAATAAAATTTTAATTAATTTTCAAATATATAAAAAAGCTTCAATATCCAATTCAAATGTGCGAGATAGTCGAGTGGAGAGTTGTGTTATTTTTATTATTTATTAATAAATAAACAAAAGTTAATCTTAACGATAAACAATTTTTTTTTTAATTATAAATTTATTTGACAAAAAAATGTATAAAATAAACAATATTCCCATAATTTTATAAAATTTAAAATTTATGTTATAAATACAACAAGGAAGCTTTCTACATTATTAGTTTAGGATATATAATATACTACCTATTATATATCTTTGACCATGCAAGAGGAGGTGATGTTGATATTCCGCTTTCTCATGTCGATAGCCATGAATTGGAATAACAAGGACACTTGAAGAATAAGGAAGGATAAAGGTGAGGTGTCCATATCTCTTTTAAAACACCTAATCAGGTTTTGAAAGAAAACAAAATTGTATTTATAAACTAAAAATAGAATCTATTTCAACATCAACATTCATGACGAAATAGGAAAGTGGTCTACTATGAATGTTAACATATACATAGTACCTGGAACACCAAGCTATCCCTCGTCCCTTTAAAAAATATTGATATACAATTCTTTAATTATTTATTACAATTATTAAATGTTACATCATTGCATCAATCCGATGAAAATTAATGGAACTTGGGGTCTTCAATATTAATAAATAATATTAATAAATATTGAATAATTTTTAAATAATTATTAAAGATTTTTTTAATTAAATATTAATTTACTTAGACAGATAATTAAACAAGTAATAAAATATTCTGCAAGATTAATAAATTAATTCATTTAATACTATTAGGTACTGAATTGTTAGTTGCTAGTATATAATGCAGCTCGTAAATGTAAATAAAATTATTAGAAAAAAAGTATAATCAGTTGTTTATCAATTTATGTATAAAAAACATATTTTTAGGTATGAACTCTGATGGGAAATTGATGGTGGTAGTTTCTCTTTCTTTACACTCTTTTAAGTGTAAGTCTTCTCTCAATAAAGTATAAATTAAATGTGTTTATTTCTTTTAGCAAATAAATAAATGTATACCTTTTTTTAATTAATTTTTAATTCTTAAAAGCGATCGATTCTGCAAATTGTGCACTGTTTTATAGATTGAGCTTATAGCCCCTGAATATTATGCAACCATATAAACTTCTCTTTTTATTTGATACCATTTTCAAGGGGTTATATCTTTTCAATTATTTAATATATATAAAAAAAAAATAAAAATAATAAAATCACTCCGAAAAATTGTCATTTTTATTACTGATTTAATCACAGTTTTTTAAAAATGTATTTTAGAAATTTCATTTAAAATTAATATTTAATTTCATGAGTTTGATGTTGTTAAATATATGTATTAAATTAAAATTAAATTTAATAATTATTCCAAAATAATTCCTTAGTAATATAAAATTGATATTTTTTGTTGAGTAAATTTCACAAGTCAAGTATGATTGAATTTATATAATAATATTATTCAAGATTTACAAGTGAATAAATATATACAGTAAAAAAAACCAATGTGCATAGAAGCAAAGTGCAATGCACTTCAATCGTAAACTAATTATTTGTTATTACAGAGGTTGATTTGGTAAATATTAGTCATCATTAAGCAGTCATCTAACTAAATAAATAAAATAAATGAAAAATCAACAAATATTTTACTTAATTTAAATTTAAAAAAATGATAGAATATTTTTGAATTGAAATTACGACCACATGCAGAAATATTAGCAGATTATCCATGCGGATTCAGGCCAAACCGATCAACATTAGTTCAGATATTACTGATATTAAACAAAATCTAAGTTCAATATTTCTGTTCATCAATTATTTGTAGACTTTAGTAATTCATATGACTCAATAGTCCGAAAATAAACTTTTTAATATTTTGATTTTAATGGGAATCCAGAAAAAATAGTACGTATGATTCAAATTTGTCTTGAATGTCGTAAAAGAAGAGTAAGATGCGGGAATCAATTGTCAGAAACTTTTGAAATTTGGAATGGGTTTAATCATGGAGACGCACTATCACCAATTTTATTTAATTTAGTATTGGAATATGTGATTAGACAAAAATGGGGAAAAATCAAACGGAACCCAATTAAACAAAAAAATTCAAGTATTAGGTTAAGCAGACGACTTAAATATAATTGGAGATTCGGCAATTGTGATTAAAGATGGCGTAGAAAAATTAATCGAAATAGGAAAAGTGGTGGGGTTTGAAATTAATAGTGATAAAACAAAATATTTAGTAGCAGAGAGGAATAGTATTAACACAAAAAAACTTGAAAATGTAGAAAAATTGAAATACTTAGGTTTTATAATCTCTAAGGTTAATAATATTCGAGAAGAATTTAAATCGAGGTTGCAATCGGGTAACACCTGTTATCATGCAGTAAAGAGGCTTATCTCGTCAAAGGGCTTATATTATCAAAAGGGATCAAAATTAAAATTTATAAAACAATTATTTTGTCGGTTGTATTATATGGGTGTGAGGCATGGTCCATGACCTTAGGAGACGAGAGTAGATTTAGAGAGTATTTGAGAATAGGATTCTTCGCAGCATTTATGGGCCAAAGAAAGATGAGGTCACCGGGGGGGGGGGGGGACTGCATAACGAGAAATTGCATGACATCTATGCATCTCCAGATATAGTTCGAGTTATAGGCGATGGGCAGGGCACGTGGCTAGAATGGGAGAGGAAAGCTTGGCGAAGGGTATATTTGTGAGAAGATCGATTGGGAAATGTCCTCTTGAAAGACCAAGGACACTGTGGGTGGGGATGTACAAAGGGACGGGGGGGGGGGAAGATGGGAGAGGATAGGAATTGGATAGGTGCAGCTCAGGATAGGGACACTTGGAGATATGTAGTTGATTTTGAGTTCCGTAGAGCCGTAGATATAGAATATTTTTTGAATAAATAAATAATATAAAAATGTAAATAAATATAAATTTAAGATTAAAATTATATTTATATAAAAGTAATATTTTTAAAAATAAAATAATTTTTTTTCAACCAATGATTTAATACTCGTATTTGGAATGTTTTGAAAGAGAAATTAAATCTCTGTTGAAAAAAAAAGTATTTGAGGATTTGAGGTAATATTGTTAATGAGATATTCATACGATGATATTGGCCATATATATTGTATATTACCAATCAATATTATTATCTAGATCTCTTTTTTTTTAATTGCTTAGATATATATTATATGAGTAAAAATATAAATATTATTAAACACTCATATAAAAGTAAATAGATTGTAATCTTTTCATGAATTCAAATCTATTATCCATTTAGTAATTTTTTCAATATTTATTTTTTCATAAAGTTTGTTTTAAAATCAATGAATGATTCATTCATAAGATCGTTCCATTTTGTTTGAACAACCCATTAAATAGAATAAAAACATGAAAATTGTTTCAATTAGTAATTAGTATTTTATTTAATTATTATTATTATTATTATATTGTATAATATATTAATTATATATCGGATGAAATTTGGACTAATTTATTTATATATTAAAGAAGGTGGCGACCTTTGACCCTGGCCGATGACCCTTGAATGAACTGGAATTGGAGACTGACGTCATAACCTGAGAGAGAAAGGGGGGGGGGGCACCTAGGCGGAATAAAATCAATCGTGGGTTCGGGGACGGCGGTGCCTATCCTAACCCAACCAATATTGCGTAACACAACATTTACAGATGAAGGAGAGGAAGATCTGCATTCTCTTCATTTCTTATTTAATATTATCATTGAGAAATTAAAAAAAGGGGGATTTAAAAATATCTCCCAAGTTCATCTACCTGGCTTTACGACAAACTTCCTTCGCGCATGTTTTCCGAAGACCTTGACACTGAAATAAACACTGTCAAATTGTACAAACATATTATTAGATAATACATTCAAATGAAACTTTAATTAGATCCCAATTTTTTACTTTCTTAATTAATTGATTTTTTGAAAAAAAAATACAATTCTTTTATTTATTTATTTTATTTTATTTTTTTTTTTGTAATTAAATTCATACGCAATCTTGTATATATATATTTATTGATTATAAATTGACTTTTTTTTAAAAAAAAAGAGGATAATTTAAAACAATAATATTTATTACTTTTTTTATGAATTGAAATTAATAGATATCATGAAAATAATCACAGATTCAATTGAAAAATTTACTCACAGATAAGCTATTTCTCCTAATGTCAGAGTGGAATATAATTTAGTTTAATTTTTAAACATGGGGGCATTACCGGTTCTGCAAATAGTGATGATATCCATGACCCTTGTAAAATAGGTAAATCAAGCTGCACCACGAAATTGACCGGTTATCTTTTTGATATTAAAAAGGGTATAGGGAAGCAAAGGAAACCGACTGCAACGTTGAGCTACCAGCACAAACATTCGGGAGAGGTCGGCTTTTTTCGGCTCGATTCACTTCTAATAGGGCGGATGTGCTAATCAAGAGATACGTACAAAGACACCTCGTTAAACATTCCTCCGGGGGCCTATAATAGGATTCAAATTGCAAACAAGAAAAAAAAATAGCATAATACTATATTTCATATACGCATATCAACATCGACACATTTGGACTTGGAAATATTGAAGCGTAAAACTTTGAACAATTATATAAACATGATAATACAAAATATAATTTCAATTTGCATACATACAAATTAATTTATATATATTTTTTCACATTTTTCTATGAATAGAAAAAAAATTTGGAGTGTCTCCACTCGACTATCTCGCAAATTTGAAGTGGATTAAATAACATATATTAATTTAAATTAAATTAAATTAATTGAATTATAAATTAAAATTAATAAATAATATTTATTAAACCAGCGCATGTTTGGCACCACGTCACGTGTTGGCGCGTGAGATTTGCAGTGTTAAAAAAGTCATTCTGGTACTTTCAGCGATTCAATCAAGCTGAAATTCTATATATAGCAGTTTTATACAATTTTTAATCATGAGAGAAACTATCAAACATATATCTTTATTTTTACGGTCACTTTAAATGAAAAAAATCAAAACGTTGTAGGTAATGACCCCCTTCCAGTTGAGCTACATTTCTCAAAAGTTGATAGAAAACTACGAATTTTGAATAATGCCCATGTACCAAATTTCATGATTCTAGCTCAAACCGATTTTGCGTAATCTTGCCTACATACCTACATACACACACACAGACATTTTTCTCAACCTTAGTGAAAATGATTCAGGAACCTTCAAAACTGGCGAGATAGTAAAAAACAAAAAATAAACATTATCCAATTAATATTATTTATACATATTGTCTATAGATGGTTGGCCCGTTTAAGCTTGTCTTCCCATCTAAAAAAGGGGCTGCGTCCCACGGGAACACCCTCCTAGCGATATTTTTGACAGGAGATATTTATATATATTATATACAATGTATAATTGGTTATAAGTATTATTACAATTGCCTTTGTAAAATAGTCCTGAAATATATTTATTTTTATAGAATCGAGGATCTAGAGATCACGGATCATCAATGGATTTATTGGTAAAATAAGAAGTAAGGGAACGCATAGTGGGAGCAAAAAAGTCCTATTTTCGGCAAACTATTTTTTTCCATATAAGTTTTTATTTTTTCTTATTCTTACTATACAAAATATTAACGAAAACAAAAAAAGAAATTCTAATTGGAAATTAAAATGAGAGTTGTCAGGACATGAAAAAGTACTGGAACGGTTCTGAAAATTAGCTGGAGTGTCTCCACTCGACTATCTCGCAATTTGAATTGGATTAAATAACATAATATATTATATTTAAATTAAATTTAATTAATTATAAATTATAAATAATAAATAATAAATATTAAACCAGCGCATGTTTGGCTTTTTGTTGATGGCACCACGTCACGTGTTGGCGCGTGAGATTTGCAGTGTTAAAAAATTAATTCTGGTAATTTCAGCGAATCAATCAAGCTGAAATTCTATATATAGCAGTTTTATACAATTATTAATCATGTGAAAAATTATCAAACATATATCTTTATTTTTACGGTCACTTTAGAGGAAAAAAAATCAAAACGTTGTAGGTAATGACCCTCTTCCGGTTGAGCTACATTTCTCAAAAGTTGATAGAAAACTATGAATTTTGAATAATGTCCATGTACCAAATTTCATCATTCTAGCTCAAACCGTTTTTGCGTAATCTTGCCTACATACATACACACACACACACATACACACATACACACATACACACACACATACACACACACATACACACACACACACAGACATTTTTCTCAACCTTAGTGAAAATGATTCAGGAACCTTCAAAACGTATAAAAACATCAAAATCTCAACATCGAAAATTTTCGTGATCGCAATACTATCTCTGGCGAGATAGTAAAAAGTAAGGTAACGTCGTTTCCCCTCGTTCCCCTCCCAATACACCACTGCCAGGGATGACGAACCTATAGCACAGTTGAAAAATTTCATATTCATCAAAAGAAAAATTATTTTTTTTAATAATTAAAACTTTTTTCAATAGAAATGAATTAAAATTGAACAATTCACATTTAAATTACAATTTTTGAAATTTGAAGTACTGAATATTTATTTAATTGATTAAACCGGCAAATTATATATTTTATTACTGAAATATCGCTTGAATTCCCTCGCAGTATAAAAACATTCATGATAGATACAGTGTATGCCGTTTGGACTTCTATTAATGTCATTTCGTGTTATTGCAGTAGAAATTGCATTGTTCAGGATTTAAAATTTTTCCAAATCTTCACTCTTCATGACCTGCAGAATTCAAATATGACTTTTATATTTTCCATGTCTGTTTGTTTGGGAAATTGTGAAGTTATAAACTCAAAATTGATTGGAGCGATGCAGTGGCGTACCTAGAACTTTTGCCGCCCGGGGCGATCTCCAGTTTGCCGCCCTTTCTATTATAAGCCAATCAAATAATGGTTTTTATAAATTAATACACATAAATAAATTATTAAGTTATTTAATCAATATTAATTAATACACAGAGTAAATTTTTTTACACATATTTGTATGCACTCGTAAACATATTTATATAATATTTACTCTTCTAGCTTTCATACTAGAAAAATCGTGTATAATGCTCTCAAAATTTATATTATTTGTAATTTCTTGTTCTATTAACAATATTGCAAGATTTTGTAGTCTTAATTGACTCATTGTAGAACGAAGATAATTTTGCCGAACAAAATCTTAAAGGTGCGTTTACGAATTCAACGAATCTTAATGAATACAATAAAATAAAATTATTATCCTGTTCTTGGAATTAGAATTCAAAATTTACACTAAAATGCATTTATATACACCGAGGAATAATATTTGAAATCATATAGTTGATCATAATTTATATAAATCAAATAATAAACTTATAATAATCATAATAATCATTAATTATTCAAGAAAGAAAAAAAATAAATATGAAATGAATAAGTTGCTTTTTACAACTATAACTAAATAGAAAAAATGCCGCCCGGTGCGGACCGCACCCACCGCCTCCCTTAGGTACGCCACTGGGGCGATGCAATATTACCAGAACATTCTTATTTTAATATATGCTGTAAATTTTATCAATATTTATTAAAAAAAAAACAAGAAAAAAAGAAAAATTAATTTTTTAAAATTTATATCAAGCTTAACAAAACTTTACATTACTCATAAGACGGTTGGAGAATAATGCCAAAATTGCAATCTTTTTCTAGAATATAACATAGCATTGTCAAAACAAGAAATTGTAAGGTGGTTCACGGTATTTGATATAAATTTTGCTATTTGGTCATTATATATATATCTACAACTAAAAACTATTATACAAACGAACGAAAATCAATTAAAGAATTTCCATACAAAAAAAAATAATAGACAATTTTTAGGAAAGATATATTTTTACCACAAATAAATTCCAAGTTTTTTAATAATCATTTTATTTTTTTGGTATAAAGTTTAATATTTAAAATTATAACACTTTTATACAGGATAGTAAGAAGTTATGCAAAAATATTCGATTTAATATAAGATATTCTATTCAAGCTAAAAAGGGTACAGGTGTGGAGAAAAAAAATTATGACAATTTTGTGGTACGTTAGTTACTTCAAAAAGATTTTTTTACAATTTTGAGGCACGGACATTGAAAAAGGTTCGGCATCCTTTATCTAAACTAATTAATTCAAAAATAAATAAAATAATAAGTACATTCATGGGATTTGAAACAAAATTGTATTAAAAATGCCAATAGAAAAAGGGGTGTAAAAGTTTGGTTTGAATTTCAATTTTGAATTGCATTTCTATTGTTAAATGTAACAATAATTAGGCAGATAATAGTTAATCCAATTATACCTACATACCTACCTACCTAAATATGAAAATCATCTTTTTATTTTCTATTTGAATGCACATGTAAATTAAAAAAAAATTGAACATATATGTATAATAATTTATGATTTGTTAGAGCAGGGAGTCCCAACGGGGTGCAAGTGGACCATTTGAGTTTTGAAATAGGGTCAACAGAACTTAAGGATCTATAGGGTGGCGATTGTGAAATTTCCTATACTATAAAAAAAAGTAAAGAATTCCTAAATGAAATAAAAACTAAATAAATTAGATGGAGTGTCTCCACTCGATTATCTCGCAATTTGAATTGGATTAAATAACATAATATATTATATTTAAATTAAATTTAATTAATTATAAATTAAAATTTATAAATAATATTTATTAAATCAGTGGCTCTTTGTTGATGGAACCACGTCACGTGTTGGCGCGTGAGATTTGCATACAAAATGTAGAATTTGAAAAAGTATAAATATTTAAATACTTAAGATCTGTAATCACGAATGATAATAACATTCGAGAAGAATTTAAATCGACGTTGTAATCGAGTAACGCCTGTTATTATGCAGTAAAGGGGCTTAACTCATTAAAACTATTATCAAAGAGGATCAAAATTGAAATATATAAAACAATTATTTTTCATGTTGATCGATGACTAGGGTGACCATATTTCGAAAACACCAAACCGGGACAAACGGTTTACCTTTTTTTTAGAACTAAATTGTAAAAATTTTGAAAAAAAAAGTAGCAAATGTCCTAAATATTGAAAAACGGGACAATAGGCTGTCCCGAAGACATTTTTGGGACAGAACACCTAAAACGGGACTTTTTGTGCCCCTATCGATGACTCTGGGAGACGAGAGTAGATTTAGAGTATTTGTGAGATTAGTATTGTTCGCAGCATTTATAGGCCAAAGGAAGATGAGGTCACAGGGGGATAGCGGAGATGGCATAACGAGAAATAATGTCCAGATATAGTTAAGGTTATAAAATCGAGAAGGCTGTGATGGGAAGGGGACGTGGCTGGAATTGGAGAAGCTAAAATTTGGGAGAAACCGATTGGGAAACATCCGGTGGAAGACCAAGGACCAAGGTGGGTGGACAATGAAGGAAGGATCATGGGAGAGATGGGACAGGGTAAGATTTGGTTGTAGCTCAGGATAGGGACGCTTAGAGAAATGTGGATGCTGCGGCTAAGAACTTTCGAAAACTGTAGACACAGAGTTAGATAAATATAACATATACAATAAAAATATATAATTAATTTACTGATTAAATAAAAATATATTTTACAAGAAAACAAATAAATGTCTTATCTACTTATACTGATTGAAACAAAATGGATGAAAACCTTTTACATACAGACTTTCAACCAAATACTATGTATCACTTGGGGGTACAGGGTGTGAAGCCCCCGTCTAGGTGTGAAGAGCGCCGAAGGCGCTCGGAGCAGCTAGTAGGCAAATAAAAACATGTAATATACATATATATATATATATATATATATATTATTATTACGAATATTAAACTTATTTTTTTGTTTGTAATGTTAAAGAATATAAGTTACATTAAATAAAATGTTCACAAAGAGCAAATATTGCTATTTTTATTTATTGTCAGTAATTATACATTATTTTAATATATTCAAACAATAATTTAAAAAAAAATTAAAATAAAAAATCCATATTAAATCAGATGTACTTTAATTTTATGTTAATGAAGCAATTAAATATATTTTACATTTTTTTATAAATTATACTAAGAAATTTGAATATTCAATTAATAAAAATATAAATATTTTTTCAATTAATAAAAATTTATATAATAAAAATATCCATTCAAATTTAAATAGGTAAAAAATTAAGAAATTTTTGGTTGGTGAAAAAGTCTATAATATTTAGAGAAGGGGGTCTCTTCTCTGATAATTTTAATAGTACATATTTTTATTTAAAAAAGTAATGAATAAATGAAATTAGTTTTTTATTTAATAATCCCTAATTTAATATGTAATTATACATATAGTTTGGATAACACAAGATTCTCATTATAATTTTACATTTAAAACGTTTTGGGAATATTTTCTTTAATTTCAAATTATAAAAACAAATTTTCAGGAAAAATAAGGTTCAACAAATTATATGAAATAAGTGCATTTGTTAAGAAAAAATAAGATTTTATTTTCCTTATTTAAATCTTCTCAATGGAAACCAGACAAGAACTTGATTTATTTTTAAGGAGAGAGGAAACAAATTATGCAGGTTATTCACTGAAAATTCATCCACTACAAATGTGGAATTAATTTATTCAAAAACAATATATAATTAAATATTACATATATATAAAGTTAAAAATAATTTAAAAATAAACATATTTAGATTTATATAAAGATGACTTATTTTTTTAACAACGCTCTCTGAACCCCCTTCATGAAGATTCCAAAATTTTTTAACTTATTTACTATTCAAATATGTCAACAAATAGATAGAAAGGAATAAAAAAAAAATTAAAAAAATAAATATAAATTAACAAATAGTGTTTTATTATTCGAATAGTTGGATTCACTTGGAGAAGGCTACAATTGTCAATGTAAGATGGGAAAAGTATGTAAGGCTACTAGTATGCTTCACCTAACAGAAAAAAAAAAAATAAAAAATTATTATTAAACATAATAAAACTTAAACAATACTATTTTAAAGAATCAACGCGGATAGTACCTTTAGATCATTTTGAGAATAAAGGTTTCAATTATGATAATTAATGTTTTTATTGCATGATTAAACAAAGCCGAAATTTTTTGTTTTGATGGCCATAAGAAGTTTATGTCTAAGGACATTACGAGTTGAATACAAGGGCACATATAGTCGAGATATACACGTGTTTGCTGTAGGAAGATGTGTATCATCTGCTGGTCGAATAGTTACGCTTGGCATTGGTTGAAAACCATCTTCAGATGCAGGTAAGGCTGGTGATCCGGTCCAAAAGTAAATTAAATCTTGTCGCTCAAGATGTGTCATTTTTTCAACAATTGACCAAAGCCATCTTTTAAATCGAACTAAACGCTCGGGAGGTTCAGCAGATTCATCATTAAATGATGTATAAGAGATAAGAACGGCAACATTGATATCACCAACACCATTTAATAAAAGACGGAAATCTTCAGCCGTTAAACCATCTAAAGCTCCGGTGGGTAAAACATCAAACACTCCTGTTCGAAGAGCTTCCAAAGCTTTTTCTTGGGCCCGAATCATTCTTAATTCTGCATATTTTCTTACATAATCGTAAATATTAGATGCTGTTACTTCCACATCCCGACCACCAGGCATAAGTTCTAAACATCCTCCACCTTCTTCTATTGAAAGGTCGACTGAGAATGTTAAGTCCAGAGCTGAGAATAAAGAATTCGAATCTTTTGTTTCGGCGTCCACAACCAATTGACGTAATGATTCATAAATGACAGGATCAAAGAAAGCCAAATCATGGAAACGAATTGGCCGTCCGAGAATAAATTTTACAACATGACGGTTAAGAAATATAGGACATAATTCATTTTGTAATAAACAGAGACCAAGTAATCGTCCCACATTCCTAAAAGCATTTAGACGTTCATAAGAAGCTCTTCCTTGTCTCGGTGAATAAAATCCTCTTTTTCCAGGGGAATAGAAAAGAGGTGCAGAATCATCTTCATCTATCACACTTGACGCTGCATTAGAAATATCGTCATTTTTATTTGTTGCTTGTCCTACAGATTTCTCTGTAACATTAGCAGGACCAGCTGGATTTGAGGCAGCTGTAATCTCTGCTTGCCCATGAGAAAGTATAAGTTCTACCGCTTCTTCTACTTTTTGTCTCAATGAATCTTCTGAAGCTAAGAGCATAAGTAATTGAGCTGGGGTTAATTCTAAAAGCATCCCGGTAATTTTTGAAGCTAACATCGGTTGTAAATTGTGAACCTGAAAATAATAAATTTAATTTAATAAAGAGTAAAAAATTATTTATTGGAATAAATTAAATAAAGGGTGATTAGTCTATACCTTAGGGTAAAGTCGTTCCCCTAATTGTTGTTGATGTGCTGTAAGATGTTCATTTCCCAAATCTGCAGCAGGGGAAAATGGTCGTGCTTCATAACTGAGAACTCGCCTTGGTTGTCTACATCTTTGTGAACTATGTCGTCGTCCTACAGTTTCATGGTCCCTCGTGCGCAGTCGTTGTAATACGTTATATTGAGCATATTTGGCTCCAACCTTTTATTAAAATAGTTTCAATATAAGGGAATTTTGTAAATAAAACCACATATTGATATTTTTTGAATAAATTTACAATCAAAAAAATATTCAAAAATATCAATATGTGATTTTATTTACAAAATTCCTTTATAAATAAAAACAGCCACCAAAGCTTTAATAATTTAAATAGTTTCAATAGTTTAAACATCCTGAATAAATTATTATGATAATATATTTTATTTCGTATACAATGTCTTCCATCAAATATTGGTAAATTATTTTAGCAGATTTTTATTCTTTTTATTAAAGATTTAGATTATATACCTTAAGTATTATTAAACATCAATTAAAATATTATTTCCTCATTTTGATTATTGTATAAAATTAATTTTGTTATAATTTTTAAAATGTCTACCAATAATTTAATAAATAATAAATGTGAAAGTTAACTTATAAGGGATCAAATCATGAGGATCAATAAAATAACAAGAGATATTTTTTTTAATATTTTGTCATTGTTATTGGGGAGGGGTCATCATATGAGAAGATTGGAAAGATTATTATATAGATATTCCAAAAACTCCAAGATTTTAACACCAGAGTGATAGGATGACTCATTATCATTTTTGTATATAGATAAAATACAATTATATCTATTAAAATAATTTTTATAAATACCTGAGCAGATTCTAAAGGTGGCAATTTCTCTCCAGCCAGTAAAGCTTCAGCAATTGCGGTATAAAATGATCTTGCTACTCCACTGCCTTCACCTGGTTCATCTTTGAATGTAACTTTAACACGATTAACGGCTAATGGAGGTTGAGATGAGCTTGCTCGTCGATGGTATGAATTAAATTGTGTATTTAATTCTTTAAAAGTTTGTACAATTAATTGACTTCTTTCTCGTTCCATTTTGCTAAGAGTTAAATCTCGTTGTTGTGCATTTCTTAATTTTTCCATTTCACGTCTAAATTTAGATTCTTTGACAGGAAAACCTCCCAGTTCACTAACAACAGATCCAGGTTCAAGTCCAACGTCTTCCATAAAAACTCTGCCAAATAAATCTAAAGATAGTCTCCAGCGGCCTAGAAGAAGTTCATGAGATACGGCTTGGCCAAGAGGACTTGCTGTAGCTGGGGTACGTGAAGGAATTGAAGGAGGTGGAGGTGGAGGTGGTTGTGGAGGAGGAGTGGAAGGAGAATCATTATTTTCAGATGTTGGAGCAGGAGCCCGTACTATTACACTGCGTGGGGATACAATAATGGGTGCTCGTGGAGGTGCAGGATCGTCATGTCGTCCACTTGGTAAAGCCGATGATACAGAAAGGTCCTAAAATGAAAAAAAAAAAAATTTATATAAAATAAAATAAAATTGCCAATTCTTTTTATTATATAAAATATATATTTATACTTGCCTGAGGCCCGTCCATTGTATCCATAGGTTCGTGGGATGGTGTTATTTCTCTAAAGACAACACGTTCAAGCCATGGGGTGGAAGAAGGTGCAGCTCTTACACTTAATGAAAGTCGGGTAGGTAATGTTTCTAAAGGTGATGCTGGAGCTGCTGAGGGAGGTCGTGGAAATCCGAATAATTCTTCTCGTCGAGCATTAGGTTGAAGAAGATGCGGTTGATCAGCAAGGGGTAATGCTTCAGCCATAGGTAATTCAAAAGGATCGGGTGGAGGACATCCCAGACATAATGTTGATTCTGATCGTTGTAAAAATGGATTTTTTCTTCCAGATGTTGCAGGTCCAGTACCTCCTGAAGGAGTGGAGCTTATGAGTGGAGTTTCAGTATCATCCATAGGTTCCATTTCCATTGGTACTGAAAGTTCATCCTCATTATCCTCGTTATCATTTTCATCTTGATCAGGCCAAACAGTAGGAGCATTGGCTTCTAATTCGGCTGTCGTTTCTTGCCCGGAGCGCATATAATATATAAGAGCATCGAAGACGTAAGCAACATGTCTTAATGCCGAAACATCAATTACTGGCAAAGAATCAAGGTGTTCAGCGTTGTGTGCTCGCATCAAAGAGAGACAATAACTTAGAAGTTCTCGTCTAGCACTATGAGGTTCCTCTGATCCACCGGATGCGCCGCTACCTCCTCCGCCTCCTCGTGACGTTCTTGGAGCATCTACGAAACCAACAATTCGAGTAGAAGCGGCAGCAGCAGCAGCATGTGCTGCAACCGAATTGGGGGTAGCAGCAGTAGCTGCTGCGGCCGCTGCAGCAACTGCATTTCGAGCTCCAGCTCCTCGAGAAGCTGAATTACCTCCGCCACCTCCTAGTACAGACAGGCTAAGTGCTGCAGATCCAAGAAACCCGGGAAGAGGAGGAGGAAATCCACCTACACCTGCTCCAAGAGCCGCTGCCGCTGCTGTTTGATGAAGGGGATGACCTGGATGTTGGGGATCCGATGCATGTGTAAGTGAAGCTCCAAACCTTAAAGTTAAATAAATAGTTTATAATATTAATCATTGAAAAAGATATATTAAAAAAAATAAATAAATACATACCTTAGTTGTGCTTCTGTAGCATCCATAACGGTTAGTAACCAGTCCCATGTTGGTCTCAATCGAGCTTCTAAATAAAGATGTAGTTCAACTGCTTCGGTATAAGTTACCTAAAAATTAAATACAGTATTAGCTAACATTTTTTTAATAAACTTTTAAAGATTAAAAATATTGTTTAGTAAATAAATAATATAATTAATATAAACTTAGAACTATTAATGAATACTTATAGAATAAATGGAAATGAAGACTAAATGACCTGTAAATTTCTTGGTAAAGCTGGTGAAGGAGGCTGAAGGGCAAGTAAATCAGCCATTTGTCGAAGAACAATACCAAAAGCTCTAGCCAAACATGAGGCAGTTGTTGCCATGGTTACAGGTTCATGAGAAGCAGCTGCTGCAGCTGCAACTGCTGCTGTTGCACTAGTCGATCGCCTTAGAGATGAAGGATCAATAAAAACCAGACTTGACCCACTAGCAACTCGAACTCCTGAAGGTCTTCCAGCACCAACAGTAGGATCTCGATTGCGTATGGCCCATTGCATAGACTGTGGAGCAAGATTTGTTCTATGTCCATGAACAACTCCTACTCCCGAATTGCCGCTAGCAGCTCCTCCACTACCTCCAATTCCAGAACCTCTTCGTTCTAATTGTTCATCACCAAGTTGAAATAATTCTTCAGTATCATGATCGTCTGTTTCACCTAAAATAAATGTATTAATTATATATTTAATAATAAACCAAATAAAACAACAAATAATTTACCTGCTTCACTTTCATCATCTTCTTGTTGACTTGAGTCAGCTGAGTCATATTCAGGAAACAATAGTAAAGACGCAATAGGATCTTGTTGACCTCCTGCAGAACTGCCACCAGTTCCTGCAGTAGTTGAACCCCCACCACCAGAGCCTCCATTTCCATTAGCAGATCCATTGCCTCCATTCGAACTGCCTCCTTGTCCCCCACCACTATTTCCTTGACCACTTCCAGTGCCACCTCCGCCTTGATTAGATTGATTATCATCTGAGTCACTTTCTGTTTCAGCTAAGAGATCAAGCTCAGTGTCTGATTCAGCACCTGGTGGGTCAGTTTCAACATTTTCAGTAACTCCTCCTCCTCCAACCGCATCGGTTTCATCATCAGCATCTTGAAGTTCTCCTATCAAACCGACATGATCATCGACCACAGCATGATGCGATGCTGGTGCAAGAGGCTCTACAGAAAATAATTCTTCACTTCCATTAATAACATCAAATGTTGAAGAAGCTAATGTAAAAGGTGCAGTAGGTCTAGCAACTCCCATTCTAACTGGGGCTATTAAAGCATCAGCTGTTTCACATAATTCTTCAACAGCTAATTTTATGAGTGCCTAGAAGAAGAAATATTTTTTTTAATTAAAAGAAAAAAAATGAATGTTTAAAAATTTAGAAATTCTTATGTTTATAAAAGTCCTATTTAAAATTAAATTTTCCTCTGTTGTTTTAATAAATATTTTTTCATTATCATATTTTTGGAAGTGGCTAAAGTTGGAATTATAGTTGTCAAGTTAAATTTGAATATAATAATAAAGATAATTAATATAAGAGTGTTATGTTCTATCATTTAAAAAATACATTCAAATGAATATAGTACAATATAGTAATATTATTACATAAGGTGAGTATGAGCAAGATTGCGCTGGGGCAAGTGCATTTTTTAAACGATTTACAAGTATTTATTTAAAATTTTTTTCTAATCATTTTTGAATTACTATCTCTTAATAGTTTCGAAATTGAATAATTTTGACCTTAAAGTGGGATACGCATTTGCCCCGGGAAAAATTTTATTTTAATATTTACCTGAAAAACTCGTTTGCACTTTAGAAGAGGTTGTGACATACTGTTAAGAGCTCCGCGTCTTTTATTGGCATTTGGAGCCATTTCGATTGAGAAAATAACAAATATTCGAGCAACTGATCGAACAAAACGCCTGGCTACAATTCGGGCTTCTTCTTTTCGTACAATACCGATTTCGGATTGTAATTCTCTCATTAATGTTAAAAGCAATGTATCGAGCATTTCGGCATTACATTTTACTAATAGACAATAAGTAAATTTATCAAGTAATGTTGTTCCAGATTGACTATGAAGATATGCTTCATCTTCAGAAGCAGCAGCAGAAATATTAGTAGCTCCAGAAGAAACCGGCATATCTTTGACTCCCGACATAATCATACATCGTACAGCCTTAAAATCATAAAATTATATCATAAAATACTTTTCAAATTTAAAATAAAATAAATAAATAATGATAATTTAATTTACCTGCCAATCTAGAAGTAATCTTTCTAATGCTTTCCTTGCAAATCTAGGTGGCTCAAGATCATGGTCAGGAACATCGCCATCGATGTCAGAACTGGGTGTTTTACGGCTTGAAGCAGCTGAAGCACTTCGAGGTCTAGCGGTTCTATATTGCCGTTGTTCTACTGATTGCCGTCCAACGGTTTGAACCAGAAATAATAAAATAGATTCTCCTCGACTATTAGGGAATCGGACAAGATCGGTATGGGTTACTAATTTGCATAGAAGATCATAACGAGCTATTTGATGGCCAGTCATAAGAGCTCTGCATTTGCATTTTTCCCAACAATCGCAATATGCTGTTGGCGAGGTACGCTAAAAAAAATATGCTTTGTAAGAAAAAATAATTATGATTTATATTCGAAAAATTAATGCAGTGATAATTATTTTTCAAACAATACGAAATTTAAAAAAATAAAATTTTCAATAATTATCATTATTCTATAATTGAATGTTGATAAATTTATAAAATTAATAATATTATTTATATAAAAAATGTTAACTTACTTTAAGTTTACAATCGTGTCCACGATGGCAGACTCTGGCACATTCAGTACAACAGCATAATGATCCTGTCAATCCACATGTACGGCATTCAAAGATATCTTGATTAATATGCTCAGCTCCAGTCCATGTAAATGAACATGTATCATTCGAACAAACTACATGTAAAGGAGAATCATCAGCTCCAGCTCCTGGAGCATAAACCATATCTTGCCAATTGCCCAAACGTTCCATTGCTTCAAGGAGAGCTAAAGCAGCTGGGTATGCTCGGACTTGAACAGCCAACATAAATGGAGTTTGACCTTGAGCATCCTTAGCAAGTAATAAACCTCGAAGAGTTGATGAAAGGACAGGCGCTTCGCAGAGAAGCTTTAATGCTTGCAAAGCATTGGCTCGACGTTCAGCTGGATCCGAAATACAGTGAGCCTGAGCGGAGATTGAAGATGCTGTGTTTGAATTTCCCTTTCCCAGAAGACTATCCTCGTCGCCACTTGCAGGATCGAAATGTTCGGGAGGAGGCCAGTTTAAAGTCTGTAAAGGTTCTTCACAAGTTCTAACATCTGTTTCAATTGCTCGGAGTATTATTTCACCAGGACTCACCGATCTAGAACCGAGGGCGTTGGTAATTACGTTGATTGACTCTAGACCTGTACTGGCTGAAGTAGGAGGAGGAGCAGCTGATCCTGGAGTTGAATCTGAAGTGTTTACCGTCACAGATACTGGATCTTCTTTATTAGAGGTGGGAGTGCACATAGCTACACATGCATGTAGGATATTTCGATTACCATCACATCTTTCTGTACCAACAGCTGCAAGGAGGGCAGATTCTTCGGATGGAGATTTTGGTTCAAGGATTACTCGGAGGCCTTCTAAATCACATCGGAGTATTTTAGGCATGAGAAGTTGAGGATCAAAAGCCAAGACTATCAAGGCTATTTGTGGTATTTGTCTTTGGGTTGTAGGAAGGATATGAATTCCAGTACCAATTGAACGTACTGGAGGAAGATCAAGCCAATGGGGATCACGAATAGCATCAGCACAATCTTTCGCCAAAGGATATATAGTACTATTGCCATCACGAAGAAGAAGGACAGAGTCAGCAGCAGCAGTTAACTGAATATTATTTGGTTCAAGACCGAGGAATGAAGAGGTATCCGAAGGAAATGGACAATCTTGTTCAGCACGACCCGAAGAGAGATTATATAAGGCATAGGAAAGTTTCGAGCCTGATTTTACAATAGCATGAACACCTTGACCATCGACTGCTAGAGCCAATATGTGAGACTGAACCTGAATATAAAAAATATTTTTAATTAAGTTATTTAAATTTTAAAAATACAATTAAATATATAAAGAGAAAAAGAGTGATAAAAGCATTTTTTTCTTTATTAGTTTTTACCTCTGGAGGTAAATTTATTCGACGAGGAACTCGTTGGAAACAATCGGGCGCTCTTGAAGTCATTCCGGGTTTAATAACTTGTAGTTCATCTTTTCTCATTAGACGGCAATCTTGTAAAAGAACCATTGTGTCATCCGCATTATTTGGTGTATTTGAAGAAGTTCCTGAAGCATTTGAAGAAGGTTCCTTCCCTACAGATGGAAAACGTACAGCTACATGAGCACCATCAACCTTAAAAGAAATTTTATTTTATTTTTAGATTTATAGTTAAATATAGAAATAGTAAGATAAATAAAGATGTAAAAAATACTTTTAAAACTCTGCCAACGGGTACACTTCTGACATCTTCAATAAAAACAACATCTTTAAGTTCCCATTCTTCTTCACCACTTGGTTCTGCTCTTGTTCCAAGAGAACATCCACCCCGTTTAGGGCCTCGTTTTCCACTTGTTAAACTCCCAGTGTCAGAACAAGTACTTGAAGCGGGAGAAGGTGGTGGTGGCATATCAAGACGATCGGCTGTTTCTTTTGAAGGACCAGGTTCTATTCCTGCAGTTGATGGAGCCGGAGTGGGCGTTGTCGTATTAGATGGTATACTTAATACTTTAAACCTGCACATATCATTTAAATTCCAAGCAGCATTAAGTAATTGTCCAACTTTAGGAGCGCCATTGCCTAAAGTAAATGCAGTGGCACCAGGTTGGTACATAGGTGCATGTTTCATACAGACTTGTGACCCTGCGGTAATATCTTGAACAATCGGAGGTTGTCGAGGAGGTTTTCTGGATTTAGTTCTATGTTTATCCCATAATCGTTTCCGCTGGGAAAAAGGTAAAACGCCCCACCAGTAAAGAGCTCCTGATTCTAGGCGAGCTATAGAATAAAGAGGGCAAGTATATATGGCAGCTATTTTGTCTAATTCAGGAAATACTTGGGCACTATGTTCAAGTCGTGAAGCAGCTGGAGAAAGAGATTCGTCAATCCAAGTTGCAAGTTTATGATTTTCAGTTGAAACAGTAGCTCGAACTAAATTCGCACTAAGTAATGTAATTCGTTCAGAAGAAAGACCTAATGGAATAGTTTTGGGATGATGAACTGAAGGAAGTTCAGGATGTCTATAGGGCTCCGCGTCAACCCATCGCCATTGATATAGTTGTCCACTTGAAGAAACAGCAATTAATTCAGAATGTAAGGCGGCAATCATAACAAAAGGAGTACGATCAGGCCAGACATCTAGCTCTTCGGACATCCATAATGGGCTCAGTGTAGCTAATTCTTTCTTTTTAGAGTCAATTTCTTTATCCCAATTAGTTTCTCTTAAAGCCGATTCTAACCATCTTCTAGGTCCAAAGTATTGTCTTTCTCGCCATCTAGAAAATGAATCTCTATCTCTTTCTCTATCAGTATCTCGATCTCTTTCTGTGGCCAACCTTCGTGATGCTGCTGATCCACTTCCACCACCTCCGCTTCCACCACTATTACGAGTGCGAATAGCTGAATAACCAAACATATCTTCTGAAAACATGGCATCAGCATCAATAATAACTGAATGATCAGTATGAAATCCACCATCTAGTAATGAAATAAGATCTTCAGGGACGTAAGAATCTTGTGCTTCATCAGCATCATCACCTTCTTCGTCATCTCTAGATAGAAGATTATTTACTGCAAGATTCACGTCCAAATTTGTCCGCTAAAACAAATATTTTTAAATTAATAATTTAAAACAAAGAAAAAAAATTAAAGTTATCAGAGTATATTTCTTTTTGAAAACGTTATTAAATATATAAAAAATTTAAAAAAAAACTATATATACTGTTCTATAAAAAAGGCCCAGTTTTAAATTTTCAATAATTTTTTTTAAACAATGTCTGAGATTATGGAAAAAATTAAGACATTAAAGAGGGAAACCTTTAGTGTAATTAAATATGATTACAAGATTTTTGTTAAATTCAAATTCAATTCAAAATTCTCTCTATTATTTTATCAATATCTAATCTTTTTGACATAATCTTTATTAAATTTTTTATCCCAAATAAGCTAGTAATCTTATCCATCTGTTCCTCGATGGAATTTAAATCGAGTATTAGAGGTGACCAATTTATAAAGTTTTAATCTTAATTTATTAAAAATTTTGTGGGTGTCATTCATCCGTGCAATATATTGATCAATAAATGATTTGATGTATACATCTCCAAACTACATAATGCTATATTATTTAAACAAACATGACCATTTGCCTTGTCTTATTTGAAACTGAAATCGACTGAGGAATAAATATTTTTGCAGTTATCTTTGGTAAAAATGAGGAGGGATTCCCGATGTTTCATAGTGAGTGTCATGTTATTGGCCTCCTAGGATATAAATTAAAAATTCCACAATTCCAACTAGCTGAATGGATTGCCATTGTGAAATATTATCATATTAAAAAAAACTCACAAGAGTCACTTTTTTTAAAGCATAATATCTAATACATTGGAAAAAGTACAACAGCCAACTAATATTTTTCTTATAATTATCAAAAAATAATTTTTAATTTGACTTTTAAATAATATATAAATTTGTTTTGATGCAATAACTGAATTTAAATATATATTTTTGTCTAAACTTTCAATTTATTGCTTTATACGCTGACACTTCGGGTTCGGGTGTGGAGAAGAAGAAATGAAAGTTTTTCTGAATGTATCCTCAGGGAATCCAAACCAAACCAAAAACAATAAATTATGAGATATTATTCACTTAAAGAGCTTATTTTCATTGAAAATCGTTTATTGACTGCTGCCAGATAAATTAAAAATTTCTCATTAACTTAACTATTTGTACCATATATGATCTATTATGGTGTATTTTAATATTTATTCATTTTAGAGATAATATTACATATAACAAGGGAAATAAAATATTTACACAGTTAATTATCTGATTTATGATTTATATGAACAAATTCATTATCATGTATTATTTTATTTATTTATTTTTTTCGTAATTCAAGAAAAATATTTAGAGGCCGGTTTTTTTTGCTATTGAGAGTATATTATAAAAAAGAATAAAATTAATTTATTATATAATTTAATTTTAAAACAAAAAAATATGTCAGATTACCTGTAACTCTCTTATAATGAGATTTCGGCTTTTGCCTTGCAAAACTACTTGAGCTTGTGAAACTAATTCCTCAGGAACATAAGGAGCTGGAACAACTGGACGAGAACCATTCCCCGCTGAGCCAGCAGCCCCCATAATAACTCCCTGAGCTCCTCGTGCAGTACTTCCTCGAAGTGCAGTATTAGTTCTCATTATTCTTGCTCTTGTTCTTGTAAGTTGCCTTGTTGCTCCTCCACCTCCTCCGGCAGATGAACCGCTGCCACTTACTTTGCCAGAACCACCCCCACCCCCACCGCCTCCTCCGCCACCTCCACCACTCCCACCACAGCCTGCATTAGATGTACTGAAACGAAATATATAAAAAAATTGTATATTTTATATATAGTAAAACTATTTAATTATTATTACGTTTATTTAATAGGAATTTTTTTTTGGATTTTTTTTAAAAATTAAAAAATTATTCATTTAAAATATTATTTTACTATTATCTCATTTAAAAAGAAGTGATCAATTTCTATTGTGTGAATGTCTAATTAAATTAATTGCATTAGAAATAAAATATTTTCTCCATCTTAAAAATATTTTTATAAAAGGCTAATCTAAGAATGGGTTGTATTAAAACAATATAAAACAAAATAATAATAGTTTAATATTATATTATTAATTAGAAGATAAATAAATAATAAATAATTTCGAATGAACTTTAGAGAAATAGAAATAGAAATAGAAAAAGAAATTTTAAATTTCATATTTAACATGAAGTTAGATTTTTCCATGTTGTTTGTATAATATTTTGAAATTTTATTTTAAATATATTTATCTATCTTGACAGTAGCGTTTTTTCATACTTTTCGATCGTACCATTGTTTAAATAAAGATGTCAATTTTGTCCCGTTTTTAACAAAATATAGAAAAAACTAAAATTTTGTGTTATTGAGTTTCAGAGATTAATGTTGAAAGATATCGAAATTTGCTGTGTAAGATTATCTCTTTTGAGAATTTATAATACAATCGTAGCGAAATACATCCCTCTTCATCTAACAAAATTTTTGTATCTGTTCTATAATTATAGAATAATCGTTTGTAGAATCAGTATGTTTATATAATAAATTTTTTTATTTTTATTATCTTACTTTTTTATGAATACTTAATATTGGACGAGTTGAGAATTATTGGGAGTCTATGAACTATTTTTTCGTATGCCATTATAACCTTTATATATATTATTCATAATCGCTATAATGGCATACAAATAAAATAGTTAATAGACCTCTTTGACATTACAATATCCCGTTTTTGTCACTAGACCCTAATATTACATATTATTTTAATTTCTATGATGTTTATTTGTATATATAATATATAAAAATATATATAATATTAAAATGATTTTAAATTGAAATTAAGATTTGATAAAAATTAAAATATAATGTATTGGATATTTATTGTTATAATGTATATATATTTATGGTAAAGGTACCAGTAGTTGACATTTGACATTTAATATCGTATAATAAGACATATCTGTCTAAACATTTTTAAATGCACGGTATATGAAAGTAATACCTTCTCTATTGAAGATTTGTAAATATAAAAGTTTTGATTCACCGTCTGAGTACAGCATTTACTTTTTATAGAATCGAACAAATGGATATTTTAATATTTTGTTCTTCAAATGCTTAAAGAGACAAATCACTAATATTTATTTTTATTTTTTTGAGTATCGACATCTATATTAAATATTATTAATTGAATGTTCATATTACCTAGAAAATAATACTATAAGATTTTAACTTCAAGTGAAAGGATATTTGACATTAGATGTCAAGTCAGATTATGTATCTTCAGCAGTAGTTGACAGAGATGTCAATTACTGGCGGAAACGGTGAGATGTAATAATATTAAGTTAAATTTTGTCACACACTGTACACAAAAATGCTTTATTTTTTACATCATCATTTCATTATCCAATAATTGACATAGATGTCATCTACTGGTACAAGATGGTTGACATAATTGCAAAAAGTAAATTCAAATGCAAAGGAATGTTTCACTGTTTTAATGAAAACGAATGATTGAGAAAGAAATACAGTAGATAGAAGTCTGTATGATATAAGGTAAAATATTAACTATTCGATTAATTTAAATTATAAACCTAATGTTTCTGAAATACATGTGTAGAGGAAGAACTCAGGATTGAAAAAGATTTTGAAGAAATTGAGGTTAAAAATCTGGATTATACAGGATTTGATATTATTAATAATTCTGAGAATAATAATACTATTTCCAACCTAAATAGTGATAGTTTACTGATAAATTCTCAGCCAGAAACCTCAAAACCAAACATACCTAGCCCTTTAAGAAAAGTTTTATAAATGGCAGGAGTACCATAATGTTGAATTGCTAAAGAAATTTCGAGTCCAAAAAAACAAGAGAAAACTAAAAATCAACGAAAGAAAACGGAAAAATAACTCATTATTTCTTTGAAATAGTATAATCTGTTAACATAATTTTAAATTTAAGTTATATTTTATATATTTATATTGGATTTTTATTAAATAAATAAACAAAGATAAAAAAAAAACAATTTTAATTTAGTGTCAATTAACGTTCCTGTCAACTACTGGATAATTTGAATTTTAAGGGTGTCAACTACTGGTGCTTTTAGATGCTAATGTTAAAAAAAAATATAAAATTGAATTGGTTTGTAGATAAATTCATCATTATTGGCTAAAGAATCATATCGCCCAAAACTCAATCAAATTGATATCTGATAAAAATAGCAAATATCAAATTTTTCTCATAAATTTCTCCTTATAGTGTCAACTACTGGTACATTCACCATATATATATATATATTAGATACGTCATGATAGTAGAATATGAAATGTCAAAACCTAAGAAAAAATGATATTATCAAAAAATATAATAATTGTCATTTATATGTGATTTAAAAAAATGCTTGGGTGAATTTAAATTAATTTTCAATTAACTAATAATATTTATTCAAATTCAAGTTGATTGATATATTCGATACTATATTAGTATATTATATAAATTTAAAAAATATACATATATAAATTTGCTATTAAGGAGTGAGTTATCTTGAAACATAATTGTTGGATAGATTTCTTTTAATATGTTTACAAATTTATTAAGAAAATAAGAATTTTATTTACGTTAAAGAATATTATTAAATAAATAAATAAATGTTTGATTTCTTTAAATTCTTTAAATAGTTTTTTGGAGAAGTCATAATTTGAAAGAATAATTTTTCTAATGATTGTTATTGTAATTAAGAATATTTAATGAATTAATATAAATAACAGAAAAGAATATAAGTAAAAGTATGATCAACTATTTTAATTCTCAAATACCTTTTATTAGGATCATTTTTGGAAAGATCCAGTCGATCTGAAATAATGGAATATGCCACTCTGCACACTCGGCCATCCTCTAATAGCAGTGCAAAATGATTGGGTCCAACCACTAATCGACGAACGCCGACTTTGAGATTGGTTAAAGCCTGAGGTGAGCCTGAACCAAACTTGTTTAATTTTTCCGAAACCTCTTTCAATCTGATAAAAAACAAACATAACCATATACATTACTTGAAATTGGATTTCACAATGTAACGGAAATAACAGCCATTAAAATGTTATAGAAACATTTCTAAATTCTAAGAATTAGAGTATTGAAAATTAAATAATCACCTTTCATTTAATTGGTCATCAGTCCCTGGTAAGGGGTGAACCACAAAATGTACTGTAGACATATTAATTCAAATGATAATCATCAAAATAATACGAATAAGAATGAAGTGAACATTATAACATGTTGGAGATCGCCATATTAAATATGGAATTGGATGACTGTCTGGTAATGTCTCTGTGTGCGTGTGTTTGCCTGACGGTTGTTCGTTCAGTTTGCTTCCGCTTTAGACCTGAGTATGTTCGGAAAGCTCTTGTGGGACTTTTAAAATGAAATTACTTATTTAAAAATATTAAATTATTTATTTATATTTAATTTACTTTAAAAACATATTTCGCTTTTTTATTTAGACGTGAGAAACAAATATTCTCTATTTACTTTTGAATTAAGGAAGCATAGATAAAAAAATCATAGACAACTAGATATATAATAAATTTGTACAAAAATAATTAATCTTATTCTTTTAAAACTAGTTAACAAATTCACTTGGAAATAATAAATAAAGATTAAAAATGAATTTTTAGCTTTAAAACTTATTTCAAAAAAAGTTCAAATTTTTTTGTTATTTATTTAAATGAAATTTATTTTTGGAAGCCAATAAATTGAACCAATCTAATAAATTAATTTAAAGAATTATTAAATAGATATTAATTGCTTCCTTTATAAAACAAAATCGTAAAAACAAGTTTAAAGAAAATCTGATTTATTGGCGGTTTTTTTAAATTATAATTTAGTCTTATGTAAATTGAAGATTAAGATCAAATTAATTTGTATAAAATTGTTATTATTTATTTTGTATAATATCAGCGAAAATTTTCTAGATCAACTGATTTTCATCTAAATCTTTTTAATTAGCTTGTTCGAAAATTCATTTGATGAAAACGAGAAATTGGGATAAATATTATTGCAAACCACTTTAGATAGATGCTCTTGTAGTATTTTGTAGTACTAAGGTATTTAATCATAAAAGATTTCTATAGATTTATCGATAAAAAAAGATTTTGATTAAACAATATTTTCTTATTTTTATTTAAAAATCTTAAATGTGAGTTATAAAAATTATAGTTTTTGAATATTATATTTCTTAAATATACAGCATTATTCACAATAGGGACAGAATTATATTAGTGAAGACTATGATAACAAAGGGTGACAGCTGATACTACTGTAGCGTCGTGGTGATTTAGATTTTGTGAACGCCATTCACTGCGTTCTGAAAGATGAGCCCACATTTGCCTTGGTGTTAGACCAAGTGGTAAATTGAGCAAAGCAAGCCAATCTGGTTTATAAGATTCTGTCAATAGCTGTAAAAATATTTGATAAGTAAATTAGTAATTATATTTTTTTTATTAAAAGAAAAAAAGATTATACTTCATCAAAGGGTCTTGTTCCAATATGGAACATTGTATATATAATACTATTTGGTTCTGGTCGAGCAGCAAGAGGAGGACAAATTGGTTCATCTGTTTGAATTACAAATTCATGAGGCGCTCCAAGTTTAGTTTGTAGCCAAAAATAATTATGTTGAATCCATTGCCAAAGTACCTAATGACATATTTTTTATTAATAAATTAAATTTTATATTTTTATTTTATTTTATTTTCAACCTTAAGAGCACGACGCCCCAAAGAATTTTCTAAAACAAAATTGCTTATCATTTCCGCATCATAATCAATTTCTAGAGTAGAGGACGCACCAATTTCTGATTCTATATCTGATGATGGAAGATTATTTAAAACCTTAAAAAGAAAGATGATTCAAAATATGATAAACAATTTATATTTATAAATCACTTTATATCAGGTGATCCGCATAAATAGTTTAGTTTTTCAGTTAAGTTAAAATAATTATGATTAAGTTCACTAGTGTATTTGAAAAGTGCCAACTGAGCTCGTTTACTCTGGGGTCTACCGTATACGTAGTGTCAGTGTTTGTGCTGAGGATTCTTTAGAGCTTCGTCAAAAATTACCTACCTAATCAACCCAAATTCCCAACAATGACTCTTGGACACTCAAACTTAAGACCCCAAGAATCCTAAAAATTCCTTCCTAAAAAATTCTCTTGAAAATGGTGTCAAAATAGATTCGGAAACGTCGAGATTCAAATCTCATAATAAAAATAGCTCGGAAATAACTTTTCTTAAAAAAAACTTTCACGAAAACCTAAACGAACATATATATATATATATATAATTTAGATACTTGTTTTATCGCAGAATCACTGTAGCTGTGAAGTCCGCAAAGAGCTTCAGCAAGTGCATCAGCTTCCAAAAGTGTAAGTTGTGAATGAAGGGCAGCAATTAGACAATGGAAGGCAACACTGCCTGCGAGTGGTTCTGCATCTGCTGGAAGGTGATCCTCAAGGACGCGCCAAGTACGGGGAAGCCAAGAAGGAATACAAGGAGCAAGTGAGGCTAAACCTGATAAAGCTAAATTTGTAAGCTCTTCAAGATTTCTTTTATGGACCTACAAATATGGATATATTTACATTAATGAAATGAAAAATTGTTAGTATTATTATTATTAAAAGTAAAACGACGTGTTTTTATTTATATAGTGACAAGATTTTTTCGCAAATACCTTAATTTCTTTAGACAAATTATTGACTAAAGGTTGTAAGATTTCAAAAAGCGGTTCTAAAATAGCTGTTAGCCAGACTGGCCTTTTTAAAGTCCAAATTTCTCTTCGATCAAGAGAATGAGCCCAGCCTTCACCACTTGATTTAATTCCTTGTTCTATAAATATTTGAGCTAGTATATTAGTATAAGGTATACAATTTATTAGTATATATGTTAATGCGTAAGCAGCATCCGAATGAGAATAGCGAGATTCCGAATCACAATATCCAATTTGAGGACATAAAAATCCACCACAATTTTTGTCTGAAATAATAATATTTTTATTTGTTTATCTACTATATTTAATTTCAGATTTTTAATTCTTAATATATACAGGACAAAATATTTTTTTATATTAAAATAAATAATTTTAATATTTTCTATTAAAATTAAAACGACTATAGTTTTGAATTCTGTAGTTCCGTTGAACTTATAAATGTTTGGTGCAGGTTCTTAATTATTTACTAGAACTTAAAAGGCATATGGTTGTAAATAGTATTAATTTTAATTATAACATTTTGTATATATTTTTCTAAAAATATATCATAATTTACAAAATACATATTTATAAACTGCTTCAAACAATTTCTATCATAAATTTTAATGTAATTTGTTATATATATTAAAAATGACAAAAACTTGTTTAAACTTAAGCGTTAAGTTAAATTTTAATAAATACTGTTTTCTATAAAATAAAAATATATAATATAAACTATAATAATTCCAACTTTTATAATTAAATATACCTGGTTTTAAAGAAATATCCCGAATACCCTGAAGGTAAGGAAGAAATTCTTTTACAAGAATTTTTGAAACCATAAAATTTTCCTGAAGCAAAACCTATTCAAATATTCAAAATATAATATATGAAATAATTTAGTTAACGATGAATACTTATACTTTAATGAGAAGAGGCCAAACTGGTTGTGGCTGATAATAAAGCATAGATAAATGAAGTGGAAGTGTTCGACCGGAGGTATAAAGCCAATGATTAGTAAATTGAAGCCAAGCAGGCAAATCATTCGGTGAAGGAGTTTCAAACATACGTAACCCAATCATTCCTTTACGAAATACCTTTAAAAAAAATTTTTACAAAAAACTATAAGACCAATTAAGGAAATTATTTTAAAAAAAGTACATAATAAATTTTACTTGATATATAATAGAAAGTGGAGCGCCACGAAATATTAGAGCAACAAACAACTGATGACATTTAGCATGGGTATCTCTTAAAGCTTTTTCATTTTTTCCACCTTTCAATAAAATATTTGCATCTATATACAAAGAGGGAAGTAATTCGGCAACACATAATAATATATTTCCTAAATCAGCAACTAATTGAAGACTTCTATTTGATGATGAAGATGCCTATAATTAAACAATTAATGAACTAACTAAAAGTAAATAAAAGAGTATTGCTGATGTAAGAAAATATGTAAAAGTGAGGTAAATATTAACTTCCTTAAAATAAAATATTATTCGTCTAAACTTTGAATAAATAATAATGTATATACGGTACTTTTGAATAGCGTGCAGCCAAAATTACTAAAGATTCATTTAACATTCCTGATAGAACTCTTTGAGCCATTTTTGGTGGTACTGTTTTCCAAAGATCTTCTTTTGTACCTAAATTTAGGCTAAATTATTATTTATTATAAAATATTTTTTTTTATTTTGAAGTTATATTTGACCTTGAATGTAAAGCCACCACATTTGTATGGGATAAGAACCTCGTTCACCTTCTGAAAATGAACTGGAAGCTTCCCAATTAAGAGCTGAGGCATCTTGTAAAACATAAAGAGATATAAGTCTACAATGAAGATCTAAAAGTCGTTCAGCCAATGCCTCAGACATTTCTACATATTGCTGATACGAATGTTGAAATGAAATTCTGAAAAATGATATATATATATATATATATAGTAAGGAAGTTGTTTTTTTATAAATTAAATATCTTGTAACTTGGTTTCTGGCCGTGATCGTAATTCGGTGTTATAAGCCCACAACCAATTTTTTATAAGAGCTGAAGCCCCTAGAGCTCCAGTTAACACAGTTAAATCTGCATGATCAAGGGCCTCTTGGGTTAAAATATGTAAATGTTGTAAAAGCATAGCTGCTGTATCTTTAACCCAAGATTCTAATTCTGTAGGAGTAACAACTCTTTTGGCAACCTCTGTTCCTTCATCATTTAGATCATTACATTCTCCAGGATGTTCAAGAAGACCTATTATTTTTTAAATAAATATTAATTCTAATTCAAAATATTTTTTATTTAATGTCTTTTAACTAACTTATTAACTAGTTATTTTTTAAATTAAAAAATATATACTTCATTTGAAATTTATATTAAATAAAATATTTTATTGGATCAGTCATTTATGGTATTTTTATAATTAAGAATAAAATAAAAATATATGTATCTAATTAATGTTTGTATTAACATTTTTTCTAATTAAATTAAATTCCCTTGAGATCTTATTCTAATGATTTTCTATTTGAATTGTATTTAGGGAAAGTTTGGTAAACTTGGATTTGATAGTTATTTTAGGTTATAAAGAAGCTGTGAATTTAGTTAATAATTTATCAATTTGCTCGACCTATATAATGAGCTGATTTATAAAACTTAGTTAAATATACTATGATGATATAAATAAATGTTCAAATTAAATAATTCTAAAATATTATATAGTATTGTATAAATAAAAAGCACCTGATCCAATCTGAAAAGTATTAAAATATTCTGATTCCCACCAAGTAGCAAGTTTAACAGCTGCAAATGAGGCATAATGAGGAAAGTCTAGTAAACCTCCTACTACATGAGGACAAATATTCTCCTGCAGAACTCTCTGGTGTTGCTGATAAAAATCGGCATCTCGTTGTACTAAAATGCGAACCCTATCAATTAAATTTCCTTCTTCAAGTAATTCCATTATTAAATAATTAACTTAAAAACTAAATCTATGTTAAAGTTGAAATGGTTGTAAAAACTTTTCACTTTATTATTTAGTATTTGGTTGCCATGGAAACTGAGAAATCAATAAAGGTAAAATTAAACAAATGGAAAATGTGTTATATACGAGTATATATAATTTGTATAATATATATTTATATATCTTACATTTTAAATATTATAATATATTTACATAAAACAAATTATAAATATTAGTTTGATTTATAATTTTATATATATTACTTACATGATCACTGATATTCTTTCTTATCATATCATTTTTCAAGTGCATTTAAGGGCAGTGCAATTTGTTTAACAAAATATAACAAATGGCAGTTTATAATCATGAACATTTCTAATACAAATTCTTGACTTAATTTTTATTATGCTTTGAAAAATATTTAATTATTGAGTATAATAGAATTATTCAAAAAGAATTTCCAATTGATTGAAAATGATTTCTAATGTAAAATAAATAAAAGTGATTATTTTAATTTTGATATTGCATTTATATTATATACTTTAATCATTAATAGAAATAATATTTAAAGATTGATTATAAATAGTATTTTGTTAATAAAATTTAAAAACTCCTCGCCATAAAAATATTGTTAGGTGATAATCCTGGTACTACTTCTACAAAACCTAATTTGGCATAAACATCAATAGTTTTCACATCTGATGTTTGCAGAGGTGAAAAAACTCCAAATGATCCTTAAAAAAATAATTATATATATAATATATATAATAATTTTATTTTTTTTAAATTTTCAATCAAAATAAAAATACATACCATTTGCTCTAAGTGCTGCAAGTAAACATGTTAGTAGTCTTTTAGAAACTGAAGCATCACAGACAGATTCAAGAATTGAGCATGTCATCACTGATGGATGTTGAGCATGAACGGCTTCAGGAGGTGGGTTTCGGTCCATATGGAAAGAATTAATAAGTTCCTAAATAAAAATAAATGAATTAAAAAAAAAATAATTTTTATTGATTAAGTTATGTTTTTTAAAAATTTAAATATTATATTTATTATATCTAATGATGTTGACTTTTTAGAAATAATAAGGTAACATTGACATTTGCTTTAACTTTACACCACAAATTTTCCCCAAACAATATGGAAGGGAGCTAATTTTACAAGGTTGTTGTGAATGAAGCTACAAATTTACATGTAACAAATTCTTCAAATAACTTTAGAAAAAAATAAGCATCCTTCTACTTTGTCTGAATGTAGCAGATCGAAATAAAGTCCTAATTAAAAAAATGTCTTATTGACCCTTTATTTATAATTATTTATAAAAATATTTAAATTAAATCAATTTAACTTTACTATACCTGGGCTTTTGTTTCTAAAGGCTGTTTAAGTAACGAAGAAGGATATTTATTTCTCATTTCGGATACCCAGGCACCTTCTAGTTTTGCATGAAGTTGCTGAGCATCCAGAGCTGCTGCAGCAAAGCCAACTACCCTTAAACCATCTTCTACTAGTAAACAAAGTTCTGGAGAGAAATTCATAAATGGACCGACTAAATAATCCCCAGCTAACTCTAAAATAAAAAAAATTAGTTATTTTTTTGCTACTTCTTATAAAATCAAAATTAATTTACCAGGGAATGCATCAAGAGAAGAATCTAGATTAATAACTGCATGACAAAAGGCATAAATTGCTGTTTTATCTGAGCCAGAAGGAGACATTGGCCTAATAGTATAAATCTTGGGTGAAGGCACATCTGGGGATTTGTATACAAAAAGATCTTGACCAGCATCCACAGGAATTAAACGCTTTAAAAATAAATATATTAAATTTAATAGATATCAAATGAAAGGAAAATTTGAAAAAAAAAATATTTACCTGCAGATCAGCGGTGAGACCGCCTCTGAAAACCCAAGGTTCTTGATCTCCAGACATAAAGGTTTCTTTCCAGCCCTTAGAAAACCCTAATCAAATAATATTAAGTTATTATCATATACATTATGATTTATTTGGAAAAAGGAATGCAAATGAAATGTAGAATGACAAACCAGGAAGGACATTTTAAAAAAGGCAAGGTCGCTCGCTGCTTAAAAGGATTTAAAAGGAATGGCTACGCGCGCGTCGGTTCCCCAAGAAGGAAGCCTTTTGCCTGACTGGTGTGGCTGTAGAAAAGCATCGTTGACTCTCTAGGCCCAACCGGAGTTAAGTGAGGGAAAAAGGAGAAATAGGAAACAGACATAATCCGGATATTGATGTTTCTTGAAAAAAAAAAGTTCATTATTTTTTAGCGGTTTATGTTGCGCTGCAGTGTAGATGTATTTAAAAAGGGGTCCCAAAACTTAAGAGAAATTAAATAAAAAAATTATCAAAGCATTTCTCTTTTCAGAGAAATAACAAAATAAATAAGTAAAAAAAAATGAATAAATCCCAAAATCAGTGTCATGGAAAGATGTCGATATAAATATAAAAAAATAACAAAATAAAAATAAAATGATTAGTTAAATTAAATTAAATGATTAAATATTTGACAATGCACAGAAATAGAGAAAATCATTTTTTCGCTCGAAATCTCCTTTTGGACCCTAGTAACTTTTGTAACAATATTTATCAACCCTAGTTGTCAAAAAAAAAAACATTAATTATTATCTAGTAATAATTGCATTTCTTATTTTTATCAACTTACCAAGAACAATTCCACATAATAATATATTAAAAAGTATAAACTATATACATATATATATATATGTATATACCATATGTGTATATATATATATAATGACATATAAGTAAATTAAACAATTATAAATTTAGGAATAAATATTTTAAATAATAAATAAATTTATATAAAAGTAATACTATTTAATATATTATTTGATGCTTAAAAAAAGAAAAAATCATTACATTTATAACGACAAACTCTTTCTGGAATTTTTTTTATATTTAAATAAATCTTAAACTAAAAAAATAATTTCTAATTGTTATTTTTGTTATACTAATTAAAATATAAAATTATGATTTAATTACATGCTTAAAATTAGAAAAAAAAAAAGAATAAGAGAAATTCGATGAAATAGAAGAACTGTATATGGTCGGCTGGTAGAAAAAAATTCAATAAATTATATAATTATGTCTTGGAGACCCCTATGCGCGCTGGATATCTCTTCGAAAGCGACGAAGAGGCATATTTTGTATTTATTTGAGGAAAAAAATTTTAAAACCAAATATTTTTTAAAACTTAGTTTTGACTAAGAAAACAATTTTTTTATAATCAAAACCAAACTTTAAATTAAATATATAGTCTTGTTATATAGTGTTAAAATAAATTCAGAGTGACTTGTTTGTTGATGAAAAGGAGAAAAAAGAAAAGAGAGAGAGAGAGGCTTGCGTACATGTATAGTTGCCGACGGTGTAGCTGGGCATGACAGGCGGGAAGCTGCCGCTCGCTGCAGAGGCGTCCACCCAGGACAAAAAAACACCAGTCAGTTAAATGGCTGTAAAATAGCTGATTCGTTTAAGTATTGTGGTAAAACGCTTCAAAATACATCTAGAGAGCAATGCTTAATTATGTAAAATAAAAAAAAAAGATGTCATAAAAACCGAATAAATATGTCGAGAAATTTTTAGTAATATAACAATATAAAAAAAAAAATCAATTAATCATATTAGACTTTTTTAAAAATTTATTTAAAGCAAAATTTTCAAATTTTAAACTATTCAATAAATAACCTATATATATATATATATATATATATCCATTTACAAACATTTAAAATTCATAATAAATTTGACTAACTAAGAAAATATTATGTTTTATAATCAGGAAATTTGGATACACATTTAGTATAATTTATTTTTTTATTTTTTTTTTGCCCAATATAAATCTTTAAAAATGCTATTAATGTGTTATATTATATTAATAATGTTATAATTTAATTTCATAGTTTTTGTAAATTTTTCCTTGAAAAATCATTTAAAGAAATTAACAATTGATTGGATTTTTAAGACATCGATCGTTCCACTTAACATATATACATTACGATATAAGAAAATATTTAAAAATTAAACAATATAATTTAAAAATTAGAATACCTTTTTGAGTAAATAGAAACGTTATTTATTCGATCAATGTTGAGGATTAAACAGAAAATATATCTAGATATTTATCAAATTAGATATTTAAAATTCATATTTAGATACAGATAGTTTTTTTTTCAATTTTACGCAGATACAAATTTACATTCTTTTTTTCTTAAAACTTAAAATTCGAAATAATAAAATAAATAATTTTTAAATAATATATATATATATATATATATAATATATATATTCACGTTTTCTAGTACTAAATATTTTATGATATCTTCTTACAAATTATTTCATTAGAAAAATAAATAAAAATTAAATATCTTATATATAATTATTTATTGTTAATGCCGATCTTTAAAAAAATATATATATAAAAGGTCCTTTTTATCTATAATTTGATTTCCTGAAAAAAGCACAGTGATTTTAAGAAATAATTGGAAAAAGTATCTAAAATTTGTATCGGTATCTGTATCTAGATAAAAATAAAAAAATAAGATAGACTATATATTCGAAAAAGATCTGCATTTGAAATCTAGATATAAAAATAGAGTATCTTCCCCAACACTGAAAATCATATATATATAAATTATATTTAATAAATTTTTGAAAAATATATATAAATTAATGTTTAATTGCTTAAATAAATGTAAAACAAGTTAAATTATGTTCTATTTATCAAATTGAGCAGTCTAATTAAAAAGGTTCAAATTATCCACCACCTAATTGAATTGAAGTAGTAATTAATGTATAATTTATGTTAAGAGGAATAGAAAATCGCGTCGCAAACATATATCATTAAAATTTTATTTTTTAATTAATAAAATTTAATGGTATATGAATATTAGGCCAAGCGCGCCTAATTTCGCTCTTTGTTCGCTATGCTCGCATCGCAGCTTGTTTTGGGAAAGGAAACGATCGCCGCCAATAGATATAGAATTTATGTTTATGAAAATATTTTAATATTATAAGGTTAATATGAATTTAAAATTTATTTGAAGAATAATATTTCAAAAAATATTAATATTTGATAAAATTGATTTCAAGATATAAATTTCACTTAATTAAATTAAAATATTTATATTCTTGTGAAATTTTTACCCTATGAATTTTATCAAAAAAATATGATAAATATTTTTGAAACTTAAATACCAATCATAAATTTATAAAATTTTGTTTTTATAATGTAAATTTGAATCATTTTTCAAAAATTTAATTAATAATTTATAAGAATTTTTTAATCTCGTTATACATATAGATATAATAATTATCTGTATTTTTAAAAAATAATATTTTCAAATATCTTTTCATTAATAAATCTTTTTTTTTATTCCAATATTATTAGTAGTATTTCCTGGTTCACTAAACCTTTTCTTGTTATATTACTTTATTCTTTATGAATTGAGAATACTGTTTTAAGAATATTACGATTCTGTACATGGAGATGAATAAATTAGCTAGGTTGATTATTATGAATTTCGATCATTCAACTTTTCTAACTACATGAATTTTTCTCCCTAAATTATTTTTTGAGTAAGACCCTTAATGAGAATTTATATAAACGCGCTATTCCCTGATGCCTATCTCGTTTCTGAGAGAGAGAGAGAGAGAGAGAGAGTACAGAATATATAGAAAAAATATTGATATGAGCAATAATAATATAAATTCTAAAATTTCACATTTTAATTAATTTTATGAAATTATTAGATAATATTTATATTAAATATTTTGGTTAAAAGATATTCTTTCATTTTCATTTTAAATTAATTAAATATCATTTAAAGAAATAGTTTTTAAAAAATAATTTAAGTAGATTGTAGAATATATATTAATAATAATAATATTCATAAATAAATAACTTCCAAATGTTTTCCAAAGCTTTCTTGAATCATTGTATTGTTTTGATTTGCATATTTATTAATTTCTTTAATTTAGAAAAAAAACAATTAAAACTATTTTTCCATAAATAAGATTTATACAGATGGATTCCTTATCTCAAAAAACCCCTAAATCATCAATTTTATAAAAATTTTCTATATCAGAAATAGAGTGATAGATAATATAGATATAATTATAATAAAATAGGTATAATATTAGGTGATGGGCCAACAATCCGCATTCTTTCGACTATTGTTATAATTATAAATCGTAAAATAATTTTTTTTTCCTTAATAGAAAAAGAGTTAGTTTCTTTTAAATAATTCGTATTCAAGATTAATAAAATAAGTATAAATCTAATTTTAAAATATTTAAATGAATTAAATTTAATTTTCTAATAATTTCACTATAGCCATTTTTTCACTATATATTTTTTTACTTTGGTAAGCAAATTAACAAAAACTAATAATGAATTTTTAATTTTCATTAATCAAATCAAAAGATATAAATTAGTGATTGGGCTTTTTCTTTTTATTCATGATTCATTAGATAATTAAATTAAGTTGAAAATAAACCCAATCAAAGCAAAATTTACTCACTTAGCCATCGTACGTAGGAATCTAGAAGTCCGACCACCCCTCGCATATCCCAAACATAAGGATACAATTCATAGAGAAGCTCCCTATTGGCACAATATGTTAGTCGTGTGAAAAGATCATTGAGTTGCCTAGTAAGATCTGATAATTTTGTAGCTCTAGAAAGCCATTCAGATGCTGTATTTGTTTCAGTTTCACCATCAGTAGTTCCATTAACACCTCCCGAAACTAAATGAGCATTTCCTTTTAACCAATTAAATTCCTGTAAAATAAATTATATTTTATATTATTATTCAGGTTTCTCTTGAAGAACAATAAATAATTTATTTTAAATTTGAATGAAAATGTATTACCTGAAGAAGTTGTAATCCTTGAGGACCATGTTCAAATGGCAAATAAAATAAATCACAGAGTAAGGTGAGATCTTGAGTAGTAAGGCGCTTATCTTCAGGAACCACTACAGCTCCTTCAATGGATGGCAAGGCTTCTTCTGTTCCACCACAGTCCATTGGTTGAGGCTCTTCTAGTGGAGGTAAAGGAGGAAGTGATGGCAAAATTCCGGTGTTTACCTTTGGAATTTCCAACTAATTTAGAAAGGATTTAAAAATCAATGTCAAATATATTTTGTTTATAATTAATCTAATAAAATAGAATATAGTATGTTGATGTTCAATGCTCACATTTGTACAAACTTCTGCAAGGGCATGGAGTTGTGTTGTAGCTGTTGATTGACTCGTAGTTGTCGTTGTAGATGTAAGAGCTAAACATGTATTGATAATTGGAGGGATTCCGGTTGCTGCTGCAACTGCAACTGAGACTGCAGGCTTAGCTAATGAAGGAGGACCATTAGCTTGTCTTGGACGATCAAATTCTGGTAACCAATCACGTAAGGCAAGACTGAGAGCATGTCTAGGATGATAACTATCAGGAGAAAGATTATTTGGTAATGCATCTTCAGCGCATATTCCCATTCCTCCATTTGTTCCATTATTGCTAGTATCTTCAGTTTCCAATTTAATATCTGCGCTTACAGATTCACCTTAAATGAAATTTATAAAATTATTTATTATTTTACGAGATTAAGTTGTATAAAAAATTTGCTTTTTAATTTAATTTAATTTTTTAAAACTTTAAATTAAATTTTATTAGACTCAAAAATATAATTAGAAAATAAAATCAAATTATAGTCAATTTATTTTAAATAAGTTCAAAAATAATTCTTCCAATTGATTATTTAAGATTTAATAAATTATAGATATAGTTATAATATTATAATTTTTATATAAATTAATGTTATAAATCTTATAAAAAATTAAATTAATGATTATTGAATAATTTTTATACAATTGCATTTCATATAATCATAAAATAATCAATAATTAAATTATAAAATATTAACTATTCTGAAAATTTAAATATTCTTAAAAGATTTAAAAAATTAAAAATTCATAAATATGAATAAGCAAATACAATTTAAAAGAAAAAAATTCAAAGTACACAAGCGGTACTTCCTCAATGATTGAACTGTTTTTTTTAAAAAAAGGTTTATTTGAACTTTTCAGGATAAATGTTGAGGAAATTCCGCTCATGAATGGGCATTTTCAAAGTACAATTCTTACTAGGGGTTGTATTTCCACTAGCTCGACTCCATTGAGCTAGTGTATGAATTGGGACAAAATTTGCACCATATTCGCAATTGGGATTTGCTAAAACTCCTCTTAAATGTGGAATGAGTGCAGGAGATCTTCCAGCATAAGGTCCGAGAAATACCCGTTTTTGATCATAATCATTGGCATGAAGATTATCCCAAATTACTGGTGGACGACGTAATACTTCAGTTATTTCCTCAATCGATTCTAAAGTTAGTACTCGAGAAATAACTTTAGGACCTAAGAAATAAGATATTTATAGAAATAAATTTGATTTAAAGATTTTTCAATTTTTTATTATACCTGTCCACATAATATCTATTCCTTGTGCAAGTTTAGCTCCTAATGTATTTAAGTATTCAGAATTTCTTACATTAGGGGTAGCACGGGTGGCACAATATTGTGTTGGACATAATAAAAATTGAGGTTGACCCAAATGTTGAAATACTTCATTAGTTACAGACACCTAAATAAACATAATATATAAAATGTAAGTTGATTATTATTACAAAAATTAGAATAAAAAGAGTATTTAATACTTGTGCGTGAGCAAAAGATTGGAAGACTTCCTTATCAGCATCGGACATTTCAGGTTCAATATCATCAAAAAGTAAAGCAAAAGCAGAACAACCAAATTGGGAAACTTGCTCTAATTTTCTTTTAAGGGCTGCAACCTTAAAAATTAATGTATAAAATAAAAAAAAAATGCTTTTTTATTTGGAATTTGATTTTTAAATTACTTCTTTTCCACTGGAATATGTGATGTCTAAACCTGGAGAAAGTGCATAAAAAAAAGTAATTCCCGCATCTCTAGCAGCAGTAACTAAACTTGTTAAATGTTCTGCTTCTTCTACAGAATAAAGTTCACGCCAAAAAGCTCGATGTTTATAATCATCTTTAGGTGCATATAAATAAGAATCCATTCCCCAACGTTTCAATCTAAAATTTATTAAAGATATTTGTTAAAGATAAACATTTATGTACCTTAAAAGTTTTAATTGTTAAATAATCAATCAAAAATTATTACTTATGAAACAAGTCTTTTCGCTGATCGGTGGTCCATGGTCTTCCATAAAAACCTGTAAAAATAATAATATTTATATGTATTAAAGAAAAAATGAAATTAATTCTTTGTCTATTCATACCTTCTACAACGCCACATATAAAATTTCCATTTTTTGTGTTAAAATTTTCAATTATCCCATTGGAATTATTGGCTAAATCAGCCATGTTGAAATGTGTGTTAATAGGATTATATTTTTAAATAAAAATAAATGACTTAAAACTTAAAAAAATTAAATAATATTTATAAATAATACACTTTTTATACTAAATATTATTTACAAAAACAAATAAAATTAAATTTTAAGCAATAAATGTCATTAGGTTTGACAATTAATTGTTAAAGTTAAACTATCTATCAATGCTATCAACATATACTACCAATAATAAAGAATGATATTTGTAATAAATAAAAAAATAAATAAATTTAATAGAGAATTAATTAAGCTTAATTTTTAATATAAAATAATAAAAAATTTGTATTTAATTTTTTTATGATTTTTCTCAAAAAATATTAAAAAAAAAATTAAAGAATGTATATAAAAAAAAATACATTAAATATTACATATAAAATTTATAAATTAATAAATACTTGTGATTAATGTTTTTTAAAATTTATTACAAATTTTATATAAATTTTTTGATTATTACAACAAATAAAATCCAAATAATTCATTAACCGATGTGAAGATATATTCGTAAATCCTATTTATTTCAGCAGAGAGCAGCACATATGGTGATCATTTTAAACTTAACCATAGCGGTGCACATGTTTTAGAAATAATATTAATATTATACTATTTTATTCACAATCAATTAAATTATATATATCTATTTAATTATTTTAAAATGGGGAAAATAAAAAAAGAAAATGAAAAAAATGATTTTGATGTATCCAAAGTTAAAGATGAACCTGAAGAAAGTGAAGAAATGTCTTATAGTGATAAATTAAAATTTGTAAATAAAATATCTCATCCTATGGCTTCTAAGAAGCTTACCAAAAAAATTTACAAATTAATAAGAAAAGGTATTTTTACATTTTTTTTATAAATTTTAATTCATAATATTCAAGTAATATATTCAAGCCTGTTCTGTTTATAGCGTCTAAACACAAATCATATATTCGCAATGGACTTCGTGCAGTTCAAACACGTTTGAGAAAAGGAGAAACAGGGTAAGTTAATTTTTAAATTAGATAAAGTAAATATATTTCACGTTGTTAATTTTATATTTCTAATAAGTATTTTTTTAAATTAAAACAAAAAAACTAGTACTTAAATAGATAATTTTTATTTTTTTATATTACATATTTTAAACACATTCTGTCTGTTCTTTAAATAACAACTTTTTAGCATCAAAAATAAAAATATAAATTTTAATTCTTTTCAATTTTCTTAACAATTCTGGTTGATAAATTTTAAAGGCTAATATATTTTCATTTAACTAAACCTGATTATTATAAATATTTTTAAACATCAACTAAAATTAAATTAAAACAAATATTTTTTTTAATATTAAGATTTTTCATAATTGATTTTATATTTTACAGAATTGTAATCTTTGCTGGTGATGTAAATCCTATTGATATAATGGCTCATTTGCCAGGTGTGTGTGAACAAAAAGGAATTCCTTATATTTACACGCCGTCAAGACAAGATATTGGAACAGCTATGGGTGTCCGTCGTGGGTCTATTGGGGTTCTAATTAGAGAACACAATGATTATAAGGATGCCTTTGAAACTTTAATAGAAGAAATTAAAGCTGTTCCACAACCATGTCAAGAAATATAAACATTATTTTTAATTTATATTCAATAAAAATTTTAATAAATTTAAGAAAAAATTTATAGACAATTTACAATTTATCTTTGTGAAAATTAGTTTTAATATTAATAAAATGTTATATATTTTCAGTTATCTCTTTTCATTAAATTAGAAAAATATGAAACAATAATTCCCAATTCCCTTTATATTGTTTAAAATTAAAATGTTATTCCTTCAAAACTAATTAGAGAACTAAATAGCAAATAGTTCTCTTGTTTGAAAGTCGATTTTATTAAAAATAAATTGTTTCTAAAAAATATCAATGGAATGAAAGTATAAGTTAATAAAAAATAAAAAACATTTTAAAATATATATATTTATTAAATTATATATTTTCAATTTTGAAATATCTTATTCATAAAAAAATAATTTTCTAAGTTAATCATTATTTTTTAACAAAATGAACACATTTGTGACTAAACAAAAGTAAAAATGAATATATTTTCTTTCTTTCCCATTAAAGTTGATAAATAATTCTTTGAGAAGGGAATGTTAACTAAAAATAATTTTTAAAATTAAATACAATTATTTTTTGTAAAGTCTAGATTTATGAAAAACAAATTCAGATGTTTATATCACTAGCCATCAAGAAACAAGTAAAAAATTAAATAAATTTCTTTGTGAAAAATAAATTCAATAAACACGCCTTCTGATAAGTCGTGGATCTCCATAAACCATTGTAGGAGATAATTCAGGTGAGGAATTTAAAAATGATGAATTTTCAAATGAACTATATGGAGATCTTGTTCTTTGTGATGAAGCTCCAGCTGACACATTTAGAGCTAAAAATAATATATTAATGTAAAAAAAAATAATTTTTATTAAAAGAAAAAATTTAAAGCTATAAGTGATTAGCATTAAAAATTATGAATTTTTTAAAATAGAAAATATATGCTCATTTACTATTTAAATGTTAAAAATTAAGCTTACCATTAATTAAATTAGCTTGATTTACAGTAGCTTGTATGATACGTCGATAAACTGAAAATTTAATTTAATTTAATATCCATATATTATAAAGACTAGATATATATATAAGATTTGGAGTGTCTCCACTCGAATATCTCGCAAATTTGAATTGGATTAATTAACATATATTTAAATTAAATTTAATTAATTAAATTATAAATTAAAATTAAGAAATAATATTTATTAACCCAGCGCGTGTTTGGTTCTTTGTTGATGACACCACGTCACGTGGTGGCGCGTGATTGGCAGTCAACATGTTAAAAAATTTAAAAATTAATTTCAGTACTTTCAGCGATTCAATCAAGCTGAAATTCTATATATAGCAGTTTTATACAATTTTTAATCATGTGAAATACTATAAAAACATATATCTTTATTTTTACGGTCAGTTTATAGGAAAAAAAATGAAAACGTGGTAGGTAATGACCCTCTTCCGGATGAGCTTCCTTTCTCAAAAGTTGATAGAAAACTACGAAATTTGAATAATGCTCGTGTACCAAATTTCATTATTCTAGTTCTATAACCGTTTTTTCGTAATCTTGTCTACATACAAACACATGAAAACACAGACATTTTTTACCTCAACCTTAGTGAAAATGAGTCAGAGGCCTTCAAAACGTATAAAACATCAAAAACTCGACATCGAAAATTTTCGTGATCGCAATACTATCTCTCGTGAGATAGTAATAAATGACAAATTTATTTTCCAAAAATTAAAAATTAAATTTGAAATAAATGATGGTCGATGATATTTCAATACATTGCGGACTATAGGAATTATATTAAAGAGTACAATGGTGAGATAATCTCTAAGCAAATTCAAACATAATTAGAAGTTTAAATTTCAGCTTATCATGGTCTGGAAATGAAGCGCGTTCAGCAAAGGACTTCATACCCAATTGTTTTTTTTTAGAAATAATAAGACTATTTCAAGGTAATTCATATTATTATCAAATCATATTTAAATTAATACTTACTATAATAAAAAGAGAGTATGATTAGAATCATTGATCCTAAAATAATCAAGAAAGATTGATCAGCAAAAGTCATCCATGAAGTGGCAGGAAATGTCCATGTAGATTGTGCAACCAAACAAGGGGCTTGTTGATTTTCAGAGTCAGAAATTGTTTTTATTGGAAGCTGGACAAATAATATATATATTATTCATAAAAATTTGAAAATTAATTTTAATTGCCCAAATATTAAGAAAATAAATTTCACCTTAATTAATTGACCAGTTTCAGAAGAATGTAGAATTACATCGAGATCGTCGGAAGAAGGGACTATATCAGAATCGATTTTATTAGATTTCGCCCATGGAGTCAACCATGATCCCCTTTTATTAATAAGACGAACACCATATGAATATTTTTCAGTGGCAGGAAGAACTGCAAGTCTTGTTGGATCACTAGATGTTACTTTTAATCCTGCAAGCGCGCTTCTAGCACCTCGTACTTTGAAAGTAGCCTAAGATCGTGAACGATATGTAATATTTAATTGCCCAAATAAATATTAATTTTAGATTTAAGTATGGTAATGTATAAAAATAAATAATCATTACCTGCCAGTCAGAATCTGGCCCTAAGGGAATTTCCGATAAAGAGGGACGAATTGCAGAAAAAAAAGGTATTACAATTTCATCCCCTCTGATATTTGAAGATAAAGATGAGGTTGGATCTATTCTTACAGTAACATTAGCTTCATTGAGATTAGCGGCAGCTGCAGTTGCACTAACTCCCAATATACAAGAAAACCATCCTAAAATGAATTGTGTAAATTTTATTTTAAGAATTAAGAGATTAATAAAATATAATAATAGAAGTTTAATAGTACCAGCTGAAATATTAAGATAAGATTTTGCTTCAAATTGGTCTTCGGGAAAAGCATGACAATTAAATGGAATTAATATATCAGATTCAAGGATATTTTTTATGCCTTTACAAGTATGAACGTTAGAGGAACCAGGAAGTAAGGCAACTGGTAGTTCAAGTTTTTCAATTTCAGTGAGAACAGGAGGTCTGCGAAGTTTCTGTAATATTATATTTTCAATAATTATTTTTTTTAATTTATTAAACTCTTTAAATGTTAATTATATTATATTTTAGATTCATAAGAAATCAAAAATAAATAATAGTTAAAATAATGAAGAGATGAATACTTATAAATTCCTTAATATAATTTTGAATATAAAAAGCATAATTTTTCAAAATTATACTCATTAACTAATAAAAATGCTAAATAATTTAATTCTAAAATTTTTAAAATATGAATAAATAATAAAGTTAAATATGTACCTCTGTTTGAAAAATTAAATCTTGGACGGGTTCCACTAAAACGGCTGCTGTAGTTTGCTGATTAGATATACTTTGAAGTTGTTTTCGTATTGTAGCATGACCAATTCCAATAGCTTGTGCTAAACCTGTATTTTCATTCACCCGAATAATTGAATTATGGTCACTCGACCATCCACCTTTTGTCCCTTCATCTTCAGAAGAAGAAAAACATATGATGTCTCCAGCTGTGACTGAAGTCTATTTAAAAAAAAGTAAATTATTTTTTTTATATTAAAAGAATAAATATTTATAAAATGATTTATAGTTTAAAATTTGAATAATAAAAATATACCTTTTCAGGGTGTATTATTGGTAAAATTCTTAATTTTATATAATCTTCAACCTTATTTTGAGCATCCCAAATATGCAACATGGTTACACCTTTTTGCTCTAATTCAACTAAAATTGTTCCATTTTCAGGTCCAATACGAATACTGTAAAAAAAATAAACACAAATTAAATAATTATTTGGGATAAAAAATGATTAAATATTACCGTGCAAAATCATTTCTTGAAGTTTCAAATTTTAATTCTGAAGATGAAACAGCAGTAAAGGGTATTCCAGAATGTTCATGATAAACCACTTGAAGAGAAACATGACCGCCTCGAGGCAATCCTTTAGAATTTATCAACCGAGAATTTTCAACTTTTAAAGACATGTATGTAACAGGTCTAACTTGAACTAATAATGATGTAACTGAATGAGATCCTTCAGTGAGAGCTTTTGAAATTGCAGTTATCTTGAAATGAAAACAATAATTAATTATATATAATAATAAATGTTTGGCCATACGTGGTTAAATTATTTAATTTGATTTTTAAAGATTAACTATAAATTTAAATTTAAAATTTGTAAATTATAATTATAATTTACGAATCTGTTTATGTGATTTTATTTTAGTATATTTTAATACCTTACCTTGGATACTCCCAAGGTATTGCTTGCATGTACAACACCACTAGAATCAACTTCTATATTTTTTCCGTCTACATAATAGGAAACTCCAACAAGATTGGTATGTAATGTTGTTGTAGCCCTGGGGCCAAGAATGATGGACGGAAATCTATGATTAAAAGAAGGTCTTTCCCATTCAAGATGGGGTTCAACCTAAAATTTAAATTATTTTTAATAATTATTGTTGGACTTAGTAATTAAAAGAAGATAATTACCCAGATATCTAAAGAGTCTCGGAGTTCAATTATTCCAGAATGTACTCTCCCAGAATCTGATATAGAAATTATTGAAGAAACTGAAGCATTTAAATGGATTATACATTTTCCTGGTTTATTTGCAGTTATAATTACTGATACAGCATCTTCTGATAAGGTTGGTGAATTTGTAATACGGTCTTGAATAGTCACAATATCTCCTGAAAAATAAAATTATACAATAAAAGAAAATTAATTAATATAATAACATAGATTATAATAGATAAATAAAAATAAAAATAAATAAAATCTCTTTCTCCGTCCCAGAGCCCCAGCTAGAGAAATTCCCTTGGACCACGGGAATGTGAGCCAACGATGTTGCCTCTCACCCTGTGGTGCCTTCAATATTAGATGAATATATTATATTATATAAAAAAAAATTACTAGGTTCTGATCTCCAAGAAAATAGAATGCTTGGTTGTACTGTCCCAAGAATTAATGGCGTAAGTTCGTGTCCACTTCCAATTCCTAGAGCCCATACTGGTGTAGAGGAACCAACACTTAATCGTAGCGTTTGGCTATGAATTTTTATTTCTTGTAAAGTAACAACTCGAATATCAATAGAATCCTTAAAAAAAATGAAGTTTTCATCAAATTGCCAAAGAATAAAATTATATCTTATTTATTACTTGAGTTGTAGCTTGACGTTGACTAGAAGGCATTAAAGCTCTAGCAGATAAAGTAACTTGTCCAGGAGATAATCCTTTGATCAGATTATCACTTAAAATATCAACAATATCTGAGTTGCTTAAGGATAGGTCTATTCTTCCAAGAGGTTCTGGACCACCAATGTAACTTATCTAGAGAAACCATAAAAAAACAATTTATTTATTTTATTTTTTATAAATTAATAATATAATATAAAAACCTGATATGTAGCTCCCACTAAAAGAGTTATATTCCTAGGATAAAGACGAAGGGCAGGAAAAACCATTAAAAATTGCGGGCTACTTATTATTCCTTGACTTTTGAAAATAATATTTGTATTTCCAAGTGATTCACCTAATAATACAAATGTCGCAGTATTATGAGAACTTAAAGAAGCTGATACAATATTTTTATCAGCTATCTCCACTTGAATTCCAGCAATCATAAGTGAAGAGGAAGGAATAATTTCGCCTTCAGTATCTATTAATTTTACATGGGCTATAATAGTGCGCCCTAATTCAACTCTATCAGGCATGTCAACCTTAAAAATAATGAAAAAATAAATAAAAATAGATTTAAACTAAAGAATATTATATAATTTAAAAAGAAAATAAAAGGTTTTCAATAAATTTAAAGAAAATATTTAACAAACTTATTTCTATATATCTAAATATAATTCTACATTATGTTTTATTTAATTAATATAAATATTATTATCAAATAACTAGCATCTTGAAATAAGTTATATGATAATATATATATATATATGTTTATTATAAAATTATTGTTACTTACTTCAATAGCTTTAATTGAAACAACTCGAACTTCAGCTTGGGCAAAAATTGAGAAGTCAGGTAGACAAAAATCATAAAGTGCAAGTTGAACCAAACCATCCTGTTTAGGTTTTAATTTAATTGATCTTTCTATCTGTTTTTCTCCGGTAGGTATTACAGAAAAATCAGCAATATCCATATTAGAAAGCTTTAACTAAAATAATTTGATAAATTTATATTAAAATTAAATAATTATATAATTTTTCGATTATATTAATAAAAAAAATCTATAGTCACTTTAAAATATCCGGATCCATTAGAAATTTCAAGAGAAGTTAAATCATTGGTATCTTTAGAAAATAAAACTGTTGTTTTATTTGGAGTTATTTGAGCCGGCGCAAAAAGATTAAATTTAATTGAAGCTTGAATAAGAGGAGTTGATTCATATCTATAAAAAATGTTATATTTAAAATTAATATTTTTATTATATATTAAAAATTTACTAACCCTTGTTCATCACGGATTGCAAAGGGAGGATATTCAGCAGATACACTTTGAATTTTTAAAGCGGTTGCATTATATCCAGTCACTTTTGCGATCAGTTGAAATTTCATTTCACTTCCACAGTTTGGATAAATTGTTTGAATATATCCACCAGGTTGATAAATACCCCCAGGTTGCTCACTGAAAATCCAATTCATTGTTTGCATTTAAGTTATGATTATCAAAATAGATTCAATAGTTATTGTTTTTATTAATTTTAAAGTATGGCAACATTATACCACAAACAAATTTCATTAAATACTTACTCTAATATTTCTAATACTCCACCGGAAATAAGAAGTTTAGCAAAGTTTGACCTCATAGAAACAGCCGTACTTTCTTTATTAAGAAGAATATTTTCTCCTTTCCAATCAATATGCAATGAAGTAATATTATCTAATATGTGGCCTTCAACATCCCGAATCGTTAAAGTTAAATTATATGGAAGACGACATGCAGCTCTAAGTGTTATTTCTTCATGAGAAGCAGGGGGAGGGCAACCTTTATTGATTGGCATCGCTGGTTCCAAAAGGGCGCTTCGTGGTTTTGCACAAAGAATATCCACTTCAACCTCAATTTGATTTGTAATAGAACCAAGAGCATTTCCTATTCGAAAAATAACTTTTGATTCTCCAAGACGTCGACATAATATTCTATAACCATAGAGACCAGGCAATGACAACTCCTGAAATTCCAAATATTTATTTAACATTTATTTAATAAAATATTAATTTGTATATGATTTAAGGTACCTCCTCTTCTGCACGAAGAACGGGATCATCTATACTAGCATTTTCAGAATTATCTTCAGAAAAAAGTTGTCTGGAATGATTCCCTGGAGGAGGTAGCCATGGGCGCGGTCCTCCAGTAAAGACAAGTTGTCTAAAATTCGTTAAACGACAAAGTATAAATAAAATTTAAAGATTATAATTGAGTCATTTCAGTGTACCTTGAAGTTCCAAGAGCTAGAGCTGTAAAAGCATTTTTGGGATAAAGAACAACAAGAGGATCAAATGCAGCAACAGTTGTTTCTGCAGCAGGTTGCCTCTCATCTCCCAAGAGTGTAACATGTATCTGCAATTATTTAAAATAAATATTATTTTTTGAAATTAACATTATAATAATAAAATTAAATTTTTAAAATTACATGACATGTTCCTGAAGAGACAGCGTGCAAATCAAATTTTGCACAAGCTTTTGGAGGAGCATCAACATCAATTTGTTTTAATGTTGAAGAATTTTGTACAAGAGTAAAAGTTGAACATTCTACACGAATTGCAACATTAAGGAGATGGCAATCCGAAATAGCAGCACTAAATTCAGTCTAAAAAAATAATAGATTTGTTTGGTTTAATTTTTTTTTTTAAATAATCAAGATATGTTTTATTATAATCGTATAATTACCTCAGCAATCAAATAAATAGAAATTTCACTACCAACTAACGTTTCAAATTTTGGGCTTCTTAATAATTTAATCCTTGAAACGCTAACAAGATGTATTTCAGCTGTTGCAGTATTAAGAGGATGTGATGCTTGAGCTGGTGATACATAAGCAATTGAATCTGCTTTTGATGCAGTAACACTAACAAAATTGAAACATCCACTTCCACTACCAGAAATATGAGCCCAAGAATTGTCAGAACTTGACCAAGTATATCTTCCATCACCTCCATAAGCTTGAAATTTGACATCATAGCTGAAAAATTATTAATAAACTATAATTTTAGTATTAAATATAAATATTTATATATATTACATAGGATGTGAATTAGGATCAGCAGGAAGATATATTCGCTCAGGTTTCACTTGGACTGGCTCAGAAACTTGAAGAATTTCTTTAGTTGATAAAGTCGGATGTTTCGAAGAGAGATCTTTTGTTCCAGAAATGTGAGTGGCTAAAAGTTCAGCATGAAATGGTAAAGGACCAACACGTAAAGACGATCCATCTATATTTGAACCATTTATTGATCTACTATCAACGTGAAAAGAATTGGGAGTTTGAATATTAACTCGTGCATTTGGTCCTAAATAAAATCGACGACCTTCACTAAAAAACAAATGAAAATTTATTAAACAAAGATATATATCTCAAATTCCTAAAATTAAAAATTGCCAACCTTACAATAATATTGCAAATTGAGTTTAAAAAAAATGTTAATTTAATAGACTCCTAATCAGCAAGAATTTAAAATAACTAACAATCCAAATTGAAATTTACCTATCGAATAGCTCAGCAACTATTTGACATTTTTCATGTAAAGCAGCATACCAATGCCTATCAGGCAATCTAGCAAGTTTTATTTCAGCAGGCCAGGATATAGTAACTGTTGCGGAGGGTGGTTGTACACCAGATACTGTTACCTAAAGAAGTAAAAAATGTTTGTGCACACTCATTCATTAATATATATAATTTAAATAGATTCTTTATTGATTTAATATATGAAATTTCAAAAATTATTTGAACTAATAAAACTTGTAGATAAAATATTTCTATGTAATTTAAATTACCTTAACTTTGCCAATTTGTTTTGCTACTAAAAGTCCCGTTTTGGTATTTAAACTTGCCAATTTATCATTTTCTGTAATTAATTTAAGTTGATATTGATTTGAAGGAAGACTTAATTCTATTAGTTTTCCATGACGAACCTAAATTAAAATTTTGAATTAAATAAGCTTACAATTTAGAATTGTATATTGTAATGATAAAAATATTATATTCACCTGTAAAAGTCTAAATTGTAATCTATCCCCAGGCATAATATGAACATCGTTTGGTGAAAGAATTAGATTGGCAACTACTAATAAGTCAACTTCAATTGAAGACACATGACTTCGATATTCCGATTGAGGAAGTGCCACTGAAACCTTTAATTATAATATATGTTATTATACTTGATAACATTTCTAATATTGAAACAGATTATCAACATCTACACAAATAAAAAATTAAATTACCTTAGCTGCACCTGTTTTAACACCTTCCAAAAGTGCAATATGTCCTTTTAGTCCTTTTGTATCAAATACGGCTATGCTAGAGGGAGTTTCATAAGGACTATCTCTAAAAGTAATAAACCGTAAAATCGAATCTTGTTGTTGAAGATTCCATGAAAATTCTACTCCTTCAAGGCTGGTAAATTCATTCCCTAGATATTTGAGTAGTTTTAAAAACAAAACAAATTGAATAAAAGAAAAGAAAAATCAAATTTTCAAACCTTGATTATCATAAGCACGAACTTCAAAAGCTTCTGGGGCTTCTTCAACAAACAATTCACGAGTCGTTGTCACAATTCGAAGAGAATCTATAACGTCTACTAAAATGTCACATCGAAGGATTTGTCCTGAATGAACTTCTTGGGCTATGACAATAGCCGTTTGTCTTGTAGGGTCTCGTGTAGTTGCTGAAATAACAGCTTTAGCGGAACACCCATTTTTTAAATTTGGTTCTATCATATTCAATTGTAAAATATCTTCTCTTGTGGATGTCCTAGATTAAAATTTTAAAAATTCAATTTTAAAAATAAAAAAACATTATATTTTCATAAAAAAGATTCATATATTATTTAAGTTTTAAATAATTTTATAAAACTAACCATTTATAACAACCGCCCTCACTTACTTCAAGAGTGAAATTTGTATTTAATTTTTGAAATATTGGAAGTAAGACTCGAGGAACATTTAGTTTAGAACTTTCTATAAGATAAAAATTTATAAATAATAATAGAGTAAAGATATTCATTGTTCAATTTATTGAAATATGTTTAATCATGCTCCTTTTAAAAATAGATTTATGCTAAGTTTGCTGCTTCAAAGTGCTTTCAAACTCACACCATAACTGATATTTGACAAACGCCGGTAGTGGTGCTGTATACGAAATTTAAAATCAATCGTAACAGAAAAATTTCAAATATTCATTTTTATCATATAAAAGATTTTTAAAATACGTTAAATTTTGTTTTTTATAAATAAAATTTTTAAAATATAATAATTTAAGATTTGAATATTTTCCTAACTACTTATTAAAATTCTTATGAATAGTAATAATTAAGTAATTGGCAAATTTAAATTATAAGTAATAAAAAAATCCTATTTTCCTTGGAAAATTATTAATTATTTTTTATCTTTAATTATAATATATAAAATCCCTTAAGTTAAGTTAACTATTTATATATTTTAAGCAAAAAATTACCTTTATTTAAAATTGACCCTTCCCCAATTTATTCCATATTTAGAATCTAAATATATATTATCATTAACATAAGGGTTTAAAGAGTACAAGAAGGGAGAGAGAGAGATTAAATAAAACTTTTATCTATAATTGTTGAAAAACTAGAAACCGAAATATAAAAAGTACAAAACAAATTAGTATACATATTTGTTTCTCAAATTAAAAGAAATAAATATTTAATAAGAATTCAAATTAAGATTGCTATTGTCTTATTTCATCAAAATTATTATCCAAGATTAATATTTATATATATTTTGCAGGTTGAAGTACATGGGTGGGGCCTATGATAGGGGGATAAAAATAGATTAAAAAATATATGACAATAGGAATCTTCGAAAAATTTAATATAGAATCATTGAAGAATGGATGTTTCGAGAAATAGGAGCCAAATATATTTAAAAAGATAAAATCGAGGAATTAGGACGAGGAAGAGACATGTTTGAAATTGGTGGAGAAAAAATAGCGAGAATCTTGATTGTGATGAGACCAATTGGGAAACCACTGGTTTGTAGACTAGGAACGGGACAGACAATATAAAGGGGGGACATCAGCGTGCTGGGAGAAATTAGGAGTTGGATAGAGGTGAGGTAGCACTTGAGGAGTGGTTTTTGCAGTCAAGAACCTACGAGTTTGGTATAGGGGGATAGTTAAATAAATACAGAAAAAAAATAAGGAAATACTATCATTGTTTTAAAAATTATTATATTTTAAAAATTACAATTTTATAAATAATATAAATATATATATTTACAAATAATTGTTGTAATCGTTGGTTATGGATCTCCGTTTGATAAAAAAGTTATAAAAATTATTTACAAATTTTTAAATATAATATATACATATATATTATTTAAACACTCAAACAAATACATTGATAAAATTCGTTTATATAGATTTTCTAGGTTTTAATTTAATCAGATAGATCCTTAGTTAAGATTTTTTAGAAAAAAAGTTTAAAAATTCTAGTGATCTGATCATCATTATATAAATGCATAAATTAAAAATATATATAGTTATAAATAAAAATATAAATATTCTTTAATAAATTATTAAAGATAAACTTGATAAAACTTTATAAATATATAATAAAAACATTAAAAATTTGAACAATTAATAATAAATATTTAAATTCATCATGTAAACTTAACAATTATATGTTCTTCTTATGAAAATTCTTTTGTTTAAATCTTCGATAAGGTCATTTGGTAATTCCAACCGATTTATATCCTCAGATGATGTCACATAAAGAAGTATTTTTTGTTGAACTATATCTTTAAGAGAATATACAGGAAGAGTGATATATACTAAAGATTTTTTAGTATTTTCTCTTCTATCATGAACTGGATGAGATGGATAAAACACTGGACAATTGTTTAAATTCAAAAAATAACCGGAATGAATGTCTATACAAATCCATGGATGTGTTACAAAAGTATCTACTAAAAATAATTGTTTAGGTTCCAGCAATTTATAAAGAACTTTCTCGCCTTTATAATTTATCCAAATGATATTAACATGACGATTTGTAGTGTTATAAAATATAGCATAAGACTGTATTTGACACTTTTCAGAACGTAATTTTGCAAAACTGAAAAAAACGAATGTAGAATATAAAAAAAATGTAAAAATATAGAATGTAAAAACATTTTTAAATGATAAACATTGATTACGTTTCCTGGATATCCATTTTTAAGTTTTAATATTTTAATTGATAATATTTAAAGTATTTTAAATTTTCAAAAAATTTTAAAATAAAACATTGTTTAAATAGAAAACACATTAAAATTACTAAAGTCACATTCAGTCACATTTAGTTAAATGTTGATTGTTATTTTATTTACATAAATTACATAGATATGGATTGTGGAATCCAGTTTGATCTTTATTAGTATATTTCATGATCGTTCGAGGGCGCTATTTTAAACATATTTTGTGAGTTATATATCTTATTTTACCAAAATCTATTTTTCAACTTTCTATCTGAATATCTGATGTAATTTATTTTTATAATAAATTTATTAAACAATAATTTAAAAAAATGACTAACAACTGCGAACGGGAACTTAGACAATTTGCACATGAAATCCGAAGAAAGTAATCTTTTTATATTATTCAAATTATTAATAATAATCTTTTTAACTAAATTCATATGCTCTCTCTCTTTATTTTAGAGATGAACATTATTGTACACATGAAATTGCTATCCAGACTGTAGAACTATTAAAGAAAACTATTTCTAAAACTGAATTTCAAAATGCTCAGTAAGTAAATATAAAAATCAACATATATGACAGTTCTGAATAAACATAGATAATATTTAATGTCATTTTTTTCTATAATTAAAAGAAATAATAAATTACTTTTTTCCTTAAGGGAATTGCTTACTCTTATAAAAAAGGTTGGAAAAATATTAGTAAATTCTTCCCAGATCCATTCATTTCTTCTTGGAAGTTTAGTTCGAAGAATTCTTAAAATTATACGGGACGAACATTTAGATTTAAATGATCGGGTAATTAGTTTTTGTTTCAGTTATTTAATTTTTATATAAACTCATGAAATCTATTTTAATTGTAGCAAACGCAAGAAGAAATAATACGAGAACCAGATTCGCTGCACAGGATTATTAAAGCTGACAATGCAACGCATGATTTTAGCAAAGTAGTAGATCAACTAAAACCTTCCATTATTGAACATATTGGAGAGTTTCAAATGGAACTTGATACTAGGTATTAATAGTACTTAATTAAATATAAAAAAAATATTAATAATAAAATGTACATTTTTCTTTATTACAGCTATGAAATTATTATTCAACAAACAAAAAAACTTATTAATGCTAAAGATATTATAATGACAATAGGACACTCGAAGCTAGTTGAACAATGTTTAATTGAAGCATCTAAAACTATTAAGTTTACTTTAGTAATAGTTGATTCTCCTCCTTCATGTCAAGTGTGTATAATTTCAAGAATCAAAAGTTATAATATTATAAATCTAAAAAATATAACATATATATATATCTTTTTTTAAGGGAGAAAAATTTGCAGACATTCTTGCAAACAGAGGGATTGCAATTGAAGTAATTCATGATTCAGGCGTCTACTCAATGATGTCACGTGTAGATAAAGTTATAATCGGAACCAATGCAATTTTGGGTGATGGAGGTCTTCGATGTATTATTGGCTCTAAGAATGTTGCAGTATCTGCAAATTACTTTTCCAAACCAGTTAGTTTTAAATTAATTTATAGCTTAATCTTTTAAATCAATTAATTGTTTATAATTAATGAATTCTAGCTAATTGTACTATCTCCAGTTTATAAATTATCTACTTTATATTATGAGCAGTGTAAGGAAGATCAATTTCATGTTTTTGATTCACCAGCAAAGATATTTCCTTGTGGAAAGGGTCAAGACATTATTTCAAAAATCAATATTATTATTCCTATATTTGATCATATACCATCTGAATATATCACTTTAATTGTAACAAACAGGTAAGTTCATTAAAATTAAATACATTTTTATGGCTTTAGGAAACTATCCTTGGGGTTGTTATTACGATGCTCAATAACGTTTAGCTAGTTTAAGATTTTTAATTTTAATAAATTGAAAATTAATATTTTTCTTTTGTTTTTCAGTGGAGGTCATCCTACATCCTATGTTTATCGCCTTTTAAGTGAATTATATAATCCAGATGATAATGAGTTTTAAGATATAAAAAATTTATTAAAGTATTTGTCGAAAATTGAAGATAAATTTGATAATATATATATTATTATTATTATAAAAATTATAACTAAAAAAAAGTTTTATTAAAAATTATTTTTTCAATAATTCATGTTTGTTCATGTAATGTTTCTTTAATATTTGGTAAAAGTTTCAAATGTGAGTTTGGATTATTAATTATATCTTTTAATCAAATTAAATGTTAAAGTTCAACAGAAAATTAAACTAAATTTAAATAAATAGTAAAAATAAAAATACAGTTTAATAAGTGAAAAGTAATAAGTATATAAGTTCAAGTTCATTCTGCTTACCGTACTCAGCTTATCACTGGTGTCGAAGGTTTCTTCAAATAAAAATCTGTGTGATTTGGAAATATTTTTAAAAGGAATTTAGAAGCGCGATTAACATTTTTTTTTAATCAATGAAATTTCTCTTAATTTGGCCCTAATATATTTTAGGATTATTTCGAAGGAGAACGAATAATATATTAATTAATTTTATTCACACTTCAATTTATTTATATATAATAAGACATTTAAAGAAGAATTAAGACAAAATACCTCATAGTTGTTGAATAAGATTTTAATTCAATATTTAACCAATTAAATTTTTTTAATCTTGGAAAAAAATTTAAAACATATAGAGTGGATCTAACTTTTTATTTTAATAAATTTATAAAATAAATATATGTCATTGAAATTTCTAATAATTAAAATATCTTCTAATTAATATTTTTAGGTTAAATAAGGAATTAAAGGAAAAACAAAATTATTCTTCTATAAAGTTTTCATAAGAAAGTGAATAAAAATCATTTGCAAGTTGAATTTTTGCGACTATTTTAACTTTATATATAATTTTATCTTACTAGAACAATAAATTTTACATATGAGGATCAGGGGCTAATGTTTTTTGTGATACTGGCGTGCATGTGAATTTTAAATGTGTATATACATAGAGAAAAATTGGTTAGTGTGGCACCGAGATTAGAAAATAAGATCCACTATTGGCTATAACTTTATCAATAATTTATTTATTGAAAGACTCAATAAAGTTATAGGCCTATAATCTAAGTTGGCCTTATCAACAATGAACGATCCAAAAAAAAAAAATATCTAAAATACAATAAAATTGATTTAATGAATTATAAATTATATGAATATTATAAATATCATTTTATATAAAATAAGATAATATCGTAAAGAAATATAATTAATTTACAAAATGCAATTTTGGAAACTCTCAAATCTAAATTAAATATTCAATAGAAGAATTTAATTAACATTGATAAAATATAAATATATAGGAGTAAAGAAATTTTAGATATTGATTTTTTAAGAAGTTTCTCAAAATTACATATATTACACGGATAACAATTAAAATTCTTATTTGAATTGACTGCATTTTCCATATGAAGAAATTGACATCAATTAAAAATTAGTTATTCTTTATGGAATAGATAAATGGCGTTCACAGCTCGTAAATATTGTCGTCGAAGAATATTAGGGACATTTTATTTATTTTTCCACTTATTTCTTTTTTATTTTTTTGGGGTAATATTTTTAAAATTTTTTTAGTTACGTAATTTATACAAAAAATGCCACCGTCCTCGCACAACAGTTATAAGTTTTTGTATATCTATAACAATTTGATAACAATATTATAACAATTTTGTTTTATTAATTACAATTGCTACAGACATCTATTTCAAATTGATAAACAGGCAGGTAGTCAGTGGCGTTGCTTTAAATTAATAGGATATTTTGATAAATCAAAAAATATAACAATATCTAAAAGTAATATTGACATAAATAAATTTAAATTTTTCTTATCTTTATGTAATTGAAATTATGTAAAATAAATATTGAATTACGCCACTGAAACAGAATAACAGGCCACTAAAAGGGAGCTTTTTTCTATTTCTATCGTTCATAACACCTGCAATGCTCAAGTGATTTATATAATATATTATTTCCAATTTAACATATTTAAGACAAATAAAATAATTTTAACTTTCATTTCAAAAAATAGAATGTTTATCTTAATTAAAAAATATAAAATATTCTTTTTAAAGTGATATGATTTAGTTTTTTTACGTATCACGAAGTTTTCATATTAAAGCAATATATAAATATATATATTAATATATATATTCTTTTGATTTATTATTTTGTTTAGATGTATTTTAATAAAGTATATATATTTATATTCAAATATTTAAAATAAAGTTAACTAAAATTAAATAAAAAAGAAACTAATTTCAATTTAGAATATATATTTTTAATTAATTTCATTAGTGGAGGAGCGTAGCGTGGATTAATGAAAATTTAATCTTTTGAAACGTTTAAAAATTACTTTTGTTTCAATAAAGATTAAAAAAAAATTATTTTTATTCTTTAATCAAAAAATAAAATAATTTTATCAACAATCAGAAATTAATTAAAATCAAAATTAAATAAAAAAATAATATAGAAATAATTTAAAAAAGATTTGAAAAAAAAGGAAAATAATATTCTTAGATTAAAGCCTTTGAGTTAATGAATCACTTGGTTATATAAGTGACGTTTTCAATTAGAAAGATTGTTTGGTAAGTGTTACTGAAGAACAATTATTATAAAAAAAAGAAAAAGATGGATCTGATAATAAAATTGACGAGAATGGTTATCAAAAATTATTGAACTCTTTATCATCAATTATACTGTTAAGAATTAATGTAATATTAAAAAATTTGAATAACTTATTAATTAAGATATTTGAGATTGTTGAATTTTACGCTACGTCAATCATCATGTGACCATTGGAAAACTTAAATAATCACTTTGACATTACAGAGATGTTTCAAAGGAAGAGCAATACTTGTTTTATATTATTACAAAGGAACATTCATTTTATCTCGGCGCTGATGTTCAGGTTATTATTTAACATTATTAGAAAAATTTTGGCCGGTATTTTAGAATCCAACAACAAAAGTTGATTGGAAATTATGAGCATTAATCAAAATTTAAATTGGTGGTAATTATGTATTTTCATGTGCCCCGAATGCATAATTTTAAAATGTTTATCTACATAGGATCTTTAGGCCACATTAGCGCGACTCAAAAAAATAGGGGTTTTTTTTATCCTCTCGTTCAAACAAGAGAATTCTAACTTATATTAATTTAATTTAATTTTTATTATATTATACTTATATTTTAATTTTTTTTTTAATCAATATTATTATTATTATTATTATTATCAACTATGCCAAAAATATTTCATAATACTCCGCTCTCATCATCAATTTCTTTGTTTTTGAATTAGATTCCATTTTAAAAAATCATATTAAAATTAACAAATTTAATAAATAATTAATAAAAAAAAGCAAAAATAAAAAATTTTGAAAAATAACTTTTATAGTGAATTTAAATTTAATTTTCATAATAAAAGTAAAACTTATTTTTTGTGGTTTATTAAAATTAAAAAAATTTGGAATTATTTAGTTGAACCCTGATTAATTTTGTAATAAATAATATTATTTGATTTTTGTTTTTATGTTTTGTTATTTTTTAAATTGATATGAACAGAGGGTCTATCCTGGAACCCGCCAAGACCATCCCTAAGTTAATCGTGCATCTTGCCGAGAGACGTGAGTCGAAATATTAAAGACCTTTTGCCGTTTATCAATATAAGCATATATATATTGATAAGGACAATAATTTATCAACAAGTGTTGAGTTAACAATATTCTATTGTCCCTCTTCTTTTAAGCTACGTATTAACTTCTTGCTAAAAATAATGTTTATGTTGTTTTAATTTTTTTTTTTTTTTCTTTTTTCTTTTTTACAACAACTCACTAACCATTTTAGCCTTATATTTATTTACATAATACATTTTACATCAATATATTGTCATGATCTCTGGCTTTGTATTGCGTTTTCATAATTAAAAGGCAATATAAAATATGAACTAAGCATCCAAGTTAAAAACTAATATATTTTTTCAATTCTAAGTTTTTTAAATTAATTCTAAAGAACAGTTTTATATTGCCATTTAATTTGATATTCGCACACGCTATCACACAGCTCAATAAATCAACAAACGACTACAACAACGCATACTAAAAATTAATACTAGATTCGCCTCGCTATTATTATCACGATTTTTCATTGTTTATTTGTAGTTTAATTTAAAAGCATTTCTCGAATATATTTTTTAATGGTTTCGTTTTCAATTTTAAATGCGCACATAAAATTTTGTGGTAATTGTTTAGTCTAACCGATATATCATCGATTTGGATAAAAATTTAGCAGTAGATTACTCTTTTGATTCAAAATAAACTTTCCTTAAGAAGTATGTGGCAGTCGTTTCTAGTTTACGAGATAAAAATTATTAAAGTTAGCATATAAATCCATTGATATTCTATTTAGCTACCATGTTTTATTATTTGACCACCAGAGGGCTTCATTAATTTTCTGTTTTTATAAGTTCAGTTTGGATATAAGAAGATTAAAAAATTAATTAATTAAATAATTTTCCTATATCCAAACTGAACTTATAAAAACAGAAAATTAGTGAATAATACATTAAAAACTAGCTTATCTGCCAAACTTTTATAAATTTTACTCCTATCTCGTAAACTAGAGCGACCGCCACATACTTTTTAGGGAAAGTTTGTTTTGAATCAAAAAATGAATCCATTTTTAACGCAAAATTTAATACAAACTCTTTAAAAAATCAAAGAACACAAAAGCGTGACTAACTTTAATGTTGTCAAAAAAACTACTAATCCAAATTGGCTGATAATGTCAACGAATGACCAACATAACAAAACAAAAAAAAATTCGATAATGTACACAGCCGGCAAAAATTGGCTGCTCATTAAAAACTAGCTTATCTGCCAAACTTTTATAAATTTTATTCCTATCTCGTAAACTAGAAGCGACCGCCACATACTTTTTAGGGAAAGTTTGTTTTGAATCAAAAAATGAATCCACTGGTAAGTTTTATAAAAATCCATCAAACATAGGTTAGACTAAACAATTACCAATTTTGTCTCATTTTCATATGGCCGGCAGAATTAAGGCGAATATAAATATTGTAGATATATTATTTATATTATTATTATTGTTATTATTATTATTTTATAATTTTTCTCATAAAGTTTAAGTTTAAAACATTATATTCCAATTTCTTCTCGATTATTTAAAATTGTTCAATATTTTCATCAAAAGATATAGATAGACATACTAAAAATGGAAATTTCTGATTAAAATAGATTTAGTGATTTCAATTTTGAAAAAATAGAAAAATATTTTTAATTTAACCCTTCTTATTTTGTTTCTTTTTTTTCATCCATCGCTGTAATTCTACCGGCTATGTTGAACAATGTTGCTTTTAATATGTTTAATAATTGAAGTATTTCTAAAAGTCCATAACCTCCATATTAAATGCCCGGCGGGCTTTCGTGCGCAGTGGAGGTGAATCTTCATCAGAACCGTCCTGAGGTAAATCATGATACTCGTCCAACTGAAAAATGTTTTTAATCTTATAAATTATTTTAAAAAATATACTCTTTTATTTATTCCTTCATGCTAATTTAAAAAAAAACAACTCCCAGGCATACAAACTAATTGTTATAATTCTACTATCATGCTTTTCTATATATATATATATTTAAACAAATAGAATATATAGGTATAGTAGGCTTTTTCATCAGGCTATGTCAAAAAGTACAACTGTGATTTAAGGATTCTGGGATAATAAAAATAGGAACAGAAATTGCGTGTGAAAGAAGATAAAATTATAAATAAATTTATAAAAACAAGTGCAACTATATTTAAAATCAGTGGTTAAAAAATATGCATTATATATCATACAAAATTCAGTCTTTTACAAATATTTTTTTAGTATAGATTAGTTACTAGGTTTGTTCAAAAGAAAAGGTGAATTTTGAATTATTTCAATGCCAGCGCTTTTTCCAATCGTCGAAGCACTTCTGAAATGCGCTTTTCGGTATGGCCATCAGCTCGTTCTTTGATTCAGATTTTATCTCATCAATTGTGGCAAAAAGCTTTCCTTTCATTGGTCTCTTCAGTTTTTGGAATGGGAAAAAGTCGCAGGGAGTCATATCTGGAGAAAACGGTGGTTGAGGCATGATTTACGATGTTGTTTTTGGCCAAAAATCAAGAACAAGCAACAGACATTTTTTTGACGGAAAGTAGACTCATCGAATGCCACAGTCAAAATCTTAAATGCATTGGCGCACTTTATTCCATTTTTAACGCAAAATTTAATACAAACTCTTTAAAAAATCAAAGAACACAAAAGCGTGACTAACTTTTTAAAGTTGTCAAAAAACTACTAATCCAAATTGGCTGATAATGTCAACGAATGAACAACATAACAAAACAAAAAAAATTCGATAATGTACACAGCCGGCAAAAATTTAAAATTCACTTTTTCTTTTGAACAGACCTCGTATATTTTTTTATGTCATTATAAAATTGTTTCGCTTTTAAAATATATTAAACAAAATATTTGAATATTATTCATATTATTTATTTAATAAATAAAAATAATTATATACGAGTAAGTTGGATAAAATAACTATAATGTAGGTATATATTTAAATAAATATAACAATAAGTATGTACTTAGATATGATATATACCTATATACTTACTAACGGAGATATCAAAATTTAACCATTAAAAAAGAAATAGAATTACCAAATTTTAATTTTAATTTTTTTATTTTATTATATTTATTATTTTTTTTTTTTTAAATTTTCATGCTCTAATTTTCAAGAAGTGTAGTGTTTGGTAGAGAAAGGTTGGGTGCCTTTTTTTTCAGGAAAATTTTTTCATCAGTTGTACTACAAAATCTTCATTCGTTAAATGCACTAGAAATACTCATTCTAGGAGCGAATTTGTAAATGTTTGAACCCATACTTTTGGCACACAGACAGCTCATATCCAAATAAAAATAATGATAAATACAACAAAAAAAAAAAAAAAAATAAAATAAAATAAATAATATCAATATTATAAGAATATATTAAATATATAATATGTATATATATATAAAATTATTTACGTTTGGTAATATTGCTAAATGTTTGGCTTTGGCTTCTGGCGATTCGGGCGATTACAACTATCGAGGAGGAGGCACAGAACAGACAAGAAAAAAAGAACCTGATATCAATACAAGATACACATCACGAGACACTCATCACGATAACCCCACTCGTTCATTCTACAAAACATCGTTCTTAACCGTCCCTGTATTGATAAATGAATACTCAAACGCTTCAATGCGGAGTAATAGAAAGTGGATGAATTGCGTTTACCCCTATAAAAAAAATACAGATGAACGGGGACGGAAGAAACAATCAACAGACATCAAAAAGTAATTTTACTCGCTCTACTAAACTAAAATTAAATCCAACGATCATAAACAAAGATCAAACAGTGTCAAGCGGTGTCATTTTAATTTAATCAAGTGTTGTAACTGGCTGAATTGAATTGAACATCTTTACATTATAAGATATTTAATAGTACTACTACTATTAATAAGGAAAAAGTGATGATGTATTTTTGTTTTAATTTTTTTAGGTTTGTTCTTGTATATATAAACTAATTTTATTATTAATATTATTATTATTATACAGTATAAGAAGTAATATTAATCAGCCAGTCCTTATGGTTATGTTTTGTTATATATTGTGTAACTGTTAATATTGTTACTGATACTAGTTTTTAAAGAATTGACATGAATTTCACTTACATCAACATCACCCATCATCTCTTTAGTACTGACAGTAGTATCGATTCGCCGAATTGATCCTTGATGGATACTGACGTCGAATTTCAAGAATTGACATCGTCTTAATAAGAACACAAGAGGTATCGGTAAAATTCCACAGATAATCATTAACGCGGCAATGGCCATTACCCAATCAGGATATTGGGCCTTTTCGGTTTCACCCTGTAATAAAAAAAAATTAATTAATTAATTAATACATGTCAATAAAATTTTAAAATTAACTTCTATTTACTTACTAATTCACTATTCCATGCTTGGTAGGTAGGTTTATTTGCAATCATAAACCATACAGAGCTTATAAGAATTGTTGTCATAAGCAAAGGTCCTAAAAACCTCCAAGTAAGCTGCCAGTAAAGTCCCGGCCGATAACCCGTCATATCTTCAATATCTTGTGTAAACCTAGATTATTTTTATATTTTGTTAATTTTAAAAAATAAATAATTCAATACAAATCATAAAAATAATTGGATATCAACTTACTTTTTATGACCATAAACATACATCACAGCTAAAGTTTCCAAGAGAGCAATTAGGACGAGACCCAATGTTCCAGCGAAAGAATCAAATAATTTGAGCCAATATTCACCGGCACCAGTGCAAAAAACTTGCCCAACAATAAAACAAACCAAACAAACAGCCCCTAAAAAAAAGAAAGAAAATTCATTAGGTCTTCTCAATTGGTATCATATACGATCGATCTTTGAATTTTGGCGCCCTAGGGCCTAGTAATTAAAATTCTTAAATATGATTTTTTAAAATTTCATTGCAGTTCTAAATAAAATTATTGTGTTAAATGAAGTTCTCGTTAACCTACGTTTCATTTTTAGTTTAAGTATATTTAAAAATTCCTCATCATTACGTTCATGGCGCCCATTAAGTTACGGCGCCCCTGGGCTGTAGCCAAAACAGCCCATAAGGTTTAGTATGGTTCGGATCATTTAGTAGAATATATATATAATTTTATTTCTTACCTGTAATATATTGTTTTTTAATTCGTTTTAATATATCAATATCAAAAATCGTACACAACATTCCTTCCAGAATTCCAATCTGTGATCCAATTCCAAGTGCAAGTAACATTAAGAAAAAAATAACAGCCCAAAATGGTGCTATTGGCAATTCTACAATAGCTTGGGTAAAGACAATAAATGCTAATCCTGTTCCTTCAGCAGCCTGAAAATAATTTGTTTACTGTTATTAGAATAAAATAAAAAAAATCGTCTAATATTACAAAAAAACTTAAAGAGAGTTTTAAAAATTTTACCATTTGCTATTAAATAATATTATATATTATTACTAGCTGACCCAGAAAATTTTGTACCGACAGTAAATGTAAGGTGTATTAAATTCAGTTTATTTTTATAAAATATTATATACTCATATTAGCTAATTATAATAGCTAATATAGGACTTAAAAAAATTATTTACTTAATTATTAATTGTTATTTTACCTGATCAAGTTGTTTCTTTAAATCACATTCTTTAATATCTAAATCCTGAGTAATATTTGAAGTAAGATTATGTATAACTTTTTCATAATTTTCAGTTGTGGCATTATCAAGAAGATATCCACGACCAATAAGAATTGCTTTATTACTAAAAAAAAAATAAATAAAAAAATATTTAAATAAATAATTAAATTAAAATAGATTTTGAAATTAGGTATCTATGGAAATTTTTTAAAAAAAATATTACCTTTCAATACATTTTTCAACATTAACTGTTGCTTTGAAGCCTAAGATCGCAAAAATTACCACACTGGCATAAATAGCGGTGAATGCATTTGCAACGGATACAAGTATAACATCACGGACGCAATTATTTTTGGGCGGGTTATAAGAACCAAAAGCAATTAAAGAACCAAAAGCCAACCCAAAAGAATAAAATACTTGTGTGGCTGCATCAAGCCACACTGTTGGATCAGCTAACTTCTCTACCTAAAATTAAAAATATATTTATTTATTATATGAATAAAATTAATTAGTAATTTTAAAATTCAAAAATACGATTATATGTACAATATATCAATCATAATACAAATGTTGTTTTTTTAATGGTTATGATATTATATAGTATATTAGAAGCAATATTATAGCTTTAGAAAAATTAAAATATTCTAATTTTTCACAAAAAAAAGTGTATTTTTGAAATATTATTTATATCATATTACAATTTTCATAAGAATGTAAGAATTATGGCTCAAATTTGATACAGATAAGACAAATAAGTATATATTTCTATTTGTAGTGTTTTTTTTCTTTCGGTAAAGTTAAACAAAAAAAAAAATAAAATGAATTACTAGCTGAGTTGGAGTAAAACTATTATTCCATTAATAAAATATATGAATTAAAATACAAAAATCAATTTAATTAAATTAATAGGATGATTAATGAAGAAAAAGAAAATTATTAGTTAAGTCTGTAAAAAATATTGATGCGAAAAAAATAATAATAATAATTTCGATAAAGTGCGTATCATATATATAATTATATATATAATATAATGATATATTATAATGATTAAAATTTAATTAAATATAATTTGATTACCTTTGGAGTATACATATGTATTAGTCCAGCCCCTGCTCCTTTTAATGTAATCCCTTTGATAAAAAAAATTGTGAGAACAAGATAAGGAAACATTGAAGTAAAATAAACAACCTAAAACAAATCAAAAACAAAAATGAACAAAATGCTTTAAAAATATATTAAAAGTTACATAAGAAATTTATAATAGAAGTGGAAAATAGATCTTTAAAAAAAAATTAGTAGTTTCGTTTAAACTTTGAATTATTAATTAAAGTATCATTTTGTTGTAAATTGTTTAAAAACAAAATAGAAATGACTAATACAGAATAATGAAATTAATTTCTCATCTGAATAAAAAATAAATTATAAATGTTCCAGTTTTTATTAAAAATTATCATAAAAATTTATAAATTACATTGAACTTTTAAAAATAAACTCTAGTTATAATTAATTTTTATTAAATTACTTCAATTCTTTAATAAAATGAATTTAATTTTTTTTTAATATTTTATAATAATAATTTTTACCGACCAACGAAAGGAAGGGAACCAAATTTCACATGTGGAGATTTTTACATATCTCCACGAATCATGCATTTTGTTAACAGAAAAAAGTATTTTTAGCATGATGTCTGTCCGTCCGCCTATCCATTGTGTGTCCATAAAGACGTGTACAGCTTGAACAGCTCAACGGATTTTGATAAAATTTGGTATATTTACTTAATGCATCAGTAGCATGAATTCAACTTTTGATGTATATCCAAAAACCGGAAGTGGTAGTTTACAAAGTATTAATTTTATATTCATTGTCGGAAATTTTTTACTTAAAATATAGAAGTAATTAATAATTGAATAATTAAACTAAAAATAAAAACCAAAATAATATAATTTAGTCATTTTAATTAAAGTTTTAAAAAAAAATTTTTTTATACTTTATATATATATATATATATATGTAATGTTGTTTGGAAATTAATTTATTTCAAATCGTCGGTCGGTTTTTTACCTGGACAGACCCCATTTTTAAGTTTTATATTATTATAATGTGTATATGTAAGAGATAACATGATAACTTGTTAGGTTTTTTTGTAAATGAAATTTTTTCATTTATTTTCTTATAAAAATGTCAATTCTTTGCTGACCTTTCCAGAAGATTGAATCCCTTTCATAACAATGAAGAATACAACGAGCCAGGCTAAAAGTAATAAGGAGACAATCCACCATTTGAGACCGCCAGGTTCTTCCATACTCCTTGAAGCATCCAAGGTTGTTCGATACCAAAAGTAAGCTGTTTCAGAGGATTTTTCACATTCAGCTATCTTTGTTCCATTTGTATAAGCTGGGCAGTAAGAATAAGGCAATGGACTCTACATAAGACAAAATACAATCACATTTGTTATAATAATATATGTTTTGATTATTTATTTATTTTAACATTTCAAGTTACCTGAAGTGAATTTAATAAATAATAAAAACACCATGTAATAATAACATTGTAGTATAAGGCGACAAAGAAAGTAACAATGCAGCTTGATATTCCGATTCCTCCCAACCAAGGATGAATTGTGTTCCAAACACCAAGAGATCCTGTAAATAAGATATTTAGAGTTCGGATCATTAATTTGTTCTTCAAATAGTCACCAAGAAAAATAAAATTACAATATTTGTTGCCTCTTTTCTTAACAATTATTATTTTTTTAAATCAAAAACAGTTGTTATTGTTATGATTAATATTTTAATTTTATTAAGAATTATACCCTTAAAAAAATTCCTTGAGATAAATATTTTTTTTTTTTTTTCGTTATTTATTGGTAACTTTACCAATATGGATGCTCTAGCTATAAAACATGTACAATATAGACCAGGGATTCACAACGTGGGGTGTACAGCCCATAGGGGGAAAAATGGGAAAAATTGATAGAAGATCCTCGTTTAGGCTACTTAGTGAACAATTAAAAATTTTTATTATTAAATACAGGGTCATCGAAAAAGGTGGATGGGATTTCGAAGAGTAATAAAAACCGTAATACAAATGGTAGAATATTTGCACTAACATAGGTGATTTAGACTCAGCGTACCACAAAACATAGTGCCTTTCTGCTGTACGGTAGTCATGGCATCTCAAAAGTGACTGACCCAGTCGAGCCGCACGGTAATGGCTGGGCATGCGCCCACTGACTGAGTAAATGCTACTCATAATATTTATAATGCTACTCAATCTCTTGTTGAATACAAGTATATTTATCGAATAGTTGTACAACAAAATCCCGTCTACCTTTTTCGATGATCCTATATTATGCATATATAACAAGAGGAGGAAATTTTAAGATTTTAGGAATTTGATAAAGGTTGATAAACAAACCCCTGGCAACTTTTTTATCAAAGGGCCAAACGAATGTTCGACAATTCTTGGCGAGCCACAGACAAAAAATTTAATAAATTATTAATCCTTAAATATTTAATGAACAATTCACAAATTATATGCAGCTCACCCCTGATATAGACCTTCTTAATCAAAAAGAAAAAAGTATTTATTTTGTAATTTATGGTTAACAATAACAATCAAATACTTAATTGATATTAGATTTGTAATATACATATCTATCTAAAATAATTTTATTTTTGATTTTCATTGTGATATTATGACAAATTTGAATATTATTATTATTGTTATCCGACTTGTTACACTTACTTAGTACTACGTACTGGTAAACTTTCACCTACCCTGATTATTGTTATTATTATCATAATGATGAAGAAAAGAATTATGTTAAATATTATTAATAAAAAGATTTTTCTATACGTACCAAGCCTCATTCGTTGCCCAATGGCCATTTCTATAAGAAAAAGTGGGACACCCTCAAGAATAAGCATAATTGCGAAAGGGATGAGAAATGCTCCTGAAAAAAATATATATATTTATTAATATTAGATTAGTTATATAAGAAAAAAAAAATAATAAAATAAAAAAAAAATCAAACAAACTATAATCTACCCTTTGCATACTAAAGGATTTTCTATACATGTATCGTTGAAATAAAAAACAAATTGGTTTTACAACATAGATGAAAAAAAAACAAAACCAAAAAAAAAAATAAAAAAATAAAAAAAAAGAAAATGAATAAATAATAAATATAACTTTAAATTACAAGGATTTGATTATTATATTACTTATTTATTAAAATATTTATTTTTTTTCTTGAGTAGAAAAATGAAAATATATCTATCTACTTATTATTTAGTTAATTCTTAAGATTAATAATAGAAATTTCATTTATTTATTATAATAAATGTGTGAATTTTATTTCAACGCCACATCAATATAATCAGCTCAAAATAATTTTTTATAATAATGAAAATTTCATTTATTTATGAGATTGAATGTAAATGATATATTTTATTATAAATTACAATTGAAATCATCACATTTTTTTTGAATTGATTCAATTTTTAAATTGTTATCATCAAATATACCAATATATATATATATATTTATATTTATATTTATATTTATATATATATATATATATTTATTTATTTATTTATTTATTTTTTTGTAAAATTTAAATAATATTTTTTTTTGATAAGTATATAATCGCGAAATATAATAATTTGTAAAGATGGGAAGAAAATGATTTAATATAACATGAATTAGGTGCAAGAAAAATTGCATTTTAAATTTTCTAATAAATTTGAATTGGCCTAAGTTTAGTGAGTAAAAAGAAAGAGAGAAATTCAGAGGCCTTCCTATACCACCTGTCATTCTTAAAGATTCCCATCAAGAATGACGTCCTACTGCTCAGGAACCTCCACCGCAGCCCAAGTCGATGCGATCGAAGTCTTTCTTGCCGAAGAGGTCAAATGGAGACAGCCATTGCGTAAATTGGGCCCATGAAACACTGAGCTCATAAGACATGTTCAACCAAGTTTCGCTTTTCATTTAGTAATTTAGTTAATGGCTCTCTAATTCTATTGATATATAAATATCCCTAAACTTAAAAGATCAGCAAACAATTATGTTTAAGTGGCATAAAATTATTATTCACCCATCAATATTGATATTATTCAAACATATACAAAATTATTTAATCTATTTATGATATAATTTAATAATAATTCTATCATATACAAACTAAACACATACAATAGAAAATTTATTGAATGTTTGCTGTTTTTTTTATATCCTCAAAAATAATTATCCACTTAAGAAAAAGAGTTCAAATGGGAGTGAGAATCCATTGGCCAGAATATTTATAAATAAATACTTAATAGTAACAAATTTCATCTCCTTTATTAAAATAAAAATAGTTAAAATTAAAATCAAACTTAAAATTAAAATTTCGATCTATCATATTATTTTGAAAAAAAATAAGATAAAATAAAATATTAACTAGACATTAAGTCCAAAGTAAATAATAAAATACAAATAGATAGGGCAAAAAGGGATTATGCTACCATATAGGTGTATATATATATATACCATTTTTATAAATAATAATACATTAAAACTAAAATATCTATAAAAATTAAATTAATTTTATTTTATTATTTTCAAATAACAAGTTATACATACCAAATATTATATATGTTTCGGTAAAAGTAATAAATTTGGTGAAATACCGGCGATTATACATAATAACCAAAGAATTTGGTAAATATGATAAATTATTTCATATTTATCAAATTTACCAGTTAGTTTATAAAGTCCCCAATTTGTAATGGGGAATGTGATAAAAGTTTCTTATTTTACGAAAATTCGTTCAGTTTGCGCCAATTATATATATATAATATATATTACTTTTAGCCAACACCCCACTCTTCGTTCTTTTTCGGTTCGGTTCGGATATAGGAAAATAATTTAATGAATTAATTTTTTAATCCAAACCAAACCAAAAAATAACTGAAGAATATGGTTAGAAAATTAATTAAACTAAATTTTATAATAATTTTCCTGGATCCAAACCGAACCGAAAAAACCGAAGAGTGGGGTGTTGGCTAAAAGTAATATATATATAAAATGCCACCAATATATAGTATAGTAACTACTCAAAATACCTATATTCTATTATACAGGCCCACTAAGTTATCACATTTACTATTACGATTTGGATATTCCCAAATTTAGTGGTGATTAGTGTTGATGATAAGTGAAAATTTCGTAAAATAAGAAACTTTTATCACATTCCCCATTACGAGTTGGAGACTTTATAAACTAATCGGTAAATTTGATAAATATGAAATAATTTATCCCATTTACCAAATTCAGTGGTGATTATGTATAATCACCGGTAATTTTATATAATCACCGATTTATCAATTTTACTGTAACATATATAATATTTTTTTTTATTTTAAAACTAACTAATTATATATTTTATCATATTATAAATTTTAAATTAAAATTGTTACATCCCATTAATGAAATAATTATTTTTCTACTTAGAATGATTAACAAATTAAAAAGTCAAGTAACCAAATTATAATAAAAATTACAATTATAGTAATTTAAAAATGTAAAAATAGGTCGGGTTGGGGTGATGAAGAAGGAGCACACATGCAGAAAGAGTGTAATGCAGTTATTTTGAACTATGTATTAAAAAAAATATTTCAAATTTTTTTTTAATTTATAATTAAATCAATTTTTTCATATTGAGAAAAATAAATGTATATATTATTTTATCAAATAATAATATTTATAATTTAATCATAAATTAAGGTTTCCATTTGCTAAAAATAATAATGAGAAAAAAAATTTTGCATATTGATTTTTTGTAATGTGTACGTTCATTGACATTTGATAAAATTAGGTTTTCTTATTGAATCAATAAACTCCATTAAATAAATAGGAAAAAAGGTAATTTCTTTAAAAGGTCCTAAAGGAAGGACATCATTAGCGAATTCATTTACCAGGTTATTTTTACATTAGAATAATAAATAAAAAAAAAATATAATTTTTAACATTTTGATGAATTATTTGAATAATAATTTCAAGTAATGGTTCATTTTTAGTGAGATTATACTTGTATATACTTTTTTAATATGTCTTATTGATTAAATATTATTGTTTCAATTCGGTCGATTCCATCTTTGTAATCCTCCAGGCACTTAAGAGAAATGCAACTCTTACAAAACCGGGATTCTGGACCCCGCGTGTAGTCCGAATCGATCCTCTGAGAAGCGACCAGCGAGTAAAATCAATGAACTCGAGCGATGAGGTTGGGGATCGGGTGGAAAATTCCACTCGTCTGCTTACCCCTTGCACACACATATACACCCCCAAACGTACTACTGGGTTATCGGGCCAAGAGACCGAGGTCCCCGACATTCATAATCTCTGGCTCGTTCCGTATTAACACCACCAATGAACGTTATTCTTTTCAAGTGGCATCTTTCAACTCTATTGAAACACAATTTCAAAACAATTTCTATCCTTTTATTATTTAATTAATTAATCTTCAATATATCATAAAGAACTTGTGAATAATTAATTTAAATGTTACATAATCTCTTTTTTTATAATTTGGAAATATATCTCTTCTTTTTACATTCTTATAATTCAGGTGTGATTAGAGCTTCTAATTTCTCTATTTTTTACATCCTTAATAAATATTTTTACTTCAAAATATAAATGTAGAAATTTAACAATAAATCTAATAAAAATAAATCAATTATTTATTTAATGATATATATATAAGCATAAAGGTGTATTTTGGTGTGCAATGGTGGGGGCAGGGTTGTTTGATGAACACATATCAGAGAATATTCTAGAAATGCACCCCATATGGTCCCCATATGATGTACCTCTTCGTAGCCCAAGAGGGAGTGAGGGGTGGACAATTTTGCCAAGTTGATTGGAGGGGATGATTGGCTTCGACATGTTTGAAGCAGTCTTGATCAAGAATTGGAGAAGGAGACAACATATCCCTGACAGAAGTGAACATCCCGGCCAACCCCCTTTTTGAGAGATGCAGCTGTCCACGAGATGTTCTAGATAAATCCGCAGGACGACACTCAAGACTCAAGTCTCCAATGAATTCTCCATTCCTTCCTTACACAATATACAAAAGTGGTCGACCCTTGGTAATTAATAAAAATTTGCAATTGCTAAATATAATTTAAATTTCATTTAATTTCTATTTCTATTTCTAACGGTACCATTCAATTTCTTCAATTTCATATTAATTTCATTGCTATCTATTGTATCATATTAATTCTTCTATTTTTATTAAATTCATAATTTTTAGTTTTATTTTATATATGCATTTTTAATCGGAACCTATTCAATTTTATCATTTCCCTTATCAACCTTCGCGGATAACCATTTATTTATTCTAAATATAACCAGAGTGCTACCAAATTAATTTAATCTGATTTTCAACCCAATTTTTCTAATAAAACACCTTACCTAAGTCATCCAATATACGACAATATATAAATTAGAATTTGGAATTTCAAAAGAAATACTAATATCATCATATATTGAATCTCTTCAGTTTTAAAACATACATTCATAATTGGTTTGTATGTATAAGTGTGTATGAGTAAAAACTATAAATGCTTTGGTGGTAAAATTTTATATTTTTTTAAAATATAATAATAATAATAATAATAATAATAATAATAATAATAATAATAATAATAATAATAATAATAATAATGTCTTTGTGGTTTAGCATTATAAAAAAATATTTTACTTCCAGAGGATAAATATACCTACATAATTTGAAAAAGTTTAAAAAATCAATATTGTATTGTATATTATATAATATATTAGTATATATAAGATTAATCTATTTTATTTTATGTAAGGTAAAACCGAGGTGTATGAAGCACAATTCTGGTTTTTGCTAAATCTTAAACGATAATACCTATTATGACATAATTATTGGTGTTATTAGATAGATAGATATGTCAACTTTTCGCCAATATCCATAACAGGGTTGGTGTTATTGCAATGGCGGTGTGAGGGATATTGCTTACGAGAAATTATCACGTAAAACAAAAATAAAAACTCAAGTTGAAATGTTTAAATTCTATATAAGCAACCTCTTTTTATAACATTCTTTATAAGTAACTTCTATACAAGCAACGCTCTTTTATTTCAACTGGTCTGCATAAACAACTTATTTTTTTAAATCTAAATAGTCTAAGTTGACATCAGAACAACATAACCTCAAATTGTAAAATATACTATTATTGGAATATGTTTGTGTTTTGTGCTGTAACTATTGAAGTTAATATCTGTTAATTAGAATAGTTTCTGGAATTTCTGTTAGTTTTTATTAATTAATTAATTAATTAATTAATTAATATTTTTTTGCTTTAAATTTCATTTTTTCTTATAAGCAACTTTTCCCAATAAAAAACTTTTTTATTGAAATTGGTTCAAATGAGTTGCTTATATAGAGCGTACACTTTATTTAATTGGGCAAGAAGTTTTGAGAATTAAAAAACTACATAACTTAAATAAAAAATTATTAGTATTTACTATTAATATTTCACTCGTATCTCGTATTGCTTTGGGGTTCAATTTTTCACTGATAAACAGAGGTAAAAACTAACCTTATCCCCCTCCTTCGACACAAATTTAAATCAAGACTTACAAATAGTAAACAATGAGGGATATGTAAATAAATAAGTGTTAATATTAATTTTAAAAAATATTCAAAAACATAGAATACACTATACTTACAAAAATTGCAAAACAAAACAAATTATGAGCCTTTGAAATAAATATGATGAAATTTCGCTTGTATTGATCTTCAAGTTGGCGGAAAAAACAAATCCCCTTTACACAACGGTTCGCTTATAAATAAGGTAAACACGCTTCATCTGGTCGTGTATGTGCCTACTATCATCTCCCAATCCTTACCCAGGCCAAAAGGCCTACTTTTCGAGATATAGTAAACACGTCATATTCCTCGGTTTTATCTTATACTTAATATATATTTACTTATTTAATTAAATATTATTGAAAATAATAAAAAATTTAAAGAAGAGTAGAATTAATCAATTTATCAAGACGATATAATATTATATATATATATATATATATATATATATAATGTATATTCTTCCAAGTGCTTAATATGATCATGAAAAATAATATTTGTTCCTGACCCTGAACTCACGTGTCAGTTGGATGAAATTTAATATTGATCAAGAATAATTCCATTTTCAAATTCTTTTTAAGTGAACCATCATTTTCTTGGTCATGATTTTTCCTTTTTATAACTACGAAGAAAATGATCTATTAAAAATGCAGGGGTAGCAGTAAATGAATGTCATTAAATATTGTTATTGTGGGTCGATATTCCCTGTGGATTTCCTTGAAAAAATGAAATTACGATGTTAATATAAAATATACAAAAAATTTTATCTAGTCAAATTGTATAATATATACATATATAAATTCAATTTTTAAAATGAAATGAAGAGAGAATATTTTTAGACTGATTTAAGAAAAGTTTTAGATCCATAGTTTTATTTTTTTATATATCTTAAGGCTTAACTCAGAGAATAAGACTCAATTATGAAACTCAACGACGAGATTTTAAACCTCATCAGATTACAAAAATATAATATAAATATAAATATAAATGTTATATTATCAAATAAATGCGAAATATGGCTAAATAGAGATAAGTAAGATAAGCCAATAAAAAAGCAGATTTAAAAAAATAAAAAATATTTATTATTATTATTATTATTATTACTAACTGATATTCGTAGTTCCAACTATTAAATTATCAAAATCTCTTGTTATCTATTTTAAATACCCGAATGAATAATATAATTAGTTTTTTGTTTTTGTTTTCTATAAATTTGTAATTATTAATATTATCGTTTAATACATATTTTTTGATTTATTTTATCGTTTTGAATTGAATAATAAAATATTAAAAATTACAAAACACAATTATCTAAATATTCTCTACATTTCTATTATGTACCTGGTTCACCGAGCTGCCCCTCGGTACTTTTAAAAAATATTCCTTATGAACTATGAATATTTAAGATTAAGATTATTATTATTTAGATATTTATTTAATTTGCTTATTTCGGTCTTATAAAAATTTTTTTGAGACAAAATAGACTCGCCGAATGCCACAGTCAACATTTTCAGTGCCTTGGCGCACTTTATTCCATTTTCTAACATTTTTAACACAAAACTTAATACAGATTCTTTGATCCATTTTTTTAAGTAAAAAAATCGAAGAGCACACAAAAATGTGACTAACTTTTTCAGTTATCAAAAACAAACTACTAATCCAAAATGGCTGATATAACAAAAAAAAATCGATAATCGAATGTACACAGCCCGCGTAAATTCAAAATTCATCATTTCTTTTGAAAACACCTCGTATATATATATATAAAAGATAATAAAATATTGTACATTACATGATTATCTTTTCCCAACAATAACATACTTTGTCCCCACTGCCATAACATCTATTAATTTAATAAAATTTGTTCTTCATTAAAATGTTAGTATTCTAGAAAATTCTTCAATTCAATTTTCTTCAATTGTTAATTATGAAATAAAATTTTGAATAATTTAAAAAATAAAAAGAGGAAAAATAAAGTAAATATAATTCTGAAAGATTTATTTAAAGGATTCATTATCTAAAAAAAGAGCACGCGATCGTAACAGCATTTACCAGTCACAATCTCTATGGATAATTACTAGAATAATTACTTCTTATTAAATTTATATAAACTGGTCTAACATTATGATATTTACTTATAAAAATAATAAATATTATTTTAATTAAAATGCATCTTTAAATATAAATGAAATGTTTTTTTTAATTTGCTTGTTATTCAATTTTTTCCTCGTGTTTGATTTACATGCAATGTATTTATCATATAAAGTGTTCTGATTTACTCATTTATTCACGATAGCGATAAACAAAGATGTTAGGGTAATTAATTTTTTTTTCTTTATTATATCTACATTTAATGATTTATTATTATATGTATTTTAGATATGTATGTATCTATTATGTATGTAACTATTATTATAAAAAGTAAAAATATAAAGATATTTCAATTATTCTTTTTAAAAACTTTGAAAAATATATTCAGGGACAAAAATAAAAAGTTTTAGTCTTTTCATGATTAAGTATCAGACAATGAATGCTTGAGGTAGGTAATAAAAATACCTGAATATGTTGGAAAGTTGATGACAGATGGATTTAGAAAAGATTTATTTTTATTTTATATCTTTCTACCTTCTTTTTTCTGATCTCTTCAACATTAAAGTTTTTGCTAAAAGAATCCTTTCATTTTTCATGAAATTTAGATAAAGTTTTTTTTACTTTCCCGCATACTTCGTATAAGGGAAGTATTGGAATCGTCAAAAATTTCGACTTCGAGATTTCGATAGATCTTGACGTTTTAGACCTCCCTGAGTCGGAAAATACCATTTTTCGAATTATGTGTGTGTGTATGTATGTATGTGTAATGTCTGTAAGCAAATTTACTCAAAAACTAATCAAGCTAGGACTTCGAAATTTGGTACACCGATATTATTCACAGTTTGTAGATTTCTATCAAAATTTCGTCAAAATCGGTTAACCGGAAGTGGTACTTTACCTACACTGGTTGCGCTTACCTTTCAAGTAAAGTACCAGTTTGCTTCGAGATATTTGCTTCATATTTTGTATATAGATTTAAAAATATGAAAAAAATTCAGATACCAAATTTCATCATGATCTGACTACCGGAAGTGACATTTTACCTATACAAGTAGCGTTTCCTTTTTACCGACCGACGATAGTAAGGGAGGTATTGTTTTCACGCCAAATTTCACCTGTGGATATTTTTAGGTACATATCTCCACGAATCATGCATTTTCTTAACAGAAAAAAGTATTTTTAGCATGATGTCTGTCCGTCCGTCCGTCCGTATAGATGTGTACAGCTTGAACGGCTCAACGAATTTTGATGAAATTTGGTATATTTACTTAATCCATCAGTATGATGAATTGATCAACTTTTGGTGCAAATCCGGAAACCGGAAGTGCTCGTATTGCCGATCGAAGAGAGGAAGTGAAGGGTTATTTTCATATCAAATTTCACGTCAGGACATATCTCCACGTGTTATGCACTTTGTATTGGTTTTATCCTCGAGAAAAATCATCTTCATTAGTTTTTTCTTAATTTAAAATTATATGACGTCACCCAGCACTTCATGACGTCACAGCCAGCCCTTATATATTATAGATAAAATAAAATTAAAAATATTTATATTATATCCATATCTGTTTTTTTTTACATTTAAAATATCAGTTAACCGGAAGTAGCACTTTATTCTATATATATATATATATAAGTCTAGGGGAGGACACTCCAGCTTATTTATTAAAGAAAAAATTATTAAAAATATTTAAAATCGATTGTTTTAATTTATTATAGTTTCTTTTATAAATATAATAATTCATAATTATCATTTTGAATTTGTATGTATTAATTATTCATTTATAGTATATTTATTCAATTATTAAATATATACTTGCCGTTATCGGCATCATATACTGCCGGCGGCTTCTAGCCGCTCGAGATTGATTATTAATAATAGTTTATAGGAAATTTTGTTTCAAATACTTACAAAACAACACAATGTTTAAATATAAAATTAATAACTTTATTCAAATAGTCGTAATATTTTTTATATTTTTATTTTCAATATTTAATAATCACAAAACAAAATTTTATTGAAATGAAGTTAGTAACAAATTAATAATTTTGATAGGTTTCTTTTTATGTTAATTATGTTTAATAAATTCTATTTTATGATAAAAAATAATATTAATATCAAAAATTAGAATAAGTTTTTTATTTTAAATTCTATAAAAATGGTAAATTGTAAAATTCTAAATTTGTAGCTAACTTCATAATGTTACAGACACTTCATATATACAGGAAATTATATATATTGATGATATATTTATAAAGTAAAAATAAAAAAAAGAATAAATTCTAATTAAATAAAATTTATGAGCAAGATTACGATGGATCTATAATTTTATGGTCATTCCGATTAACAGAAACCTTATGACTATCGAGATCAATCATACTCGTATCACATCTGAGGAAAGAAAATTGATATCCAGCAATTTTCATCGATTTTGTAAAATGTATTTAGCAAGTTAACCTTTTAATGAAACAGTCAGTAGCTTTTAATGATATCAATCCATTGTAAATCCTCACCTAAAGGATTGTTCGCCCTTTTCACCCCTTAGCAATGTTGGGGTATTGATTTGTTCAACGACGTCACTACCACGTGACTAACAATTTAAGCGGGGGTGTGTTCTGACGTCATAGAAGCAGGTCGGGTACAGTATCTTGGTTCAGTGGGATAAGTATCTGTCAAAGGGGTTTCAAATGTGTAGGCGGGATAAAGGCGAGATATCATTTCATTTTATACATCCAATTTACTCTCTCTTTCTCTCTCTTTCTCTCTATATATATATTATCTCTAAATAAAATCTGAACTTAATTTCCAAAATGTTACTATTACTGACCTACACGGATACATTTACAGAAAAATCAACCAATCAAAATCTTTTCTTTTTATAGAATAAAATTGAGAGAGAAGGATGAAAATTTTAATGTTTTCTTTAATTTCTTTAAATTAATTCGATGCTTTACGCATACTCATTTATTTAATATTTATCTTTTGTAGAAATATGAAAACTATAATTTAAAGGTTTAATATTTAAAGGGTTTTTGATAATTTATAGAAAATATTTTGATTAAGAATATATATAAGAAAAAATTTGGAATCATTCATTAAGTAAAATATTAAGAAGAATGTTATTTTCTTCAAAGTCTATACAATCCTAGTTAAAGAATTATTTGTTGTAAAATAAAATTTTATTAAAGAGAAATAATTACGATAAAAAATAGTGGGTATATTTTTCTATACCTCAAACTTGTCGAGTTTTGTGCCTACGAACTATGATTGGCGGACAGCATTGGTTTTACGCTATCATTTGAAGAAAACTGCGGCAGAATTGCATATAATCCTTGACAAAGCTTATGGTGAACATGCTCTTGGCAAAACTCAATGCTTTGAGTAGTTAAAAAGTGGTGATTTTGACCTGAGAAACGAGGAGCGTGGGAAACCACCGAATGAGGAGTATAATATATTATGAGCTACTAAAACCTGGCGAAACCGTTAACACTGATCGCTACCAACAACAAATGATCGATTTGAATCGAGCAATATATGAAATATGTAAAAAGGAAACAAAAAGTCTTTTTGCTCCATGATGATGTCACCTCACACACCGCAAAACGGGTCACGGAAAGATCGAGGCATTCAATTGAGAACTACTAGCGCATGCGCGTATTCTCCAGACTTGGCTCCGACTTATTACCATTTATTCGTATCATTGGGACATGCACTCATAACCGTGGCATTTATAAACTGCCGAAGAGGTGGGAATATTGTATAAATTCTAATGGAGACTATTTTGAATAAAATATTTTTTATAATTTTCAAATAACAGACGTGCAATTTTTACAAAAAATTTCGGTTTCATATTTTTATACCTATGTATATACAATAAAGATTGAAGATTTTTAATATTATAAATAAATATTTATAGAAATTTTAACTTCAATTATCAAATTTATAGAAAGTGAAATATATATATGTATATGTATTAAATTAGTCATAACTACTTCACCAAAGCAAATGACATTTACATTCAAGATTTATTAAGTTATGAACATTTTTTTATATAAATTATTAAAATAAACATTCCAACCATGTCCGGATTAGTTGATTTTAATTACTTATTTATTTATTATTTTTTTTTTGATCTTGTTCCAGATTTTTTTAAAGATACGGATGTCTAAATGTGCCAAATACATAAAGTCATAAACAACTCATTTAATCAAGATAAAATCGAATCTAAATTTATTGAAGAATTAAGGTAAGAAATTAATGTAACATTTTTGATTATATATTTTTCTTTAAAACAGATTATAAGCTCCAACCTATTATATTTTAAATTTTAACAAGTAACTTTTATTTCAAATATAAAAATATATCCTTATATATATTCTTATATATGTATAATAAGTCATCTATTCTGAATGAGGTCGTATTAATAGTAAAATATGAAATTGTTTCAAAGTGTTCTTTGTTTCCCCATAATAATAACCTCATAATTCTGAACATGTTTTATTTTATAGTCTATGCTTTTGTGTTTCTTATTCATTATTCATTGTAATATTTTGTAAACATTTTAGTTAATTGATATTAAGTAATTTTTATTAATTCATAAGAAATAAATAATCTCATAACATACCTAAATATAAAAGCACTTATTGGTATTAAAATGAAAATTTGTATATACGTTTACTTCTTTTTTTAATAAATATTTGAAATTGATTCATATTATACTAGACAAGCTATTTATGTATGGTTACTTAATCAAAACCACCTCTCATCTAAAGACGCATTTATTGCGCGCCGATAATTAGTTTGAAGATCAGGAAAAATGCTTATAAGATGTTTCGTCGACGAAAATATCATTGGCTGTGATGTAACGCGAAAAATTCGAGACGCGAAAAGCATTTTAAATCACGAATACTTAAATCATCCCTTCATGAAAGAAACATCTTTATAAATATTTTTAAAAAGAATCTTTTTAAATTCTCTCTCAATGCAATGACTATTTTTTTAACAATATTCATTAATCTATAATAGTAAATTAATTAATTGTATTACACTTTATTTATTTTAATACAAGTAGAATAAAAAAATTTGACTCCAAATTAAAATTGTCAAAATAAAAAATACTTTCAAATATTCCCAATTTAAAATGAATACTTCAAAATTATATAAATATAAAAAAAAAAATTATAAAATAACGTTTTCCCAATGGACTAAAAAGAATAAAATAATTTTTCTATAAGCCTGACAAAGTTTATGGATGAATTGCTTCATATTCAACGAAAAACGTTGGGCGCATTTAGTTTTATTTATTCATATGAAAAATAAATTAATTTGATAAATTTATTTAATATAACAAGAGAAATAGAAAGAATGAAGTTATAGGAACATTTGCAAATTGAATAAAACAAAAAATATATTAATCTTCTAAAATTGATTTTATGTATTTATGTTAAGTAAATGTTATTATTGAATAATAATTATTATATTATAATTATAAATAAATAATTTTTATTAATATAAGATTTTATAAATGTATATAGGATATTGTAGTCATATTGTTTTCATAAAAAAAGGTTTTCTTTGTTTCATTTCTCTCAAGACATTTATAAAAAAGGATCTTTTGAGGGGAAAACTCCCCCTACTTCATCGACTCTAGCGCTGATTAAGAAGAATTCTTCATTAATTTTAATTACATTCAAAATGAAAATCTAATCTGAAATCAATATTTATGCTTCAGAATTCGTTGAAAAAAATTTAATCGAAGCTATACAAAAGGAGTTAGTTGCTAAAAGTAAATAATCGCTAATTAATTACAATTAATTAATTATAATTCAATTATATTTCTTCTATACCTTCTAGAGATGGATTGAAATATCTATACAAATTTTCAAAAGACTATGAAAAATCGATTTAAATTTGTCAAAAGAGCGAAGAGACAGTCAGAGAGATAGACAGAGAGACGCCAAGTGAAGTTTGAGAAAAACGTTATAAAAAGGAAAACATATTAGAAACTGCAATTCAGTATTTAACGTTTTAGAACACTTTTCATGCCAATGTATTTACATATATTTATAATTTTCTCATTAATGGCTTTAGAAATTTAATTTGAACCCACTTCATCAATGTCGAATTAAATTATCTTTAATATCAGTAAAAATGTATTCATTTTCATGCAAATTGTGCTAAATTTATAAAAATAAACTCTTAATAAAGTTCCTTTAATTTATTTTATTTTTTTTTTTATTTTTTACATAACTATCGGATTCTTAATAATAATAATAAGTAATTATAAACGAATTTGATAATTAACTTTAAGAGATAATTGTAAATTTGTGCAAAATATTAAAGTTAAGTAATTGTTATTTAACTTTTGTTTTGTGTCCTTCAAAATGAAAATTTTTCAAAATCTTATCACATTAATGTCACATAGATTAGATATTTTTCAAACATTAAAAAAATAGATTATTTCGATTTATGTATATTAACAAATCTGAAATAAGTAGTGTTGTGTAGTGTTTTATATATAAAATCATCATCATATAATATTTTAAATAAATTATATATATTTTAAATGGTTGTATTATATGGGTGTGAGGCATGGTCTATGGAGGAGACGAGAGTAGATTTAGATTATTTGAGAATAGGATTCTGCGAAGTATTTATGAGCCAAAGAAAGATGAGGTCACCGGGGAATGGCGGAGAATGGATAATGAGGAATTGCATGACCTCTATGCATCGCCAGATATAGTTAGAATTATAAAATCGAGAATGCTGCGATGGGCAGGGCACGTGGCTAGAATGGGAGAGGAAAGAATGGCGAAAAATATATCGGTAGGGAGACCGAGTGGAAAACGTCCGCTTGGAAGACCAAGGACGCGGTGGGTGGATAATGTAGGAAGGGACGTGAGAGAGATGGGAGAGGGTAGGGATTGGAGGGTTGTGGCTCAGAATAGGGATATTTGGAGAAGTGTGGTTGCTGCGGCCAAAAACTTTCGAGTTCCGTGGAGACACAGAGATAGATTTTAAATTTTTCTATATATTATATTAGTAACTATTTCCATGAGCAGCTACTAAAAGAAATTTTTTTTAAAAATGAGTTCAATACCTATTCATCTCAAAAATTCGCTAATATATGAATTCCATAAAAATTTGTGGACCTCTTTCAAGATCGTAATGATGGTACATATGTACTAAGTATGTGAACCTATATACAATTTTCACTAGTCTAATCGGATTAGATGTGTATATATAATTTAATTGATGTTCAAAAGAAAAATTTATCAATGTCTCTCTAGAATTGTCAAATAATTTTATGTTAATTTTTTCATCTGACAATGATAACCTTCATTTCACGATGATTCTATATATATCCAATTATATGTCATTAAGAAAAAATATTCTTATTTTATCAATAGTTATATGATATGATATATAATATTGGTTAATTATATCAATTAGTTATAATAACATTCATTATTATATATGTCAAAGTGTGAATTTGTCACATTGTCTTGTCCTCTCCAATTACCACCTTTTAAAGTAGATATAAACCTATGTATAACTTATAGTATATAGTATATTTTCAATAATATCAATTAAAATGATTATATAAACATCATGAAAATATATTTAGTTTTTAACTAAAAAATGAGCTGTGTCCAGGGACCGACGATTTGAAATAAATTAATTTCCAAACAACAAATATTTAAAATATATAAAAAAAAATATTTTTAAAACTTGAATTCAAATGAGTAAATTATATCTTGGTTTTTATTTTTAGTTTAATTATTCAATTATTAATTACTACTATATTTTAAGTGAAATATTTACAGACAATGAATATAAAATTAATACTTAGGAAATTAGTACTTTCCGGATATACCCCAAAAGTTGATGAATTAATGCTAATGATGCATTAAGTAAATATACCAAATTTTATCAAAATCCATTGAGCCGTTCAAGCTATACAAGTCAATACTGACACATAATGGACAGACGGACTGACAGACAGACAGACATCATACTAAAAATACTATTATCTGTTAACAAAATGCATGATTCGCGGAGATATATAAAATTCTTCACATGTGAAATTTGGTGTGAAAACAATACCTTCCCTTTCTATCGTCGGTCGGTACAAACATGATTTAAAAAAAAAAGATTAAAATTAAGAGTTAAAAAATCTCGTCCTAATTGAGTTATTGGATTAGAATCAAAGAAGCTTGCAAAAGAAAAATCATCAGAGATAAGTAAAAACAAACACAAACAATCTCGTACTCACTCAATTATTTCCCATCAAACGAGGATAAACAAGGATAAACAAAGATATTATTGTTTCAAGGATCTACCCTTATAATAGAAATGAATTCACAAAACCGGCATCCAATCGAATTCATACGCCCCTAAAGATTATGCAACCATCAAATATTTAATGAGTTAATATATTATTGAATATATATTTACTATAAATTTCAAGTAATTTTGATTTTATTAATACTTTTAAAAATTAATTTAATTCATATTTCTAAAAAAAAAATCAAAAATAAATTTTATATTTAAATGATTATACATCTTAAAATTGTTTCATTTATAATGATTTTATGTAAATAATACAGAAATTTTTTTTTAGTAAAATTTATTTATATTCATAGAAAATAAATCAATAAATCTTTATTATATAATTTAATAAATAGAAACAAAAATTAAATTTTAATTTTAATTGATAAAAATGATTTTTTTTCTTTGTTTCTAAATAAAATAGGAAATTCAATTGTGTTAGATAATAATGGAACGTCTTAGTAACAAGTTCCTGATTTAATTTAATTGAACAGTCTATATTCTAACTTTGTGATTAATTGTTTGTGCAAATAAAAAATAAATCTCTTCATACATCTATCGACTATTCAAAGTATTTGATGGTGAAATATAAATGAGCAATGCAAATTGTATAAAAAGATTATTAATACATTAAAAAAAAACAACTTAATTGTAAAATTAAATTTTTTATGGGATATTTGAATTGGATTTGGCTTGATAGAGAGAAGCAACTTAATATAAATATTATTTCTTTTTTTTATGTAAAATATACGGGGTGTCTCTAAATGAATATCAAAGTTTTAACGTTCTTTTAATATTTAGTACATTAAACTTATAATGATAAATGATATTTCAAATGAAAGAGCAACTAAAACAGTTTTAGCAAGAACCTTATAAGTGTTTAGTGTGAGCACCATTTGTCACACGGCACACATCAAGTCTATAATCGAGTTCTTCCCAAAAGTCTACCGGTAGCGGAGGCACATACACTCGATCTTTAATGAAGACTTAAGGAAGGAATCAGATCTGGTGAACGTGGAGTCCATACAAGCTTTGTCGTTAGATCCCATGCGGCCAATCCAGCGGTTGGGTACAGAGGCGTTTAACCAATCTTGTACTGCGTTATGCCAGCGAGGAGGGGCACAATTTTGTTTAAAAATGAAGTTCTCTGGTTCATGTTCTTCCAACTTAGGGAAGAGCCATTGTTGCTCTATAGCTCTAGTGCAATGATTCTCAATCTTTTTTTTTACTGCGGTACACTTAACGGTTTAAAAATGTGGAGGTACACAAGAAAAAGATAAGTGTAAAAGTCATTTACTTATTTACCATATTGTAAAAATTGAAAAAAGTCGAAAATGTTTAAGAGCCTGATCCCAAAAACTTTTTACCTTTTTTTCACCAGAATCATATTGAAAAAAGTCGAAAATGTTTAAGAGCCTGATCCCAAAAACATTTTACCTTTATTTCAGAACCATATTGAAAAAATTGAAAAAATGTTTAAGAGCCTCTTTACATTTGTAAAATTTGGCGACACATTTTGAAAATCTCGCGGCACGCAAATACAGTCTCGATACAGTGGTTGAGAATCACTGCTCTAATGTATCAACGTAAGAGGGTAAGAAGTCTAGGGGATTGCGACAGAAACTGTTTGAGTTGCTCTTTCATTTGACATATCATTTATCACTGTAAGTTTAATATACTAAATATTATAAAGCGTTTAAACTCCGATATTCTTTTAGATACACCCCGTATAATAAGATTGAAATTTAATGGCTTAGTTATACATAAGGAAACCAATTTTCCTCTAAAAGTACTTATATAAGTAGATTCATAATCTATTTTCCAAATTTTAAATATTACTAAAATACATTTATTTTTAATAATTTTCTTGGTTAATCTTTACCACTAAAACATCATAACATTTATAGTTTAATACAATCAAATATTCTTTTTAATAATCATTGGTTGTGGTTTATGTATAATTTAAAAAAATTTTTTTTTTATTTTATAACTTTATAGATGTATTTATAGTATATGGGAAAAACCTATATAAATTCGTATTTTATTAAATTAATGAATTAAATATCGATTATATTTTATTGAATTATTTTTTCATTTTAAATCAATATAATGGTTTTATGCATTATAGCCCGATTTATGGTTCATATAAGTAAGTATATACGTAATATGAAAACTTGAACATTATTTTTATAAAATTTCAGTTAAAAAATATAATGTTTATTTTTTTAACTTAATTGTATTACTTAAATTTATTTATTTATTTATTCAATTCCAATTTAATTAATAGTATACTTTTAAATTCTTATAATTAATATAATAATATTAGATTAAATGACAAATGTTATGGTTATATTATTATAATAGATTTTATATACCTCTCTCTAAATCAACCGAATCGATTTGTGTCTTATATATTTTTATTTCAATTAAAAATTGCATTTTTTCTTTTTAAAACTATACTCACATAATATATTTATTTTTGAAAATAAATTTAAATAAACTTTCTATTTTTCAATATATTATAAAGACAAATCACTCTCATTAATTTGTTTTATTGAAATTTTTAATCAATTTTAAAACAAAATTATTTCAAAAATTCCTTGCAGGGTTTCAACATTAAAAATAAAGATAAAAAAATTAATATTATTAACTGGTTATATGTTACCTATCACATCATATACTATTCAATCTTGGAAATATTTTTAAATACCCCTTTGAAGTATTAGTCTGTAGATAACATTCTAATTTTAATTAAATTAATATATCAAAATACTTATCTAAAAATATTTTTAGTTATTCATTTCATTATAATCGTCTATTAATTATACTAAAATTGCATTAAATTCAATGGAATCTTATCAATAAATCATTACGTATGTTGTTCCAGTATTTGTTTATTCAACAAATGATATAATTAATCCAAGAGTGTAATGATTAGATAACAATTATATATCTGAAAGGGGAGGACCATCTCTATATATCAATCTGCTTTCTCTCTCTCTTACACTATTTTTATAAGAGCTTATTGACGTATATAAAATTTCCAATGTCAGATTGAATGATTGAATAAGATAATTTGTCATTGGAACACTTCCTTTTTTGTAATTTAAATTTTCATTTGTTTTTCTCTGCCTACGTTTATTTTTCTTATCAACAAAATATATACGATTCAATTTTTTCCACTTTAGAAAATTTGTTAAATTAGTTTCTCAATTAATCAATCTAATGGAATTGATGAATTTAGTATATTTAATTGAAATCATTCATTTATTTATTTTTTTATTTTAATTTTACTAATTGAGAGAAAATAGGAGTTGGATGGGTGTAGCTCTGGATAGGAAGATGTGAAGAAAAATGGTTGCTGTGACCAATAACTTTCGAGTTCAGTAGAGCAACAGAGATAGATAGATAGACTTTTTCTAATAATTTATGTATATCAAAGACATTTATTGGAATATTGAATATAAAAATTATTAAATTAAAATAAATAATTCAAAAAATGAGTTTTTAATAATTAAAATTATTAATATGATTATATTAATATATTCGAATATTAATCTAATAATATTGAATTGACAGATTTATTTTATAAAAATTGATAAATAATTTTTCTACATTTTCAAGTCGTACGTTTAGTATATTAAGATTTTGTGTTAGTTATTACTAATGTATATTTATGGGCGCCACAGGGTGAGAGGATAGCGTAGCTGGCTCATATTCTCGTAGTCCCGGGTTCAAGTTCCGGGCCTGGCAAGGGAATTTCTCTAACTGGGTTCTATGGGACAAAGTCAACCCAGCCTCCATGATCATACTTGATAAAAAGTAGCGCCTCCGATCAAGAAAATCAAGGTAAAGGTTGTTAGGACCCGTTCTACTGATCATAGGATACCTAATTGATATAACCGTCTTGATAGGCATTGTCCTTGCGTAGGACGTTCAAAAATCAGAGGTTTATATATATTAATACAATTAATAATAATTAATAGATAAATAGATATAATGAAGATCCATTTTATATTATGATTAAGTTTTTCAAACATTTCAAGCATTTTATTAGAAATGTTATCTTTGAGCAGTTCTATTAAGAATTTATTGACATCGTAAAGAAAGAAATAATTTCTTTCGGATTATTATGTTTTTTCCTATTTATCTGATGTTATCTTTTATAACCGTCATTCAATCACCTTAACCAATTAGTAGTTTAACTTTGAATGGTGTAACCTTGACAATTAAAAGAAATCGTTACCAATTCCAATTTCCACCTTACTATACTACCTATTTTGTTCAAATTCAACAGGACAAATGAATAGAGGTGTAACAAGGATATTACGAGCATGGTGCGTGCTATGGACGCCAACTGAAGGGAAGGGGGGGGGTGCCCTAAAAATATTTATATAAATATAAATATTAAAAAAATACGTAGGCAAAATGAGAAATGGAAAAATGCAAGATGAAATAACTTGTTCCCAAAATAAACATCAAACCTATTGCCCGAGAGAGGTGCGAGATCGATGTTTGTCATTGTCACTATTTACCCTAGCTAGATACTCCTCTGCAAATGAAGAACATATTTTAATGAAAAATATACAAATCAGCTGTAATTATATATATATACATGTAATCATTATGTTATTCTTAATTTAAATTAGATATTAATTATATTTTTAAAATTCTTATTATTTGTTTATAAGAATATATATAGGTGTTATGTTGATGACAGATATATCTTATCTTATTATACTAGAAAAAATTGTATACCAATATATTTGTATATATATTTGTATTTTTGATATATAAAACCGCTTTTTTTTTTGAAATTCACACCATAGATAATATTTATAAAGAAAAATCGATCTGTATTGGTTTCAGTCTCGGGAATAATCATCTTTGTTTGTTTTTTCTTAATTTAAAATAAGAATTTTAATAATAACAAAAATTTTAATAATATTTCGTAATCAAATTACGAAATATATATTATGTTATATCCATAGGCCATACTTTTCTGTCTTTCGGTATATTACGGGCGTTTAAGGGCTGTATGTTTTATGACTATTTTTTTTTAAATTTATGTTCTTTTAAATTAATTGAAATTGTTTCATCTATTTAGTCGTTTATTTATTTTATAAATAATAATCTTAATCTTAAATATTTATAGTTCATAAAGAATAATTTTTTTAAAGTAGTGAACCAGGTAATTGTACTTATATAATAAAATTCATATTATTGAAAATTTATTCTTTTCATTCACATGAATTTCAAATGAAAATGTGTATAATAAATTAAAATTTGATATATCAACAAATTAAAATAATAATTACAATTGATTATAATTTATAACTTACAATAAGATTATATTTATAAAATGTTAAAAAAGTTTTAGATAATAAGAATTTTGAACAAATATCACTCATATAACCTCTACAATCAAAAGTTTTTAATTTATATATTCTTAAAGAAAAACTAAATCATCATAATGAGATGCGTGATACTATCTATCTATCTCTGTGGCTCTACGAAACTCGAAAGTTCTTGGTACCTCACCTCCATCCAACTCCTATTCTCTCCAATCTCTCTTACATCCCATCCTACATTATTGTTTCCCAATCGGTATCCCCACAAATAGATTTTTAACCAGTCTTTCCTCTCCCATTTTGCCATGTGTCTTGACCGTTGCAACCTTCTTGATATTCTGACCCTAACCATGTCTGGAGATGCATAGTGGTCAAACTATAAGCTAATAACTGATATTTCTGTACTCAATATTATCTATAGATTAGTTAAATTGTAAATAAATAATAATAAACGATTAATTGTTATTTAATCTCAATTATCCTAGATTATTTAATAACTAAAAGTTTTATCAATTTTATTTTATATAAATGAAATTAGTTTTTATTCTTACAAGAGACAAAATGTTGATTTTTGCTAAAATAAAAATTTAGATTCCCAAATAAATTGGAATACTTTTTTCGTAAAATATTCATTATAATGTTATATAGTTAATACAATAAGAATTTTTAAAGAATTCAAAATAAAATCATAAATAATCAGAAAATTGAGAGAGATTGAATAAACAGAAATTAAATCAATTGATGATATTATAACAAAATTATGATAATTTTAGTTTTAATCATAAAATACTTTTAATAGAATTTAATTTTTATTTTTTTAGAACAAGAAAATAATAGAGAAAAATTCACCAAAATTTAATTTAAATAAAATAATGATTAATTTTTACAATAAAAATTTAATATCAACTTTAAATAAAGAAGTGATATAATTTTAATTAATTAATTAATGGATTCAATAAAAATACACTTATATTTTTATTATGATAAATATATGTTTGTAAATTGAAAATAAAAATAAAATCTAAACAAAAATATTTTCTCTCTTTTACTACAAAACTTGTAATTTTATACCTTGATAACAAGCTTTAAAGATATTCTTATATTATCACACTCTTTCAAAAAACAAAACAATGATACATATTCTGGAATTTGACACAAATAATGAATGAAACCTCACTAACACTAACCTTAATACATTAAAAAGAAAGTAGACTCTTAATCAAGTATATAGAATCATCAATTTGATAAATGAATGAGTCACAGATTAAAAAATGTGCGATTTTTATAGAATTAAAAATTAATTTAATAAATTTAAGTAATCAAATGACCTAGTTGAGAAAAATTGATAAATAATTGATAGATATAAGACAGTTAAAATATTTTTCTTTTAAATGAGTAGGTTTCATTGATTCATTGATTCAAGAATTGAGTTTTGCTTAGTATTTCAATTTTTCAACAAAATAATAAATGTGAATTAAAATATTAATAATAAAATTATTTATTTACCATCTGTATATTTTTTTCAAAATTATATATATATATATATATATATATATACATTAGATTAGCATTAGATGATTATATTATTGAAAATGCTACAAATATATTGTAAACTAGCGGCGTTTACAATACAATTTTACTTAAATGTTAATTAGTTATGATATTTTTAAATTATAAATTGTTTAAAAAAATTTTACATTTATTGTACCTATAATTGGGATGCAAAATTATCTGGATCAATGACAAAAAAAATTTAAATTTAAATTTATACTTTATGAAAATACTTGTATAAATCTTCGTTAAAATTTATGAGCTGATTTTGATAATTAATTATTAATATTTTGTTAATAAAAAATAATATTAAAAAGTATAATTATTATAAAAATATATTTAACTATCATTTTCCTCTTATTATTTTAACAATTGTACTTATTTTCAAAAAAATATTTTGAAATTGACAATTTAATTCATATAGTCAAATTTTTTTATAACGTTTTTATCATTTTCGCTTCATGTCTGTCTGTCTGTCTGTTCGCTCTTCTGGCAAATTGAAATCGATTTTTCATCAACTTTAAATTTAGCTAGACTTTTGAAAAATCTTATAGATATTTCAAAGGATCCCTAAAAGTTATAGAAGTAATATAATTTAATTAAAATTAACTATTGACAAAGAATCAACTATCCTTGTGGATAAATAAATATTATAACTCATTATGGGTAAACGAGCAAAAACCCGCCGAAAAACGTTTGGCGTATTTAGTTTTCTTTTGCTATCTATTTTATTTCTATGCAATTAACTTCCTTTATAGACCTATAATTTATATAAATACTTACATACCACACTAAAACACTTCATTAACAAGTGACAAGTTTCTTCTGATATAATCAACTGTTTTGACTTTTATTGATAATATGTAAATTTAAGAAAATAATCATTCTTTTAAAATTTGTTACATACTTTGATATAAGTATATTACATTAAAAAATAATAAAGATTCATTTCTTAGTTCTCAATCTATCAATTTTATTGCATAATAAAAAATTTTGTCAGTTTATGTGTTTAATAAAATTTTTATTATTACAAAAATTTGACTTGATGTTTCATATAAATAAATAAAACTAAATCCGCCCAACATTTTTCGTTTTATATTAAGAAATCCATCCATAAACTTAGTCAGGCTTAAAGAACAATTATTTTATTCTTTTTAGTCCATTTTATAAATTTTTTTTATATTTATATTATTTTGAAATTCTATTTTTTATTCATTTATTTATTCTATTTTTTTTAAAAATAAAACCGATATATATATTATTGACTTGCTTATCATATTCATTTTTCAATTAAGATATTAATAATATATCATATTTACATTTTATATGATATCAATTTTAAGAGTAAATGTAACATGAATATTTTTTTTTAGAACAAGACTCACAAAACGATCAATAATAACTTCTTCATAATACTCGTATATTACTTGTATTTAGTGTTGAATAAGTAAATGCAAAAAGTATATTTTTCCCTTTGTAGAAAATAATATTTTTGTTTTTTAAGATTTATTTAATTTATAATTTATAATTTTTTTTAGGATTAGTTTGAGAGTTGTCATGCCAACCAATGTATTCGTTTTATGTAAGTGTAAATGACTCCTGGCATTTCATTCGCAGGGCCATACACAAGGACGTACAAACAACCAAGCTATTTTAAGGAGGGTGTCTAACGAGCAAAGAAGACATGCCAAAGTCACTAAAACATAGTATGTGTCATATACATGTATGAATATATATAAGCTCTCAAGATGGATTACCACTCACACATTATCAAATAAGATTAATAGAAAATACTACAAGTGCACAATAAGAGTTAAACAAAAAAAAAAAAAAAAAGGAGAAAAAAACAAAACAAAACAAATAAAAAAAAGGATTAATTTAATGGAATAGGATGATCCCCCTCACCCTCTATTCAATTCATATGAATCTTGTATGGCAAAATGAAATTTAGTTTAGTCAATTTTTCCAAAACTTTGATTTATGTATAAAATTAAATTTATTTTTTTTTATTTATGTCAGAATTATTTATCAAAAGTTATTTATATAAGTTTTAAATACTGTTTGAATATTAAATGTTTTATCGATTGATTGATTTTTATTTTTTAATGTCATTTCCGTTATATTTTCAATGTTAACCAAATCAATTTGTCAGCAAAGAAAGAAATAAAAGAAAAATCAATTTGATAAAGTTCACAAAGAAGATTTCTAATGAATTTCGGATGCTCTGTTAAATATTTATTTAGGTAAATCCATTGTGTGATGGATTGTAAAATAAAATCGGTCTAGAAGATGTCAAATCTGACATGGACACGATTTCAGTTGACTTAAACGATGAATACAAACAAAAAGTCAAAAATAGCCGGAGTGAATCGTACTCCACGAGGGTTTGAATGGAAGGGAGGGTGGGGGGGGGGGGTAGTGGAGAACGACGACACCCAGTTTAAATGAATCGATTCACGGGCCATGCTTCAACTCCAATTTATTAATGGACATTTGCTTCTGGCCTAATTTTATTTTTCAACTAAATATTTATGATAAAAGCGGGTTGATTTGATTTTTAAAATTTTTATTTTTATATTTTTTTTATTTTTTTTTTTTTAATTAAGCACATGGGATTGGAGCTTACCTCCACCATTCTGTTGACATAAATAAGGGAATCGCCAAATATTCCCAAGACCGACACTATATCCAATTATACTGAGAAAGAATTGCATCTTGTTGTCCCAAGAGGCACGTTCGGGGCCGTCGTTGGGCTCATCGCCGTCCATCAAAGTTCCAACCATTCCTCCAGGACCTCCACCTGGACCTATACTATCGCTAGGGCTAAGGACAATTGTCACATTGGTGCCCCCTCCTGAACTGGTAATTGGACCCATCACCAGGCCGCCGTCCAGGTTGGAGGAATCGCCTCCATCGTTTGGCAAGGAGCGAGGAGGAGCTGCGCCAGCCGTGCGATTCAGGGGGGCCAATTCATGACCGTTGCGGTTTTCGGCTTTGACCACCATGATTGTTGTAATTTAATAGAAGGTACAATTTTCACTAGGATAATAATCAAAAGTACAATCACTTGTAAGCATCGCTGGGGATGTTAACGATTGCACGGCAACTGACGGCTCTGACTGGACTGGCGGCTACCAGCTCAAACCATGCGGTGGGAGGGGGAGGGGAAAGAGGGTGGGCATGCGCGCTGGAAAATCATCCCCAATCGAACCAAAGACCTTCTCGAGGACCTTTTCCAAAACGAGGAAAAAATTCAAAAAACACCCATTCCTGCATCACATCTTGATAAATCAATCTCTTCTCTTTGCTTTCTCTCTCTCTCTCTCACCCTCCTCTTCCCAAAATATAAATATCTCTTTTAATAAATATTTTATATTTTCCAAACTCTTTTATTATACACTTATCAACCTAGCAGGCATTTTAATTATAAAAGTCAAAAATATTCAATGATCTTGGATGCGATCTACATAATAAATTAATTGATAGGTAGATCACATGTTACTAAAAATAAAAATATTTGATAATCAAATAATCCTATTAATATATTCCTTATAATCAAAGAAAATAATCAAAGAAAATATAGAATTCATTCGAAATACTCTAGAAAGAAAATATTTATAATTCTTGTTTGCTGTGATTGAAACTCATTGCGCAATAGTTAACATGCCAAAAAGGAAAACCACCCTAAAATCGAGTTCGAATAGCAATCGACAACCCCGTTCCACCTGCCAGGAGCATGACGTCAGTGTTGGGGCCGTATTGAATGAACGGCCTGCGCCGACGCAGACTTTACCAATGAGGGGAGGTTGCTGATGAATAATGGGAGAGATTTCATCCATCTACCCTCCATATTGTGGCGCGTCTTCAATATTCTCGTTTTTTTCTTATCATTTGATATTATAATTTATAATCATTATACTTAAAATATACCTATCGAGAATTCACTCACTAATTCGTTACAATTTTAAACTAAATAATAACATTTTTATTTTATAATATATATATAGTCTTTCTTATAATTTCATTAAATTGAATATAATATAGATATTTTAATAAAATTTCCATTGAATGAGAATCATTTCAAATTATCGAAAATTAAAAGTAATTAATACATAAATGTAAAGATTATGAAAGATTCAAATTTCAAAATTAAAGATTATAAAAATTATTTTATTATATATGAAAATTTAATATTAAAAACAATTAAAAATTCAAATTTTGAATAAGATAAATTTATAATAGATGAATTCACATAAAAATAGATATGTTGGAAAAATTTATTTCAATGGTGTAATAAAAATAGAGAAAACAAGACCTAGGAATATCGCCTCGAGGTTGTACTAAGGGTTCTTTTACTAAGGGGGACTTGTATTGAGGGGAAAATGTGGGAAGCAGAGGCAAGTCGAGGAGAGAGTATTTGGCATTAAGATAATTAACTTTCAAAATAAGATTAAAAGTGTTTTATATATTTTTTTTTATTTATTTATTTTTTATAGTTTTGCAACATTAAAACAATAACAATCTTACCCAGCGAAAATCTGCAGATTATTGATTTAGCAAAAGTGAAAAGATTAATCAATACAAAAAGCACCTGCAAAAATAAATTATATAAATAATTAGAATCCATAAAATTATAATAAATAAATATTTTCTTAAAATTTAAATTAGATTTTAAAAATAATTTTAAAATTTTTTGTAAATTAGGAGTAATATAGTTATTTATAGTTATAGGTAAGTAATTTAATGAAAAGAAAAAAAATTTTTAAATTATTTTTTAATTAATAATCATTTGAACAACTCATTCGTTTTTTTTCTTGTTAAATGATTTATTAAAAATAAATATATATTTCTCTGTAACTTTATTTATTTTTTTATGGAATGTAGAATAACGTATAAAGCTTCCCCTTAATATTAAACAGTCTAAAATTACGAGAGAATCAAAAAATGAGCTGTGGCCAGGCATAGAATCGACCGACGATTTGAAATAAATTAATTTCCAAACAACAAATATTTAAAATATATAAAAAAAAATATTTTTAAAACTTGAATTCAAATGAGTAAATTATATCTTGGTTTTTATTTTTAGTTTAATTATTCAATTATTAATTACTACTATATTTTAAGTGAAATATTTACAGACAATGAATATAAAATTAATACTTAGGAAATTAGTACTTTCCGGATATACCCCAAAAGTTGATGAATTAATGCTAATGATGCATTAAGTAAATATACCAAATTTTATCAAAATCCATTGAGCCGTTCAAGCTATACAAGTCAATACTGACACATAATGGATAGATGGACTGACAGACAGACAGATATCAGGCTAAAAATACTTTTTTCTGTTAACAAAATGCAAGATTCGTGGATATATAAAATTCTCCACATGTTAAATTTAGGGTGAAAACAATGCCTTCCCTTCCTATCGTCGGTCGGAAAAAATAATTTGTGTTCATAATAAAATATCTGATGATACTAATAATTTTACTTTTCATAAACGTGAAATTAAATTTAGAGATATAATAATTTTTATCTTCTTTCATTTCTATATATTTACTCATTATTAAGAAATTAGCATTTATATTTCTTTTATCATTATAAAACATTGAAAATCCCTTAAAATCAATTTTCATTCACGGCGGTTTAAATGAATTAAAAATTTTTTACAGTTTTTTTTCAATAAAATTTATTTTAGGTTATTATTCCCTTAAAAATCAACTTCCACTACTTTCTTCTTTTCCATTTGATTAGTTAAGAAACCATTTACTTTAAGATGATAAACATTTTATTATTATTAAATTAGATAGGGCGTATCTACATTAAAAGACATGGAGGCCGCAAAGACAAAATTGTACCAATATTTATTTGCAAATTTATCGTTAAATAAAATAAATAATTAATAAATAACGTTGGAACCCCTCAACATTAATTCTCAATTATTTATTGTTAGAACAGGCCCTATTATAAGTATATTTATTTTATAATAGATTTTATATAGTATAACATGGTTTATCTATTTTCAAAAAAAATATTTTTTCATATAAATTGAAAAAATTTTACTTGCATCCTAATATAATTCTTCAATGCATTTAAAAAGAACTTTTTATATATATAGATACTATAGATAATAAATAAATAAATAAATACATATATATATATATATATATATTACTTTGTGTTTGTGTTTTAATCCAAGAAGTAAATTCTGAAACTCTTGTATTAACACTAGGATAATCAGAAGCACAATCAATTCCTTGACTAATAATTCCAATTAACTTATGTCGAGATGTGGCTGGGTCACGCCAAACTAATGGACCACCAGAATCAAGCTGAAACATTTGAATAATATTCAAACAATCATTGATGTGTATAAAAAAAACCAAGAAAAAAGTCAATTAAATAAATTGATATTTGATTAGAATTTTTTTAAATTTTATTTTTATGTATAATTAAATTAAAAATTAATTATAATAGTAGATAAGAGAGAAAATAGAGAGAAGATTGGAAGAAATGAATGGAAATGACTCACAATCTTAGTAGGAATATTTAGTTAGTTATGGGAATGTGGTTGCTTCAGCCAAAATCAGTTTGGAATTTATTTTAATGAAAATGATTTAAAAGATAATTTGAAATTTCTCATTATATATTTGTATTACAGATTATTGAAATTATTCAAAATATTATCAATTAATTAATATTAATCAAAAAGAATAATTAAATAATATATGAGGTCTGTGTAAAAAAAGGTGAATTTTGAATTATTTAGAAAAGTATTTATATTTATTCATCAATATATCCATTCCCTATCAAAGTAATTCCCCTCAAGTATAATGCACTTGTACCAGCGCTTCTTCCAATCGTCGAAGCACTTCTGAAATGCACTTTTCGGTATGGCCATCACCTCGTTCTTCGATTCCGACTTTATCTCATCAATTGTGGCAAAATGCTTTCCTTTCATTTGTCTCTTCAGTTTGGGAAGAGGAAAAAGTCGCAGGGAGCCAAATCTGTTGAATTTGGTGGTTGAGGCATGATTCCGGTGTTGTTTTTGGCCAAAATATCACAAACATGCAATGATGTGTGAGCTGGTGCATTATCCATGATTTGTTTTTTCACAATTCCGATCGTTTGAGTCGTATTGCTTCACGCAAACGTTGCATAACTTCCTTGTATTATTTCTTATTGTTTTTTAAGTAAAAAATCAAAGAACGTGACTAACATTTTCAGTTGTCAAAAAACTACTAATACAAAATGGCTGATAATGTACCAACATAACAAAAAAAATCAATAATCGAATGTACACATCCCAAGAAAATTCAAAATTCACTTTTTATTTTGAACAGGCCTCGTACATAATAGTTTACATAATATATTTTGATGTAAATTCATGGAGATACATAGAATTAAAATCCAACATAAAAAACTTCATAGGAAATATTCCTGTACAACTTGAATCCGTTTCAGATCGATTAATAAAATAAATTTAAATTTATATTTAAATTCAAGTTCAGTGACTAACTTTTTTTTTATACTTTTATACCCCTCTAAAAAACTTGACGTGGTCATATGGCATTGTTCTCGATCATAGGTCTATTAATCTATTTGACGTTATTTGTGTCGACTCTTAAGCCTATGGTTGTAATCTTGTAATGAGTGAAGAAAAAAAGAATATAAATTTTAATACCAAGTGAATATAGAAATGATATAGAAAAAAGATACCTGTAGAGGTATTTTCTAATCATAAATACTCGTAGATAGTAAAAAAAAAAATAAATCATTCATCAAGTTTTATCATTGATGAAATTATAAATTTAACCAAAGTCTTTACTATAAACACATATGTAAGATTTTGTACAATAGTAAATATATGTAAATTATATACCTGACATGAATCTTTATCTCTTCCAAAGGAACAAATTTGTCTTTCAGATACAAACATTTTATTATTTAATTCTTGTTTACATTGATTCTCCGGGACTACTCGAACTGTTGTTTTTAATAATGTATTACTTGGTGCTCCAGTATAATATTGTGTTCCCCAACCTAAAAAATAATGAATTTTGTTTGTTTTGTATTTTTTACTAGCGAGAAATGAATCAGTGTTCTGTAGATTTTACAAATTTAAATATAAAAGATTTTAAAATTTTAAAAACAAATTCTTTCAAATAATTTTAATCAAATTAATTATAATGCATATTTACCCATTAATATTGCTTCTTGATTATCATAATTATTTACAGTAAATGGAAGACAAATAGGACCAACAGTTTGTGAAAAAGGAATATATGTTTTCGTTCTAACAAGGGCAATATCATAGTCTTGAGTTTGACTATTATAATTTGGATGCTTAATAAATCTTTCCACTTCAACTACATTTGAACCTTAAATAAAAAATACATACAAATTATTAATTTAAATTTTTTTAATAAATAGTAAAATTAACTTGTGTAAATATAATACAACAATAGGTCTATTAAATAGTTTAGATAAAGAAAAAATTTTTCTGAATTTCAAAAGTAAAGCGTGAGCCTCGATTTCTCTCAATTGCCTTTTCTAAGCTATTAAATAGGCTGGAGTGTCTCCACTCGACTATCTCGCAAAATTGAATTGGATTAAATAACATAATATATTATATTTAAATTAAATTTAATCAATTATAAATTATAAATTAAAATTAATAAATAATATTTATTAAACCAGCGCATGTTTGGCGCGTGATTTGCAGTGTTAAAAAATTTATTCCGGAAGCGATTCAATCAAACTTAAATTCTATATATAGCACTATTATACAATTTTTAATCATGTGAAAAACTATCAAACATATATCTTTATTAATTAATTAATTGTAACTAATTATAATTATAAATTAAAATTAATAAATATTTATTAAACCAGCGCATGTTCTTTCAAACATATATCTTTATTTTTACGGCCACTTTAGAAGAAAAACAGTCAAAACCTTGTGGGTAATGACCCTCTTCCGGTTGAGCTACATTGGCAAGATAGTAAAAATTTAAGATGACATTACAAATTGTAACAGAAAGTTTATAATTTCACATTTTTTTTTAAATTAATGATCAATATTAAAATGTGAAAATAATTAAATCAATAAATTTAAATGTTTTATTTGCAATACCCTAAAGAGAGAACTAATTTAACTTATGCAACCAGGAGCTCTTGTATTGGCAAATTGGTTGAATAACTTCCAGGGGAAATTATGTTTTTACAAAGAATCAACTAGAAATATAATTTATATTTTAGTTTTATCAAATTAATAACACTTGGTTGTATAAATTTTAGCATTCCGGTAAATTTTTTATTCTTTCTAAATATAAATGTGTATATATAGAGAGAGATTTTTTTTTTCAATGATTAAACGGGAATCAAATTCACTTTAGTGAGTCATTCTTTTCATTCATTTTACATATACTAATAATATTATAAGTCATTGTGGCAATTTAAAATAATTCGGATAGCGTTCTATTGTAAAATATATCGATATTATCATTATCAATATATTATTTATAGAACTTAAATATATATCATAAATAATATAAATATAAAGAAACAAACAAAATGAATAAATTAAAAATAAGTAACTATGTTAGAAAAAAAAACAAGTTACAAATTATTAATATATATATATATTTGGAATATAGACATAATTTTAATGTATAGATATGAAAAAAATATTTATTTATATATATTATTTTTTTTTCCTTTCACTAGGATTATGTTTTCTTTTCCAATTTATAATTTCTTTGAACAATTTTTAACGTAAATTAAATTAAATTGACAATTTATAGATCACATATTTTATTAAGTGAAAGTGAATTCGTTTGTAATGACTATATATTAATACATTGGTGGAATAAAAATCAACACACTAAGAGGAATTTGATTTAGAGGAGAGAAATTTATTCCAAATCATTTGTCTCTTTAAAAGATTTAATAGTGATTCGTGTTTGAAGGTTAATGGTAAACGCAGTGAAATATTGTGAAATAGTGGCATCTAAATAACCGCTGTAGTCGCCACAGATTTAGATGCGAGGACTTAAATGTTTTACTCTCGGAGAGTGTATTTAAATTCGTATTTAGAAATTTTACAATATTAGTTAACATTAATAATTACAGAAAAACCACATTTAGAATGGTTTGAACTATTTTTGTTTGGAAAATTTCCAAAATCAAAAGAAAGAGTAAATAGAGGTAATTTTTGTATTGACCATTTGGGGGTGGTCTCCCCAACATATAGAAATTCTGTTTTGATGAACGCTCCTCAAGTTGAGTCCAGAACATTTCAGTTTGATCCTATTCTTTTTTTGTTGGCAATATTGGTGGACGTTAATATGAATTGATGATATTTCTATTAAGGTCAAACTATTCCTAGTAGTTGTATTTCCTTGCCAATTCTGGATGGTTCTAGTCTCTTCAAAAAGCAAACATTTTTATTTTTCATCCAGTCTAGTTATATCTCATATTTCATGGTTGCTTCTGTTGAATATAATCCTGCACATATGAAAGGTTATGTAGAACCAGGGATTGCCAATTCCTGAAGCTTAGGAACCATTTTTTCTTATTTAGTGAATTAAATTATTTAGAAAATTCCACTGGACTCGTGTGATGCTAATTGGATGCATTACCTCTGAGTTATACTACTCCCAATTATTATTATTATTAATATTATTATATATGGAGTTTTTTTTGTCATTTAATGAAAACAAATACATTACTTACATGTTAATAAATTAAATAATTCTTAAACAATTTACTTTTATATTTTTATATTTGATGTGTTATGGAAAAGAGGTAGTTATTGAAGAACTACTTGGAGAAATCCAGACATACCAAATAAGTAAAATAAAAGTACTGTAGAAGACATTCAAAATAAACCTTTATATAGGTTATAATATAATATATGAATAAAAAGGTTTTTGTCTACCCCTTGCTCAGAATTTAAAGTTTTTTGCATATCTTCACGTTTATTGACTTGAAGAATCCCAAAGTGACTTTAGAATTTTTCATGTCTGCTTGTCCTGGAAATTGTGACTCTATAGACCGATTTCTATGAAATTATATCACAATATTGTTATATCCCTCTATTTAAACATAGGCTATGCATTTTATCAAAATCTAATCAATAAACGCAGAAATACATTTTTAAAATTTATACAATGGTCCGAATTGTTCATTCATGGCCTCCGCCGGCTCACTGAACATGTCCAAGAATAAACGACAATAAATAAAAAATATGAGCTGTGGCCAGGCACAGACGATTTGAAATAAATTAATTTCCAAACATTATATATATATATATATATATATGGGGTGAAAAGTTTCCGGCCTGACCAAGAAAAACGATGTTTTTAAATTTTTTTTTTTTTGTTTATTTTTCAACATTCAAAATAGCTGAGACCTGTACAATGTTAGCTGAACAAGTGCGAAATATTTTGCACCGCCATTTGAACATGGAAAGCTGTGTGCAAGGTGGGTGCCGCGTTTGCTAACGTTAGTCCAAAAACTGCTTCGAAAAACCATTTCTACCTACAATTTGGTGCTATAGGCGTAATTCAAACGAATTTTTGCGTCGATTCATAACTGTTGATGAGACAAATGAAATTAAATTACCGTTATGAGAAATGTATCAGTGTTGATGGATATTATGTTGAAAAATAAAGCAAAAAAAAAATTAAAAACATTGTTTTTCTTGATCAGGCCGGAAACTTTTCACCCTACCCTTGTATATAATATAGTATAAAAAAAAATTTAAAACTTGAATTAAAATGAGTAAATTATATTATCTTGGATTTTATTTTTAGCTTAATTATTCAATTATTAATTATTACTATATTTTAAGTGAAAAATTTCCGACAATGAATATAAAATTAATTAATTAATACTTTGTAAACTACCACTTCCGGTTTCCGGTTATACACCAAAAGATGATGAATTCATGCTACTGATGCAATAAGTAAATATACCAAATCTTATCAAAATCCGTTGAGCCGTTCAAGCGGACACACAATGGACAGATAGACAGACATCATGTTAAAAATACTTTGTTAACAAAATGCATGATTCGTGGAGATGTGAAATTTGGTGTGAAAACAATACCTTCGGTCAGTTAAAATAATTCTACAAATTCCCACTAAGAATTATTAAAATATTTAATTTCAAATATTTAATTTATTCTATAAGTTCTTATTTTAATTAATTTATTAAAACATTTAGATTAATTTTCGAATCCCCTAGCGCTAGATAAATTTTTTCTTGAAGAGCAAAATAGCTTTGATCTAAAAATATTAATAAAAGCAAAAACTCCATAAAACAAATAAATAAACCAATTGATTTAAATTAATAATATTAATTACTATATATATAACGATAAAAAAAGTTAATTTTAGTTTTATAAAATGTTTCATATCTCTAACTTTAGATTTCCTTAAATTTCATTATAATAAAAATTATTCAATAATTCAATGAAAATAATAAACGTATATCAAAATTAAATAATTAAGGAATATTATATTCCATCATAACATACACAATTAATAATTAATTTACTGATTAAATTAAAGAAGAATACAATAATTTTGTGTATTAAAGAAACATTGACTAACTTTGGCCCAAATATCGTTGTCCGTAAAGAACACCTGGTCTTGTGTTATCAAAAACTTTGACGCAATGTGCAGCAGTAAGAACAAATTGTGGTGTGATAATGGAACCTCCACATCTTAAACTTAACACATTTTCAATCGGTAACACTACCAGAGCCACCATCCATGGAAATTCATTATCTATTGTTTCTTCACCTCCAACAATTTTATTCTGAAATATGAAAATAAGATTTATTAAAAAAGCACTTTTTCTCTTTAATTACTTAATAATACTATTAATTATATAATTACTATTAATTAATAATTAAGTAAATACAAGTATTATAGTTAAACTTTAAAAATTCTGGTGTTACTTAATTTGTTATTAATATAATTTTATAATATGTCAATTATATTTTTTAAATTATTTACATTTAATTACATAGATATACACATATAATTACAATTCAGATAAAAAGAAAAACAGATAATGTAAAATATATTAATATTTCTATTTTGAGTTCATTTAATATAGGTAATACTGACGTATATATTATTTTAACAAACACAATAAAAATAAGATTAAAAAATACATATTAAATAATTATACTTCATTTGTCTAAATCAATCAATATATATATATTATCAATTATAAATTATTACTTTGAATAGATAGATCGCTTAAGAATAGTAATAATAATAATAATAATAATAATAAACAAAAAATTATTTATGCGCAGATTTTATGATAAGTAAAAACGTCAGAAATGAAAAGATTACAATGTAAAATAAGTTGACCTGTGGCCAGGCACAGAACCGACCGAGGGTTAGAAATAAATTAATTTCCAGCTACACAAAAATTTCAAATAATTTAAATGTATCTATTAATGCAATAAAAAACAGATATGGATATAACATAAATATTTTTAATTTTATTTTATTTATAATATATAAGGAGGAGCTGACTGTGACGTCATGAAGGGCTGGGTGACGTCATATAATTTTAAATTAAGAAAAAATTAATGAAGATGATTTTTCCCGAGGATAAAACCAATACAAAGTGCATGATTCGTGGTGATATGTAAAAAATCTCCTCATGTGAAATTTGGTGTGAAAATAACCCTTCCCTTCCTATCGTCGATCGGTAATACTACAACTTCCGGTATCCGGATATATACCAAAAGTTGATCAATTCATCATACTGATGCATTAAGTAAATGTACCAAATTTTATCAAAATCCGTTGAGCCGTTCAGGCTGTACACATCTATAAGGACGGACGGACAGACGGACGGACATCATGCTAAAAATACTTTTTCTATTAAGAAAATGCATGATTCGTGGAGATATGTAAAAATCTCAACATGTGAAATTTGGTGTGAAAACAATATCTCCCTTACTATCGTCGGTCGGGAATAACCGGAAAATCTTAGTAAAATTGCTATTATAGTCTCGATCATACTTTATTTTTATCCATGCAGCATTCTAAGTAAATAAGCGGGAGTGTCCTCCCCTAGACTTTCCCGCATATAAATAGGTATAAAGAGTTGTGAATGAATATTTAGAATGTGTAAACTTGGTATTGATAAAGAGCCAGTTCGTATTAGTTTATTGGTGTCAAATTTGATATTTGGTAACATTTATATATATATATATAGAATAAAGTGCTACTTCCGGTTAACTGATATTTTAAATGTAAAAAAACAGATATGGATATAATATAAATATTTTTAATTTTATTTTATTTATAATATATAAGGGCTGGCTGTGACGTCATGAAGTGCTGGGTGACGTCATATAATTTTAAATTAAGAAAAAACTAATGAAGATGATTTTTATCGAGGATAAAACCAATACAAAGTGCATAACACGTGGAGATATGTCCTCACGTGAAATTTGATATGAAAATAACCCTTCACTTCCTCTCTTCGATCGGCAATACGAGCACTTCCGGTTTCCGGATTTGCACCAAAAGTTGATCAATTCATCATACTGATGGATTAAGTAAATATACCAAATTTCATCAAAATTCGTTGAGCCGTTCAAGCTGTACACATCTCTACGGACACACAGCGGACGGACGGACAGACATCATGCTAAAAATACTTTTTTCTGTTAAGAAAATGCATGATTCGTGGAGATATGTACCTAAAAATATCCACAGGTGAAATTTGGTGTGAAAACAATACATCCCTTACTATCGTCGGTCGGTAAAAAGGAAACGCTACTTGTATAGGTAAAATGTCACTTCCGGTAGTCAGATCATGATGAAATTTGGTATCTGAATTTGTTTCATATTTTTAAATCTATATACAAAATATGAAGCAAATATCTCGAAGCAAACTGGTACTTTACTTGAAAGGTAAACGCAACCAGTGTAGGTAAAGTACCACTTCCGGTTAACCGATTTTGACGAAATTTTGATAGAAATCTACAAACTGTGAATAATATCGGTGTACCAAATTTCGAAGTCCTAGCTTGATTAGTTTTTGAGTAAATTTGCTTACAGACATTACATACATACATACATACATACATACATACATACATACATACATACATACATACATACATACACACACACAGACATAATTCGAAAAATGGTATTTTCCGACTCAGGGAGGTCTAAAACGTCAAGATCTATCGAAATCTCGAAGTCGAAATTTTTGACGATTCCAATACTTCCCTTATACGAAGTATGCGGGAAAGTAAAAAAGAAATATTTGAAAATAAATTTAATTCATCATTTATATATCTATTTGAATGATAATTGTGCATAATATCATTTTACTATAATATTATATACAAAGTTAAGGATATAACTAATAATTATATTCGATTTTTAATATCCCCCTCATTCTTTCTTTTTTTCATTTATTTCAAACTTGTTTTGAAATTTTAATTTTAAAATTGTAATTTCAAGAAATTGAAATAATCTCTTTTAACATTCAATGTCAAATAAATATAGTAGTTTATAATCAACATGTTTTTAAGATAATGCAAATCGATAAATTTATTTTTAATTTTTTTTAAGGTGTCAGTCAGAGTTATGATATTTTTGTAATCTGTTCATTCACCTTTAAAATATTTTAAAAAATTATCAATAGATTTTTTTTTGTTTTGGTTTTCGATTTTTTAAGTTTATATATTATTACATAGAAAGTTATTACAATTATAATACTTAAAATTTTTTTGGGGGGTGGGGGTGCGAAGAGCCATATTTTAGTGGGCACCAAATATGAATAAATACGAGGGCAATTCACAAAGTAGGTTACGTTTTGGAATTAAGACAAAACTAGTATAGGAAAATGTTTTTTATTATGTACATTTGAAAGAGCACTAAAATACTATTTTTTTACATAATCACCAAAAAAGTTGCTTCCTCATAGAAATCCGCCCCTGAGTTTGCAAAAACTTTCGTGGTTTTTTGGGAGAATGTGTGTGCCCCCACTCCATTGACTGCCATTTTATCTCACACCTCACCAGTTTCATCCAAGTCTCGTCCCCCGTTACAATTCGATCAAGGAATGAATCACCGTGGTACTCGTAGGCCTCCAAAAATGACAAAGAGGCAGCCATTCGCTGATGGTCTGTCAGAAGCTTTGGTACCCACCTGGCACAGCCTAACTTTTAAGAAACAATTTCGTACAGTAAAGTGCGTGAAATTTGCGGAAAACTGGTGACTGACTGGCTCAACACTCAGGCGGCGGATTTCTATGAGGAAGCAATTTCGAAGCTCGATCGAAATAAATACGATAAATGTCTCAACTTTTTTGGCGATTATGTAGAAAAATAGTATTTTAGTTGCTCTTTCAAATGTTTATAATAAAAAACATTTTCCTGTACTAGTTTTGTCTTAATTCCAAAACGTAACCTACTTTGTGAATTGCCCTCGTAATTTCATTTGTTACAACAAATCATTTAATACGGAATCCAAATAAATAGACCGTTCGACGCCCTACAATTCAAAAATAGTACTAGAGCGGGTCCATGATTTTTTTCTAGATATAAAAGAAACCATAAACAAACTAATTAAAACCTAAAAAGATAATACTACTAAACATATTTATATTTAATATTCAATAAAAATTTTGAAAATATGGAATACCAAAAAATATGGTCGCCAATTAAGTTTATGTGATGTTATTTAATCATTTTAAAGGTCAAGAAAATAAAGTTATGTTAGCTGTAATCAGAGAGACATTTTTGTAATAACATAATCTTGTCTACATACACACATACACACAGTCATTTTTCTCAACCCTAGTGAAAATGACTCAGGGACCTTCAAAACGTACAAAAACATCAAAATCTCGACATCGAAAATGTTCGTGATCGCAATACTATCTCTGGCGAGATAGTAAAAATTTGACATTTCTAAATGAAGGAAAGGTTGTTTACAAAAGATAATAACTGCAAATACGAATCAAAAAATATTTACATGAAGATTTACGTAAGTGAATCAAAAATAAAAAGAAATTCATTTTACAAACTATAATTTAAATAATAAATATAAAATACATAATTTAAACTAATTTATTTCCAATAAAAGTATTTAAGATTAAAATATTTATTTTATTTATTATATTTAATCGTAAAGTTGTCAAATATAAACTTTTAGCTATATATATTTAAATATCTTCATTATCAGTTTATGTTTGTGAAAAGTAATAAATTTATATTAGAATTTGGAATTTTCCTTGAAGATAAAAAAAAAACACAATTGATTGTGTTTGTAAGAAAACATTTTTATTTTTAAATGAATAATTGTTTTTTTATCTTCCCCCAATACTATAACATTCATTTATATAAAACTTTGAATTATATATGGTATATTTTACATTTAATAAATAAATTAATGGATTGTTATTAAATAAATAAATCAATATAAATGGATAGAGAAATAATATATACCTATATATAAACGATTGAATATTATTATTTTTGTGATTGAATTTTGCTTTTTTCAAAATGACATTACTTATACAATTCAAATAATAAATTAAAAAAATTGTATAAATCAAAAATATAATTTTTACTTTACCTGTCTTATCCAACCACATTGACATGAATCTTTTATAGAAGTAATACTGCATTTAAATCCTCGTTTGTTCACATTCACCAATCCAGAAGTACCAAAATACAAATTCATTTTCTGTCCATTTGAATTGACAACAAAATTTCCTTGACCGCAATAATAATAAGCTTTATCCCAATCATAATTTCCCTCCACATCCACCATTAATCTATCTTGTTCACAATTTGGCTAAAAAAAGAGAAATTATTTTTATTTATATTAAAATAATCCAATTTCAATGCACATTTTACTTACGGAATTATAAACATCAAAATCATAACAATTGAGTTGAAGATGATAATTGGACCATTCCTGATTTGTACTAGTCGTCCAATAACATGCATTTGGTCTTGGATAGGCGTTGGGATAATTAGGAGATGTAATCGTAATCGATTGACCAGGATTAATATAATTTTGATAATTACATTGGGATAGAACAAAAGTGGGGAGAGCAAGTATCCAATAAAAGGATGGTAGTAGGGCCATTGCTGAAAAAACGTTCAAATGATTCCAAACAGAAAACTTGAAAATATTGTCTTATGTTCTAAAAATATTTAAACTAGATCACATCAATCATATTTATAGGTTAATCATCTGCAAATGTAGAATTTATCTTGGTGATAACACAATTATTTAGAATACAGTCAAAAGATAACTAACTACCTTCATTTTAATTAATATATGTATATATTTTTGTATATACATACTTACTCTCTACATTATTTTTATTAAATTAAAAATATAATCAATTGAGACTAAATAAAGCCTTAAATATGGATAAAATATTAATAATAATAATAAGATAATTAAGATGAAAGAAGATGAAGAAAAAAAAGTTTTTTTTTACCTTTAGAAAAGAAGAGTATGGTTGAGTCCCCCCCAGAAGCCAGCCATCCTACCTTATAGCCATCGTAACCGGCGCCTTTATCAGTGTCATTAATCAGGTTCCCCCACTTTACACACGTTGATATCTGTTAAACTATTAGTGTAAACCATAGGTTCTTAAACTTATGTACTCCACGGACCCCCACTTGAAAAAATTTTTTTTGACGGACCCCCATCACAACTTTAGGTACTTTACGTCATTTTATTAATTAATTTCTGGCTTACGATCTCATAAGGACAAGGATATATGATGAATATTTCTAACAGTGATTGGTGAATAACGATTTTTTTGCATATTGTAGAACACATTTTATTAGAAATTATAATATTGAAGAAAGAAAATACAAACATTGTCATAGCAACAAATCTCACAAATTATAATGGGTACTTACATTAAATTCATATAAATATTTTATAATTTTTTTCAGAAAATATTAAATAAGAAATATTTTAAAAAATAACTGCATCTATCTCATTAAATATAACTTACATATTTAATGAGATGTATGCAGTTGTTTTCTTGAAACAAGAATCTCAATATCTGGCTTAATATTGGAAACTTTTAATCTAAGATCCGGCTCTACATTTAATTTGTTTCTATATTTAGACTTAATATAAAATAGTACCGAAAAAGCTTGTTCGCATAAATATGTTGTGCAGAATGGAATCAAGTGTTGAAGTGCTTTATTTGCAAGCGCAGGATAATCTGACCTGAGAAGTAACCAAAAGTTGCTCAATTCAGTTTTGTTAAATTTTAGTTTATAAGTTGTATCACATGATAATTCCACGAGAATATCTTGTTCAGGTGCAGATAAATGTTTAGCATTTGTAATTTCCATATTAAATGGATCTCTGATCCAGTTATTGCAAGGATCAGGAGTAGAAAAATACTTCCTGAAGTTGCTTTTCAAAGTAATTAAATGTTCAACAAATAATTGACGCGTTTGATTAAGCAATTTTTCACTGGAGCTTTCTATGAAATCATTGAGAGTTGGAAAAGACTCATATACACCGTTCTGGATGCGTTTCGACCACAAGTCGATTTTTTTAATCATTGCTTCTATTTTATCTTCAACTTTAAATATATTTACAACAGTACCTTGCAGGCTCAAATTAAGTTCGTTCAATTTTGTAAAAATATCAGTCAAGTAAGCCACCTTAGCTAACCAGATAAAATCATTGAAACATTCGGTCAGTTCAAAATGCGCATCTATTAAAAACAATCGTATTTCATCTCGAAGCTCAAAAAGGCGAATGAGTACTTTCCCGCGGGACAACCAACGTACATCTGTATGTAATAATAAATGTGTATGTTGACTACCCATTTCCTCACACAAAATTTTAAAAACTCTGGAATTAAGTGGACGAGCCTTAATGAAATTGACAATTTTAACTACTTCGTCTAATGTTCTTTTCAAATCTGGTGACATATTTTTGGCTGCTAATGATTCTCTGTGAATGCAGCAATGATTCCAAACAACCTGAGGCGCAACATTTTTAATAAGAGCAATCAATCCAGTTCTTGTACCTGACATTGCACGAGCACCATCAGAGCAAATTCCAACACATTTTGGCCACTCTATTTCATTTTCGGTTATAAAATTATTCAAACTGTTAAATATGTCATTAGCTGTCGTTCGTGAAGGTAGTGAATCACAAAACAATACATCTTCTTGTATTTGATTTTCAAACTCATATCTAATGAAAGCTAACAAATTGGCATTATTAGTGACATCAGTACTTTCATCCAATTGTAATGAGTAATAGTGACTTTTGCGCACTCTCGATATTAATTCTTCTTTTATATTACATGACATGTCTTCAATCCTATTCTTAACCGTATCATTTGATAATGAAATCAAATTTATATCGTTTGCTGCTTTAGTTCCTAACATTATATTTGTAATTACTTTTGTAGCAGGAAGAATTAATTGCTCTGCTATATTATGCGGCTTTCCTGCTTTAGCAATAAGTAGAGCTACTTCATATGATGCCATTACTGCTTTCTTACTCATACCACCAGATCCCGTCTTTACCATCAATTTCTGACTTGAATTAAGTTCTTCTTTTTTCATTTTAAAAAATTCGATAGACTTACTAACATGCTCGCTGTGCTTTGTTTGTAAATGACGTCTGAGATTAGCAGGTTTCATACTTTCATTGGATAAACTTTCCTGACATAGAACGCAGACTGGTCTTTCCACATCATTGTTGCAAATATAAGTAAATCCAAATGATAAATAATCATCCGAATATTTTCTAGTTTTGCGTTTCTTGGTAGAGTTTGCTGTTGATGCCTCATCATCTGATTCTTTCCGTTTCTGTGTTGAACCAGTTTGTAGCCAACGATCCATTTTATGGAGTAATTTATTAACATTGAACTACAATAATATAAATATAATATAAATATAATATAAATATAACGAATTATTATTTACTAGCTATGTTTTAATATGATTTTAAATGAATGTTTTAATATCATTTTAAATGAATGTTTTAAATCATTTTAATAAATGTTTTAAATCATTTTAAATAAATGATTTAATATCATTTTAAATGAATATTAATTTATATAATAAATATATTTCGTAATTTGATTCTAAAATATTATTAATTTCGTAATTTGATTCTAAAATATTATTAATTTCGTAATTTGATTCTAAAATATTATTAAAATAAATATTTTTTATTCATAAAACTAACTTATACTTACTCTCAAAAACAGCCTTTCTGGGAAATTGCAAAATGTGTTTAGTGTTTTTATAAAATAATGATCATGCAAATTACACTAAAAATTAAAAAAAATTATTAGCTATAATAAACTATTATTAGCTATAATTTAATTATAATTAATTAAATTAATAAAAATAATTTAAAGATACAACTCGTTGAGAAATGAACTTATAATTAACATTAATAAAAATAATTTAAAGATACAACTCGTTGAGAAATGAACTTATAATTAACATTTGCTTTAAAACTGTTTAAAACCCCAGAGTGGACGCTGACAATTTGGGTTTTTCCGGGTAAGACTGTCCCCTCCCCTGGTTTTCCCCAATAACAAAGTGAAAGAAAATTCCCTTATATGCCTCCCCTTCCGAGCCCCTAAGAGGGGTTATTTTAAAGGAACAATCGAAAAATGATTTTAAATGAATGAATGGATGAAAATTCAAATTTTATATATAGTTTTTTATATATGTTTATTTATTCACAAAAAATTAATTGACATAATTATCAATTTAATAAAATAAAATAGTATTATTAATAGTATTAAATTATAGCCGTAATTCTCTAGGAGGATATAGTTAAACAATGAACTTTAAATATTTATATATGTATATATTTTTACGATGATTTTTTTCCGAGGACCGCGGACCCCCAGTAAAGGCTTCGCGGACCCCCAGGGGTCCGCGGACCACAGTTTAAGAACCACTGGTGTAAACTACTACTAAAAATTCTTATAAAAAAATTAATAACATTAAGTGAAAAATGATATAACTTTTACTAAAACTTTTAAACGTTTAATTATTATTTATTCATAGAAAAGAAAAATTATAATACGTAGGACAATAACAAATACCATAATCATTGATTGTTATTTAATTACAAGGTGTTTGAATTAATTCGTAGCGTTTTTTTTTCGAAAATTGAGGCTTTATTGTGCAAAAATAGTTACAAATAGATTATTTGAAATCACTAGCCACTACTTTTTGCCATCTTTCTGGCATCATACGGATTCCCCGCCAGAAGAACGAATCGTCTTTAGAGGCAATCCAAGATTCGACCAATTTTTTACAATCTTCATAAGAACAGACAGGCCCTGGCTCATGTAGAAATCAGATGGAGCAATGTCTGGAGAGTAAGGCAGATGAGGAAGGACCTCCCATTTGGTCGTTTCGATGTAGGTTTTGACCGATTTTGCGTCGTGCGGACGAGCATTGACAGGTTGTCGGGTCTATCGCCATATTCCGGATGCTTTTCCTTTAATGCGCGGGTCAAACGCATCAGTTGAGTTCGGTAAAGCTTACTCGTGATCGTTTCATTTGGTTTGAGCAGCTCTTAGTATGGTAGATCACACTACGCTGATTCCACCAAATACAGAGCATAAGTTTGGATCCATAAATATTTAGCTTCGCCGTTGATGTTGATGGGTGGTCAGGCTTAACCCATGACTTTTTCCGTTTGGGAATCACGTAGTGGATCCAATTTTTATCTCCAATCACAATTCGATGCACAAATCCCTTCATTTTTTGTCGTTCAAGGAGCTGTTCACACGCCTTTCCAGGTCTCTAGGTTTCAGTGCGTATGAGACCCAATTTCCCTTCTTTTGGATCATTCCCATCACTTACAGGAGTTTGCTGACTGTTGAAAGGTCAACTCTTAATGATTCAGCTAAATCTTGAAACGTGTGACATGGATCTTTATCGAGTAATGACGTCAATTTTTCATCTTCGAATTTTTTCGACTACCCAGGTCGTTCCTTGTCTTTTAGCTCAAAACCATCTCTTTCTCCTACTTTTTCTAGTTCTCCAAAAGCTTCCACTAAAATTCGATGACTTTCGGCAGCGCTTTTCTTTATTGTAAAGTAATGATGTAGATCCGTACAATGCTAGACTTATTCGATTAAATAAAAAATTATGTTATTTACGCTTCAACCAAATGACATACTAATAACGATGCTCAATGATAGTATGTTTACGGAGAATGCTTGTCACGGCATCTATTAGAAAACGCTACGAATTAATTCAAACACTCATTAATATATAACTATAGAATACAAACTTAAAATGTAAATATTATTTTTTTAAAAATTATCGAAATAAGAACAAATTACCTTAAAACAAGTAATTAATTATATTGATAATAAATATTTATTAATGCGTAGAAAATATAAAAATCAATGATCCATAAAAATAGATTAAACGTTCCAATTCTCTAATTAAATCATTTTATTGGAAATGTGTTATTTCTTTTTTCTTTTTTCACTAATTTTATTTAGTATTTCGTTTTCATCTCTTTGTCATATAATATTAAGTATTATCTCTAGTGTAATTGGATAAGATGTAATGTATTAAAATTTTTCTAACCAATCATATCATTTTTAAAGTATTTTATTTATAAAATAATGGGAGATCAAATATACGCTATCTATATTCTTAAGAGTCATATTTTATAAGCATCTCCAATCCACCCCAATTAATACATATTATTATAATATGGCCAATGATTCAGGAAGTTGTAAAGAAATTGATAAAAAAAAATAATGAATTCTTATGGGCCAAGTATTACCAATGAACTAAAATGAATAGTAATCATCAATCACTGTACAATATAGAAAGGTATATATATTCATAATTGATTTTTAAAATTACATAAGTAATATAGTTAGTATTATTATATCTTGTAAAAATCCATTTAGTCAAAAGCAGTGGTTAAATGTTTAAATAAAAATTGAATTATTATTTAAATTATAAAGATTTTCATTGTGAAATTCAGTGATTATATATAAGAAGTTTAACAGAATGACCAAATATTGGATAAAAATTTTTATGTAGAGATAAAAAAAATTTAATAAAGTTTTAATTTACGTTTATTTAAATTCAAGTTTTATCAGATTTGGCAAATTCAATCATAAATAAAAAAAAAACCTCTGACTTTTGAACGTCCTACGCAAGGACAACGCCTATCAAGCCGGCTATATCATTGAGGTGTCCTATGATCAGTAGAACGGGTACTCTCAACCTTTACCTTGATTTTCTTGATCGGAGGCGCTATCAAGTAGCTTTTCCCCAATGTTGTTCCAGGAGGCTGGGTTGAGTCCGTCCCATAGACCCCAGCTAGGGAAATCCCCTTGCCAGGCCCGGACTTGAACCCGGGACCATGTGCATGTGAGGCAGGTTCGCTACCCACACACCCAATGGCGCCTTCTTTAAATCATAAATAGAATGGACAAATTATATAAAAAAATTAGAAAAGACGTAAGACTCAAAATTATAGTGTCATGACAAGATATATTGTAGCAAAAAAATAGAGCTAATATATTCAATTTTAAAGTACCTTTAATTCATGAAAAAGTACTTACTATAATAATGAATAATGAATAATTTAAATTAAGATTTCAATCGAGTAAACTACATATTATTTTAGAGTAAAAATGCTTATTCCATCAAAATTATTATCAAATAATTTTAAAATTAATATCTATACAAAGCTTTTCATTTTTTTATTTTGAATGTGAGGTGTTGAGAAAAGTTTCAGTGGGTTTTAAAATTTGATTTGACTAGAATATAGAATGAATATAAATAGATAAATAAATAATACAAGGAAAATGGTGGAAATAGCATTAGGAGAAATAATGATTTTAATGCATCCTAAAAATTAACATTATACCAGTCAATAATGTAGATTTTAAAATAAAATTATAATATCGTTATTATAGATCTATAGATTTATTATTGTACAATATTATATATCTTATTTTAATATGTATTTATTAAAGCTTTTGTGGTTATTTTGATAATTATTAAGGGAATTTTTATTAAAAGACCACATTATTTGTATAAAATTATTTTAATTTAATAAATATTTTAATATATTAGCAAAGATTGTTTATATATATATTGTCGCATATATATGGTGGTTTTGAATTAGAAAAATGGGTTGAAAATTAATAATTATTAAATTGGTAGCACTCTGGGTTAATTTAGAAGAATAAACGGGTAATTGAATCCGCGAAGGTTGATGAGGGAAATGATAAAATTGAATTCGTTCAGATTAAAAATGCAGATATAAAATTAAACTAAAATTAAATATTTAATAAAATAAAAGAATTAATATTAGAGTTGTAAATGTGAATATTATAAATTAAATCAAATTTAATTTCATTAAGCGATTGCAATTATATGAGTAAGCAAGGGTCGACCACTTAGCTGTATGATTGATAGGAATAAATGGAGAATTCTTAGAGACGTGAGTCTTGAGTGTCTGCTTGCGGATTTCTTTGGAACATCTCATGGACTGCGGAGGTCCTCAGTGGGGTGGCCGGGATGTCACTCCTGCAAAGGATTTGCAATTCTAATCAAGACTGATCCTAAAATTGTTGTTACACCAATAAAGAAAACTCTTCATCACTTCCATGGCTAGCTCGGAGCATTGTCCACCCCTTCCCCCACTTTGGATACACGATTGGGTCTCTGTACATTTGAAGATCACATGATTTATGACCAAAGGTTTTTCATTCTCCAATTTAGGAAAATTCTTTATATCATCCACATGTGGCAATGTTTGTTATATAATTGTCCTTAGAATATTTCCCATCTTTGTCTATTAAAAGGCATTTTTCTGATTATATATTACAATATATATTTGTATTTTTGAAATATTAAAGGAGAAGGATTTTTTTGAAATTCTCAATATAGATAATATTTATAAAGGAAAATCGATCTGTATTGGTTTCAGCCTCAGGAAAAAATCATCTTTGTTAGTTTTTTCTAAATTTAAAATAGGAATTTTAATAATAAAAAAAATGGTGCCAAGCAACGCCGTTCAGCGCTTCCTTAAATACAATAAATTATAAATAAAATAAAATTACAAATATTTAATTTAATAATATTTTGTAATCAAATTACGAAATATATATTATGTTATATCCACAGGCCATACTTTTCTGTCTTTCGGTGCATACGTACGTTTAAAAGGCTGTATGTTTTATGACTATTTTTTTAAATTAATGTTCTTTTAAATTTTTAGAAATTGTTTCATATATTCTGTCGTTTATTTATTTAAAATATTCATCTTAATCATTCATAGTTCATAAGGAATAACTTTTTTAAAGTACCGAGTGGCGGCTCGGTGATCCAGGTACTAATATAATATTAAAGATTAATTAAAAATTTATATTCTATAAATTATTAAAAAGAACAAAATAAATAAACTAAAGAAAAAAAAATGTTTCTAGTTATTGATGGGATATTGAAACTTAACATGTAAACCTTTAATTATTTTTCTTTCCTTAGTAATATTTATGTAAAATTTAATGTAAAATATAAATCAAGTGAAAAGAAATTAAAGTTAGGTAAATGATTATCAGATAAATTTAATTATAAGAAAAACATATATCTATTAAATATGTGATAATTTAATTAAGAAAGAAAAAAACATTTATTACATACTACAAGATTTGTTTCATTTTTTTTTTACTTAATTAATTTTTGTTGAGACAATCAATTTAATGCGAACATTCTTTTAGAATAATTAATAGTATTTTGAAAAGCAATTGTGTATATTAAATGTTATTTTGTTGTATATATTTATAAAATAGTATAAGTATTAGAATAAAAAAAATATGTTATTCTTCGTATGAACATTTGTCTATTTAAAAGTAAGTGTTATTTGAAATATTACTGAGTCCAATAATAAAATTCTATTTATATATATTTATATTACTTATTTTTATAGTTATTTATTTATTATTATTATTATTATTAAATATATTTAGTTATATTTTTTAAGTGAACTTTTGAATCTTGATTTTTTTTCCAATTTTTTTACCCATTAATAAGATTTACCCGTTCATATTGCTAATATGGACTTGATCAATTCAGGATTTACCTTATCTTTTCCTATTTATATATCCGGTTGTAAAAATATTCAAGCAAATTAAATCATACTTATCTAATTTTAAATTAATGAAAATTAGAGCAAACTTTCTAGTCTAATCATTTAATTCATTTTCTTTTTATTTGTTCATAAAGGGTCATTTGAAGGTTAAATGCATACTGTTTAAGAAAATAGCAAAAGAGTATCACTATTTTCTAATGACTTTTATTTAGAATTTAAAGATATTAACTTAATTAATTATGATATAAGTATTTTTCATGAAAATAAACAAGACATTTAGTGGGAAGAAAAAAAAATGATAGTTAAAATTACATTTCTTAGTAAAAGAATTTGAAAACAAAAATAAATAGGAGATAGGAAAAAAAAATGAAAATTGTAATGTAAGTTATGGAAGTTGTAATCCCATTAAAGAAATAAGTTGACCTGGGGCCAGGCACAGAACCGACCGACGGTTTGAAATAAATTAATTTCCAGCTACAGAAACAATTTCAAATAATTTAAATGTATCTATTAATGCAATCAAAAACAGATATGAATATTACATAAATATTTTTAATTTTATTTTATTTATAATATATAAGGAGGGCGCTGGCTGTGACGCCATGAAGGGATGGGTGATGTCTATAATTTTAAATTAAGAAAAAACAAATGAAGATGATTTTTCCCGAGGATAAAACCAATACAAAGTGCATGATTCGTGGAGATATTTAAAAAAATCTCCTCATGCGAAATTTGGTGTGAAAATATCCCTTCCCTTCCTATCGTCGATCAGTAATACTTACACTTCTGGTTTCTGGATATATTCCAAAAGTTTATCAATTCATCATACTGATGCATTAAGTAAATATACTAAATTTCATCAAAATCCATTGTAGCTGTACACATCTATACGAACGGACGGACAGACATCACGCTAAAAATACTTTTTTCTGTTAATAAAATGCATGATTCGTGGAGATATGTAAAAATCTCCGCGTGTAAAATTTCGTGTGAAAACAATACCTTCCCTTCCCTTCCGGTCGGTAAAAAAATAAATTATAAAATAGCTGCGTTACAAATATTTGAATTAATATTATATATCAGATATGAGTTCAACTTTTTACAAATAAGTGATATCAATCAACGTTTTATTTTATTTAATCAAAAATTTTGTAATCCATAATAAACAAATTAAAGTTAATTAAAAATAATAATATTTTTTGTATTAAATTACCCAGGACCCACCCGGTGGAACTCATTGTACGATTCGTTTTGATTCAATTATTAAAATATAAAGATAAACTTAATATTATTTGCAAACAACTAGAATTAAAGTCTTTCAGAGATAGTTATTTGGATTATTTAACCGATAATAATTTTAATGAAACCTATTGCAATGGCATTATAATATAATCTATAAAAATGATGATCTATAAAAGCGATGGAGCATACATATAACTCAATTAATAATATTATTGAATGTTTATATTTTAAGTTTCTCTATAGTTTTAAATAACGTTATTTAAGTTAGTTTTAGTTTTATTAAATGTCTCATATATCTCTAACTTAAGATTTCCTTAAATTTCAATGTAATAAAAATTATTCAATAAATCAATGATAATGAAAAACGCTTAATAAAATTAATATTAAGAAATATTATATCCCATTATAACATATACAAGAAAAAATATAAATAATTTACTAATTAAATGAAAAAAGAAAAAAGAAAATGAAGGTTTAAATATACTCATTGAAATAAAATAAATGAAAACCTATTTCATACAGACTTTCAATCAAATAATGTATCACTTAGGGAGTATAAGGGGGTAAAGGGGTACAGCTCCTTCTAGGTTCTGGTAGCACCGAAGGCAGTCTGAGTATCTAGTTTTCAAATGTAAAGTTAAAATTAAGAAAAAGTACTTATTTATTTTATATGTATGTAAAAAAAAGATAAAATGTTTTTACAATCAGGCTCTTAAACATTTCCGACTTTTTTTCAATTTTTGATTCTAAAAAAAAAAAAAAAAAATTAAACCGTCAAGTATGCCGCGGTAAAAAAAAAGGTTGAGACTCACTGATCTAGTTACTATATAAAAAGATAATGTAAATATCATTATTTGAAGAAAGAATTAGAAAACTACCATTCAAATGGTAGCCAAAGAATATATATGAAATAAGATATGAAAGAGAGAGAGAGAAATATAAAATATTTTATAAACACATATATATACAATAAAATTCTAAACGTTCATTTTTGGAAATAAGAGTGATAAATCATTTTTCACATTGTCTTGTCATTTCAATGTGAATTTATTTCAAATCATTCTTTTCATTTGAACTGAACCAATTATGTGAAATAATAATCAATAAAGACTTTAATAAATAATAATCTATACATATTGTATATTATTTTTTAAAATGAATTCATTATATACTTAAAAAGAAAACTTTTAACTTTTATATATGTATATTGAATTGCAGGTATAAATATAAATTCATATATTTTTTTTTAGAAAATAGGACCAGTTTATCTCTTTAATGGGTGTAAGCAAAGAAATCACTTTGTACTTCGAAAGAGCTGAAAAAGAATCTTATCAGTAGAGATTTTTTTTTTGTTAATCATGGCCAAAAGAAAATTTGAATAAAAGAAGAATTGAAAGAATTATTAAAAAGATTCAGAATATTATATATGTGTACATATAAGGAGGAAAAAAAGTAATATTAAATTTATTCATTAGGAATCCCTTGAATGTAACTTTTATAGAGTGTATGTATGTGTGTTTTGTTTTATTAAACCAAATAGCAATTCTATTTTATTAAAATAAATTATCATTAAATGTTTATACTTTATAAAATAAATTAGTATTCTTTTTACTATAAATATAGTATTGCGATCATCAAAATTTTCGATGTCGAAATTTTGATGTTTTTATACGTTTTGAAGGTCCCTGAGTCATTTTCACTAAATTTGAGAAAAATGTCTTTCTCTCTCTCTCTCTCTCTGTGTGTGTGTGTGTAGATAACATTACGCCAAAACGGTTTGGGCTAGAATAATGAAATTTGGTACACGGGCATTATTCATTTTTCAATCAACTTTTGAGAAATGTAGTTTATTCGGAAATTTGAGCCTCTTACATAGCACGTTTTGATTTTTTTTTCCCTTTAAACTGACCGTAAAAATAAAATTATATGTTTGATTAAAAATTGAATAAAGCTGCTATATATAGAATTTCAACTTGATTGAATCGATGAAAGTACCGTAATAATTTTTTTAAATTTTGACTTAAAAATGAAGTTAAAGCCAATCACGCGCCAGCACGTGACGTGATGTGATCAACAAAGAGCCAAACACGCACTGGTTATTAATTTTAATTTATAATAAATTTAATTTAATTTAAATATAATATATGTGTTAATTAATTAATCCAATTCAAATTTGCGAGATAGTCGAGTGGAGACACTCCAGATTTTTTCTAAATAAAGTTAGGGAAATTTTACAAAGATAATATTAGTTTAAGGTTTAAGGTATACATATTCTAGGTAGCTAACTGAAATAATTGGCTTAAGATTTTAAAACTTAATCTTAAATCCAAAAACACTCAACAAATATACATATTATTACATATATTTATCAGTAATATTATAATTCAGGGTATTAACTAGTAATTCTATGTAATAGAAAAATGAATATTTAAGATATCGTCTGTATCGTCTTTGTAATTTGAAAGGGATTTTTGTTTTTTATATTTTTCATCAAAATGATGATCAAATGAATAAAATAAATAAATAAGTTTTATTTTTATATTTTTCTGAAAAAATGATCATGAATTTGATTTTTATCATAATTTTTATCTAAATTGGTTCTTTTTCTAATTCAAGTATTGGTTTATTTCTATCTCAATCTTAGTTTATATTATCCAATTATGCAAGTAGGTAAATGATATTCGTAGTCGCTTAGTCAGATTAAAAATTAAAATCCCAAGCATTATAAAATACAAGAGTCAATTTACTGAAAATATAAACGATTCGTATAAAAAAATTGATAAAAAGAATATTTCAAGGCCAAACAACAAAAATAAATTAATATTTTTGCTGATAGTATACTATTATCCATTGTAATCATTTTTTAAAAAAATATCATTTTTTATACAACTACAACTTGTGAAGGTTAAGTAACATAAATATAATATTAAAATGTATTTAAAATTCATATTTTTTAAAATATTTATTATAAAATTATAGATTTATAGGAAAATTAAGAACAAATTTAAAATATATATATATACAATTGTTATTTCAAAGTCCAAGAGTGATGTTGGTGACATAAACTTGGTTAATACGGTTTAACGGATTTAAACTATTCAAATTCCATTTGATCCCTTTTAATGCCCTACGTTATTGGAAAAATATCTAAATCAATCAATAAGTTGGTGAATTAAGTTGAAAATTAGAATCTTTATATTCATTTCTCACTTAAACCTTGCCTAATCAATTAAAAGTTAAATTATCTACTAGTTAATTTTTGTTTTTAAAATTATTATTTGTATTCCACAGGTAAAAATGGCTTAAATTTATTATATATATTAATATATGACTTTTTTAAGACAAATTATAATAAATCAATGACTTTTTTAAAATTTAAATTAATAATTTGATAACTTTTGAATAAACAATAAATTGTACACATCAGTAGAAAATAGTTATAATTGAATAATTCAATTATATATTAAGCTCTTATTTAAAAATAATATATATTGTGATATATGAGCAGAAAAATGTCTTTTAATAGACAAAGGTGAGAAATATTCTAAGAACAATTATAACAAACATCGCCACATGTAGATGATATAAAGAAATTTCCTAGAGAATGAAAGACCTTTTGTCATAAAACATCAAGTGAACCAGTCGACTGTTACAATAGAAGGATCTGTCAAATAAATAGTTAAAAGTTCTTTAATTCCTGTTGTATTAAAATTGTATTACACTTATACATATATGTTAAATCTCCCTCAAGAGTATTAGAAGATAAAGCTTTTTTAGCCTCCCTTATAGTTAAATTTAGGCTACGAGGGCTGTCATAAAATATTTATTACAATACTTACAATTTTACAAATGCTTGTCCCCTTCAAAGTGCTCCCCGTTGCTTGCTATGCACCGTTCCCAGCTCCTTGGAACTCGTTTTGTGTGATGTTGTTTAGCTGTACCAGCGATTTCTCTTGAATTTCTGGTACACCTTGAAAACGGCGACCTTTTAATTAGTTTTAGTTTCGGATATAGGAAGAAATCTGCTGGGGCCAGATCTGGGGAGTATGGAGGTTGTGGAAGAACAGCTGTTCCGTTTTTAGCCAAACTATCAGACGCGTGACTGCTCATAGCATTGTTTACGGCTCATACAGTCATCCTTATGGGCCTTCTGAAGCAATGCCCACGTTTCAGAAAACGATTTACCGATGTTAAAACAAAATTTAATGTTACAACGTTGCTCTTCAAAGTCCTTCATTTTCACTTTTTCGCAGAGCGCTGGTTGTAAGAGTTCACTAAATTGGTTCTCACTGCCAACTGATCGATCACTGTGATGCGCGCCACGGCTCGTTTTGTTTCTAAAAAAGCGCGCCCGACTTCATACTATAACGCGTTTCGTAGTATTTTAAAAAGTTCGGTCTTTTTTTGAACAGCTTATGTATAGCTTGTAAAATATGAAAATTGGCTATTTGAACAACAGAGGGGGGTTAATTCAAATATATATAGAAGACTCTTAAGAAAGAGTCTCCTATAAGAGTCAAGATTTGATTTTTTTTATTTTAATGAATCTATGCTAGATATTCTCCTTCATCCAAATAAACTTGATTTTTTTAAGGATCGAGGAAGGGGGGAATAGGAAGAGTAAGGGAATGGATTGAAAGGAGTCAACGGGTAAAGGACATGATTCCCCTCCTATGCAAGAAAGGAATCATAAGCTCACGTGAGGGCAGGGACGCTACTCCCTGAAGTAGAAATCTTTTCTATTGGGATCATAGAGAAGACACTACCCGTTACCCGTAAAAACTTTCTAAGTCCTACTATATATTTTTTCTGTCTATTATTATTAATATTTTTAAGAAGTAATAATTATTTTTTCAGGTTATACTTTAGCTTTACCTCTTGATCTCTCAATTATCTATTACTAATTTATATATTTTATCTTTTAACATTCTAGGATAGGTAGTATAAACCAACAAATATTTTTTATATTTTTTTTTAATTACATATACAAAAAATAAATACATAATTTATAAAAAATAAAATATTTTTTTTATTATATTAATTTACTATTATCATATATACCTGGTTCACCGAGCCGCCGCTCGATACTTTAAAAAAATTATTCCTTATGAACTATGAATGATTAAGATTAATATTTAAAATAAATAAACGACATAATATATGAAACAATTTCTAATAATTTAAAAGAACATAATTTGAAAAAATAGTCATAAAACATACAGTATTAATGCCCTGAAAGACAGAAAAGTATGGCCTGTGGATTTAACATAATATATATTTCGTAATTTGATTAGAAAATATTATTAAAATAAATATTTTTAATTTTATTTTATTTATAATATTTTGTATTTAAGGAAGTGCTGTCCGGCCATTTTTTTTTATTATTAAAATCCCTATTTTAAATTAACATTAATTTAAAAAAATAGTCATAAAACATACAGCCTTTTAAACGTACGTATGCACCGAAAGACAGAAAAGTATGGCCTGTGGATATAACATAATATATATTTCGTAATTTGATTACAAAATATTATTAAATTAAATATTTGTAATTTTAATTTATTTATAATCTTTTGTATTTAAGGAAGCGCTGAACGGCGATGCTTGGCACCATTTTTTTTTATTATTAAAATTCCTATTTTAAATTTAGAAAAAACTAACAAAGATAATTTTTCCCGAGGCTGAAACCACAATACAAATCGATTTTTCTTTATAAAATTTATCTATGGTGTGAATTTCAAAAAAATCCTTAGAGCGGTTTAATATATCCCAAATACAAATAAATAGATTTTTATATATACAATTTTGGCCAGTATAATAAGATAAGATAATATTTTTTATGTTCTTTTCCAATTAACAAGCCAATTATTCTTTGGGGAATATACTTGAAAGTTTAAATTTTTCAAATACTTTTCTTAACATTGGTTCAGTTGAAACTTTCGCTTTACCTTAAATTTAATTTATTTACGATTTATTTAGGTGTATCATTAAGGTTTTTTGTAATCACTATAATTGAACAATTTCAAAATAATATATAAATAATTAATTCATGAAAAAACTAAATTCTATAAAAATAGTTAAATAAATATAATTATTTACTTTTTAAAAATTATTTATTGAAAAATATGATTTATAAAGGCGAATAAATTTTTCGTCGCTTAATTAAATTGTTAAAAGATAGAATTTAGATAGTTAGGAATTTTATAGACCATAGATGATAATATAATACTTTCCTTATAAATATTTATAAATATCTACTTTTATAAAATTATTCAATTATATACAATCGATTTGTAAAATTTTATTTCTAACTAACAAACAACAAACAAAACAACACACATGATTTCAAAATGAACGAGAAGGTGAAGAAACCAGACAACTTTGTATTAGGAGTTCATAAATGAAAAGAAAACCATCTACACGCTCCTGTTAAATTAAAGATCCGTAAATTTCTTAACTGATTTTAACGGAATTTTTTTTTAGCGTAAATTGATTCCTAGTAGACTCTGTTCTCCTGGTTAAAATCCAGAAATCCTAGCCTGAAAATTCCTTCTCTCTTATATTTTTTATTATATTAATTATTAATTATATTAATATTAATTAATTATTTGAATATATATATATATATTACTTTTATTAAATTAGCTTTAATAAAAATTATAATGTATTTTGAAAAAAAAAATATGAAAAATATAATACGACTATGATTTTATTATTAATTAATATTAATTTATGCTAATCCACCTTAATATATATAGAGAGAAATTTATAAATATATATATTTAATAAAATTTAAAAATGAAAATATTTAGATGAATTTATATTTCTTTAAATTCCCTAATATTCAAATATTTGAATATTGAGGAAACATTGATACAAAATTTCAATTTTCTATGGTACTTGAAAAATCTTGAATGCTACTCAATATTTGTTGTTAATTTTATTTTCAAAAGAAATCATTATTTATTAAACTTGTAAATTTTAAAATATTAGGGGCGTGCCGGACGTGGCTACATTTTAACTTAATTATTTATATAATTCAATTTCAATTAAAGATTATGAATTTTACTTTTGGTTATTAATCTCAGAACGTTTATATATTATATAAGTTTATTTATATATTATAATAAATTATTTATAGATAAGAAAAAATTCTTCTAATTATATTACAAACCCACTAATAAAAACATAAATTATTTTATGCAATAAGTTTTTTAATAGAGAAGAGGCATAATTTTTTTATTTTTTTAATGTATTTTCATATTAAATTTAATGAATCTCTTACCTTACTTTCTTGGATGTAATCGAAGATCTTTATTAATCCTTGTATTATCTTGTGGATATTATCAATAATAAAAAAATTAATATATACCTATAAATTAGGGGTAACTGACAGCCAGCAGGAAACAGAATGTTAAGAAATGAAAATTTGTTATTTTTCGGGACCGAAACGTCAAAACATTGGTAGAAAAAGAAGTTAAGGAGTTCCATTTCTAAACTTTGTTTTCCTGCTATTTAATTTAATAGCCAACAGACTATAAAATTTAAATTTTAAATTTTAATTCATCATTTAGGATATCAAAATATTTTTGAATACATCCCTATATATATATATATATATATATATAATGAGACGTTATGTACCGTGAATTTAATAAAACAAATTCAAGAATTGGGATACGATTTGCTTCCTCATCCGCTCTATTCTCCGGATTTAGCCCCTAGTAACTATTCCTTGTTTCCAAACCTGAAGAAATGACTCGGCGGAAAGGGATTAAGTTCTTACGATGAAATCATCTCACAATATATTTTGATGTCGTCGACAAATCTTATTTTTTGGAAGGGATAAAAAAATTGGAGAAACGTTTGACGTATAGAGCTCAAAGGAGACTACGTTGAAAAATAAAATAATTTGTTATCCAAAAACCTCAGTGTCATTCAAAAAGTCATGGATTTATTGACCTGCCCTCGTATATAGGAATATGGTTTTTCAAAAATCAATAATCCGATTTTGGAAGAAACGTAGATGCCTGGGAAGTTACAACAATGTTTTCGTTGGAAACGAGTAACGATAAGTGCCTGTCATTTTGTGAATATGCATGATATGTTATATAATTTTCTTCACTAATAATTTAATTAATTTAATTAAATTAATAATTTAACTAATTTACAACATTTATTTCGTTTTTATTCTTTTCTTCTCTTCCTTTTTAATAAATTAATTTTTTATATATTTTTGACTTTTCGTTATGCCCGTGCTTCCTCTAGTGTGAGTTCATGCCCCACAAATGGAGAATCTTCATTATTCTAAAATATCTTTACTTTTTTATATTTCGAATATTGAACGTTAACTTATTATTGATAAATAGAATTACAAATTGAATGAATAAAAATTATGAACGAAAGTAATAATTAATATCAAGAAAAAATTGCAAAAATAAGTGCAAAAAGTGGGGTAATTGAAAGTTGTGTGGTGCACGCGACAGATTTTTTTAACTAAAAATAAAAAAGTGCAGTTTATAATAAATATTTATTAAATTTTATTTATAAATTTTTTATTGTTGATGGAAAATTTTAGTTAGAAATGTTCGAATTGTTCTTCAAATCTCAATAATTTTCTTTTTTTCTTCTTAAAACTTCATTCAATCGCTAAATTAAATATATCTGGTATATATTATGTATATAGTATGTCAGAGGTTCCCAAACTTTTCTTTTGCGGCTCCCTAAATAATCGGATTTTTTCCGAGGCTCCCTTAATACATCCGATTTTTATATAAATTTTTACTCTCCTGAAAAATTGGAAAATTTTCTTCCCAACATCGGAAATGTTTCAGAGCATCGAAAAATCAGCTGATCTGTTTTTTTTAGGAACAATATTGAAAAAAATAATCGAAAATGTTCAAAAGTTTCAAGTATTGGAAAAATTTTTCGCGGCTCCCCAGTTTTGGAATCACTGGTATATGTAATTTAATATTGGTTAAGAGAGAGATTCAAATTTTTATACTTTTTTACCGACCGACGATAGTAAGGGAGGTATTGTTTTCACACCAAATTTTACATGTGAAGATTTTTACATATGTAATCTAAAGAAATCTAAATTAACTGGAGTGTCTCCACTCGACTATCTCGCAATTTGAAATGGATTAATTAACATATATTATATTTAAATTAAATTTAATTAATTATAAATTAAAATTAATAAATAATATTTATTAAATTGGCTCTTCGTTGATGGCACCACGTCACGTGTTGGCGCTTGAGATTTGCAGTGTTAAAAACTTAATTCTGGTACTTTCAGCGATTCAATCAAGCTGAAATTCTTTATACAATTTTTAATCATGTGAAAAACTATCAAACATATATCTTTATTTTTACGGTCACTTTAGAGGAAAAAAAATAAAAACGTTGTAAGTAATGACCCTCTTCCGGTTGAGGTACATTTCTCAAAAGTTGATAGAAAACTACGGATTTTGAATAAAGCCAAAGCCCGTATACCAAATTTCATTAATCTAGCTCAAACCGTTTTTGCGTAATCTTGTCTGCATACATACACACATACACACACAGACAGACAGACAGACATTTTTCTCAACCTTAGTGAAAATGATTCAGGAACCTTCAAAATGTATAAAAACATCAAAATCTCAACATCGAAAATTTTCGTGATCGCAATACTATCTCTGGCGAGATAGTAAAAACAGAGAGGTGAGTATATTTTGAAGATGTCATTGTTTGTTCTAAGAGCATTTCCATTTTTATAATATTTAGAGACCAGAGATGTCATCTTCCCTTATAAGAAATTTATTTACAGTATTCTTTGTGGAAATCTACGGAACTAAAGTCTTTGGCCGCTGTAACCACATTCCTTCAACCGTCTCATCCAATATATTTGAATAATTCCGGATGGTAATTATGCTAAAATTAATATTTTTATATTTTTTACGGACATGTCTGAGACGTGGTACGAAAACAGAAACATTATTGAAAAATTATAAGATTTTATATTGTATTTTAATTTTTCTGATCATGAAATGGAAGATATGTAAAAAAATTTTAAATTCTAATCAATGTACAGAAAAAATTATTAGTTTTCTCACTTTGTAAAATAATATAAATAAGCTATTTTTTTCTAATTTCTTTACTTTGGTTCCATTGTTTTTATATTATTACTTAAAGAATAATATTAAATTATAATATCTAAATAAATAAAGAAAAAAAAATTGAATACAATGTTATAATATATATGAGTTGTTTATTTTGAAAGTGGCCTAACTCCGTTTTATATTTTTTTGTGGGTTACAATAGTTACATGTCCAGCTTCATGTTATTTATCAGTGAAGTATTTCAGTTTGTAAATATTTCAAGAAAATATCATAAATTTTTGACACATAAGTTTTCAGAATTAGTTCAATAACTAAACTATGGAGGTTGAAAGTAGCCTAACTCTACTGTTGATTCCCCCAAGATTATTAAAGTGTCGGAAAGGTAATAATTTCATTGTAAATGAAATGAGACAAGAAGATTTTGTATCGACAAAATTATTAGAAGACGCAATTTTTAAACGGGCAAAGAATTATGATGGGGAATCAATAAACTGGTTAAAAATATGATGGATGCGTTTTGTCAGAAATGAACCGTATAAAATTTTCTATAAGAAATCAATGAATGTAAATTTTTTAAAGTCCTTATTAGCAGGTCGGGGTAGAGCAAGAAAATTCGAAAATTTTGTATTGACACCACTTTTTAAAAATTCAATTTTATATACCTCCGATCATGATTTCTTCAAATCCCTTTCACACACACAAAATGTAAATGAATAGTAAATTATTTTGTAATAAATGTTCTGTAATTAAAAAATGTTTTGAATCGCATAAATTATTTTTCCCAAGTGTTATTAAAGATATATAAAACAAATTCAGTATTGTTTTTTTTTTCAATTTGAAGCATCTTAAATTATGTTGTAAGACTTAGGCATTTCAAATTTTATAATGAATTTGTTTGTTAATTTTGAAAGTGGCCTAATTTCATTCTTGATAAGAAAACGCAAATTATTCACTTAATAATTGCCACTATTTTAATGGGAACTATAAATTTAACACTTAAGCAGTATGCCTCATTATGATCCAATTTTTAAATTCATTAAAACGCAAAACCTTAAATATTTCGTTTTGAAGATAAATAGTTAGACCACTTTCAAAATAAACGGCTCATATATATCATACCACAAACTTTCATTTCTAAATTAAATACGATAGGATAAAGAGGTTAGATATAATTTGAATAAATTTATATTAGAAAATAATAATATAAATATTTAAATTATAATAATCAAAAACAAACAATATTTTTTAAACAAGAATAAATATTTTTGTATCATCATCAATGAAGAAAATCTCAATTCTTTACATACAAGTTTAACAAACAATGGTGTTTCAAATAGTTAGAATGCAAGAATTATATTATAATTAAATGTTAGTGTAGGAACTGAATATACATGTTAAAAAAATTAACATTTTTTTTTCCCTGAATTTCTTATAAATATTTCAAAACAAAAATATTAATATTGAATAGAAAAGATCTTTTGAGCTGATATTAATTGTTTTATATATAATATATAGATAAGATTATGTACTGTATTTTTATACATAAATAGATTTATAGTGATTATAGATATGAATTTTCAATTCAAATTATAATTTATTCTCAAAATATTTATTTTTCTAAGCTATGTTAAATTTATTTGTTTTTTTTTATTATTATTATTTATAAGTTCTAAAGCCTAAATAATATGCTTTCTTGAATTGCATATTTTTAATTTATTGCCAATAATTCAACCCCCTTTCACCCCACTATTATTTCTATTTTGTTTTAAAATAAAATACGTTATTTGTAAGTATATATTGGGTATATTATATTATTGTAAAATCCCTCCGTTTATTTTTTTCATTTCAATTTTAATGATCATTTTTAAGAAAAAAATTTATCTTGATTTAACAAAATAGATCCTTGTAATTAAAATTATTTTTATAAATTTCATCTACTTGTACTTTTTCTTATCTATTTATTCTAGATTATATATATATATATGATATATTTAAATTTTTCACATTTTCATTTGAATGAACAATAAAGAAATTCTTTGTGAAGTAATATTTAATTCAATTCAACGTTTTTTTTTTCTTTTGTTTCTTTTTTTTTGTTAAAGGTTTATATAGTAACACTTTATGGTTTTAAAATTTATATAAAAAAAATTGTTTAAATCTTTTTTCAGACTTGCTAAATATGTTTCTTAATATATAATAATCAACAATATATAGTATATATTGAATTTCAATGAATCCTATTTTTCATGATAGTATTTCTTGTGAATATTATTTAGATTAAAATGCATTTTTAAAAAATAACTTTACGTATATACAATATAATGTATTGCTTTAAAATGAGTTTTGATATTGGAAAGGTATAGAACGGACGATAAAGCCTCATATCGCGGGCTTTTTTATTTATTTAATTGATAGTTTATTTTTTATCACAATCCTCGGAGATAATGTCACAGCCATTCTCTTCAATATTTTTTGACTCTTCAACATGTAAATCAGGGTCTTTTTCTTCAGACCCTGAAACCTCTAGTTATTCAATAAGGACTTCTCGATGTTTAAAGATAGCGCTGAAAAATTGACTAAATAATCTTCCAATATATTGATCTTGAGTCAAAGGGAAAATGCCTTCCATAAAGCCAATATGACCGCCTCTCGTTGTCACTGCAATGGCAACATATTGTGTTTGACGAGCAGCTTCCATCGGAATTCCTAAATGATAAAAAAAAAAACAATAATTATTATTAATTATATGTGGTACTTGATTGGCATTAATTTTAATCAGATTAAAGCAAAATTTAAAAAGATTGTATAATTATATTTACCAATTATTTATGCAAAAAAACTTCATTAATAGTTATTAATAGAATGAATGAAGAATTGGAATTTATAGGTGTTACAATGAGAGAAAGAGAAATAATATTTATATTTATCAATTTTTACTATTTAGCCAGACAAGACAAGATTACGCAAAAACGGTTTGAGCTAGAATAATGAAATTTGGTATACGGGCATTATTGAAAATTCGTAGTTTTCGTTTTTGAGAAATGTAGCTCAACCGGAAGAGGGTCATTACCTACAACCTTTTTATTTTTTTCCTCTATAGCAGAGGTTCTTAATCTTATGTACTCTGCGGACCCCCACTTGAAAAAATTTTTTTTGACGGACCCCATTCCAACTTTAGGTACCTTACGTCATTTTATTAGTTAATTTCTGGCTTACGATCTCATAAGAACAAGGATATATGATGAATATTTCTAACAGTGATTGGTGAATAACGATTTTTTTGCATATTGTAGAACACATTTTATTAGAAATTATAATATTGAAGAAAGAAAATTCTGCTAAATATGAAGATGGAAACGGTAGCAATAGTTTTCTTGCACATTTCGTTGAATTTGGGTATTTGATCTCTGTTTCCTCACAAAGCCATGCCATCGCTTCTTTTATATTAAATTATTAAACCGACTCATAATTTTCTCGTGCACCTGTACGATGGCTTTGCGGACCCCCAGGGGTCCGCGGACCACAGTTTAAGAACCTCTGCTCTATAGTGACCGTAAAAATAAAGATATATGTTTGATAGTTTTTCACATAATTAAAAATTGTATAAAACTGCTATATATAGAATTTCATCTTGATTGAATCACTGAAAGTACCAGAATTAATTTTTTAACACTGCAAATCTCACGCGCCAACACGTGACGTGGTGCCATCAACAAAGAGCCAAACATGCGCTGGTTTAATAAATATTATTTATTAATTTTAATTTATAATTTATAATTAATTAAATTTAAATAAAATATAATATATGTTATTTAATCCAATTCAAAGTGGAGATACTCCAGCTTATTTTAAATATATGAAATTAAAATATTAAAATATAATTCGAAATTTTCATTATTTTTATCATCAGATGTGAGTCAAAATATATTTGATCTCAATTTCAATGATTTTTGGATATTCAGCAAAATAAAATATTTTTATTGAAAAAATTAAATGAAATAAAATTTTCTTATTTCATCATAAATTAAAATAAAATCAAAACTAGTTGTAAATAGTAATAGTATAAGTTAAGATTCACAGAAAAGCTATAAAGATAGACATTGAGTGAGTTATTTTTACGAGACAGAATCAGAGTTAGAAATAATCTAATAATAAAAGAGTAGCAATTTAGATTAATGTGGTGGTTTAGATTCTCTTCCTTTCTATGTTATCCCATTCAGTTTAACTAACCATGTTCCGGTTGAAACGGATCATCAGCGGCACTAAGGCACAATGTCGGTATCCGCAGACGATGCAGTTTATTATGTAAAGTAGCTCGACTGTAGTAATCTTCAACATCTCGATAACCAAATTGTTTCACCGTGAAAGTTGAATCGAATTCTCGAATTGTTTGACTCTAAAAAAATTAAAAGATTAATTATAAATTAGATAGGAGTGAGAAAATAATCAATAAGAATTTATAAAAATTGATTTAATTCTTAAATATAAAAATGTTTTACAATTTTTTTGAATTTAATTTTAAAGGGACTGTTATAAGTAAACTTATTTGAATGGTTAAAAAATAATTTAGTTTTTCAGTAATAAATATAAACAGTGGCGTAATTAGGGTATAATAGGCATGGCACAGAGGGGGGAGGGCGAAAAAAAATATTTTTAGAAATATAAATATGAGAGTATTAAAAAAATATATAGGAAAAAGAGGGGTATTACGAGAAATGGAAAATGCAAGATGAAATATCTTGTTCCCAAAACAACATCCTGCCAATCACCCCATAGGCACCATTTACCCTATAAGTATGCCTTGGAATATATATAAATATATATATTGATATTTGATATAAATGTATTAATAATTAAATTTAAAAATAAATTTATAAATCAATTCACTTTGTCTAAGATTTAAATTGATAAGTTTTTAAGAAATATGTATAATATGTTAATATGTGCTTATTAGAAAAGGGAATATATATATTTATATTAATTGTATGTTTGATATTAGAAAAATTAAATTATGTGAAGCGAAAAGTATATTGTGATACAAAAATAAATACCTTTAAAACTGTATCTAAATTATAAAGATGTTGGTGTTTTTCAGGAAATCTAAAAAAAAAAAAAACAGTAAGGATCAGATGAAATAAATAAGTATAATATATAATTATGTTTCAAGATAAAATTTATGAATTTTTAATTAAAAAATAAAGTTTTTATTTATAAAATTATTATTTATTTATCAGAAATATAAATATGAAAAAATATTTTATATTTTGTTTTTTATTTAAAAAATTTGTAGATTCAAATTTTATTTTTTTATTATATGAATTTATAATATATTATTAATTTACATATTTAACCACATTACATATTTATTTATTTGTGTCACTATTCAATTTTTTTTATCTTGACTGCTATATATATATATATATGCTATATATGCTATATATATATATATATATTTGTCTTTGTAGCTCTACGGAACTCGAAAGTTCTTGGTTGCAGCAACCACATTTCTTCAAACGTCCCTATCCTGAGTTACCTCCATCTAACCCCATCCCAATTCTACTGATGATATATTAATATAGTAGTTTGGTGTTTCTTTAAGTCCTAAATTCCCCTTTTATACATAACTATAAGCGTCTGATAACAAATATTCTCTGATTGAAATATTACTTTTTTTAATTCTGATATTCTTCCTTTAATATTATTCTATTCCTAGTAAATAATATAATGATGAATTAAAAAGTAAAAACTTTTATAACTTACTCTTTTACTGTATTACATAGACTGTAAGCAAGATGTCGGTTTAGAAGTCGATTGATCCATGGACGTTCAATACTTTCAGTTCCAATAAATACATTCCAAGGGACGGAAATGATCATTGCAGCTGTTAGTTTCTTCCGAGCTTCTGCTTCTTGTTCAGCAAGATAATTCCCAAGTATTAATCTATGAAAAATAAAAAAAAATATTACTATTTATAAATTAAACATTGAATAATTTAATTAAATTAATTTTAAGATAGATGATAGTTTTTAATTTTATATTGCAAAATATTTTTTTACTTACCCTCCCATTGAAATGCCTGTAGCACCCACTGGTATTCCGGGATGAGTTTTGACCACATGTTCTACAACGGCGGTAATATCTTCACAATTTGAGGCACAATAAGTTCTCGGGGTCTTTTAAATGAAAACAAATAAATACAAATATTATTATTATTATTTTTAATTAACTTTAATTTAATTATTATGGATTACAAAATTTTTGATTAAATAAAATAAAATGTTGATTAATATCACTTATTTGCAAAAAGTTGAACTCAACCAAATTTCATATGACGAGATTTTTTTACATATCTCCACAAATCATGAACTTGTATAGCTTTTTTCCTCGGGAAAATCATCTTAATTAGTTTTTTTTAATTTAAAATTATATGACGTCACAGCCAGCTCTTACTTATATATTATAAAAAAAAATAAAATTAAAAATATTTATTTTATATCCAAATCTGTTTTTTATTGCATTAATAGATATATTAAAATTATTTTGAATTGTTTCTGTAGCTGGAAATTAATTTATTTCAAACCGTGGGTCGGTTCTAAGCCTGACCACAGGTCAACTTATTTAATTTTATGCACAATACAAATTCTACTCTTCCAAAATCTTTTTAATTAGATATAATATATTTACTTTTTATCTGTTTTAGAATTGTAACACAAATTTCTGATAAAATTGAAAAAAAAAATTATTTTAAAACAAGGACTAATTTTAAATGAACAGCTGATAATGTTTGAATAATGAGCTAAGTGCTTTTATAATATCGCGATTGAACAAATTCTTATTAATTTTAAGTATATTGGAGTTAAAAATTTAATTTATTGTTTCACAATACAAAAATTGATAAAAAATTAAGACAAATAACAAAGAAAAGAAGAATTAAACAAATTAATTAAATCAATCAATTCACAAAAAACTTTTATATCGACAAATGAATAATGCTTTAATAATAGAAAAAAATTTTATCAGTGAATATGTTTTAATGGTTGATTATATTTGAAGAAATAGTGTTACTTGTTAATTAAGTGTTTTAGTGTGGTATGTATCTTAGTATATATATAAGAATTATATCTCTATAAAGGAAGTTAATTGCATAGAACTAAATGCGCACAACGTTTTTCGTTGAATATGAAGCAATTCATCCATAAACTTTGTTAGGCTTATAGAAAAATTATTTTATTCTTTTTAGTCCATTGGAAAAACGTTATTTTATAAAAAAAATTTTATATTTATATTATTTTATTCTTTTTAGTGCAATTTTAATTTGATAAATTTATTTAATATAATAAGAGAAATAGAAAAGATGAAGTTATACGAAAATTTACAAATTGAATAAAACAAAAAAATATATTATTTTTCCAAAATTGATTTTATCCATTTATGTTAAGTAAATGTTATTATTGAATAATAATTATTATATTATATTTATAAATAAATAATTTTTATTAATATGAGATTTTATAAATGTATATATATATATATATATTGTCTTCATAAAAAAGGTTATTCTATTGTTTTGTTTCCTTTCTAACGGGGACATATACAATGTATAAAAAAAAAGATATTTTCTCTATGCCATCTGAGGGGAAGAAACCCCTCCTCATTGGAAATACAACTGATTAATAAGAAGTCATCATTAATTTTAATGCTATGAAATATTTTTAAATACGTTCAAAATGAAATCAATATTCATGTTTCAAAATTCGTTGAAAAAAAATTAATCTCAGCAATATAAAAGGAGATAGTTATTAAAAGTAATTAATCGCTAATTAATTACAATTAATTAATTCTAATTCAATTATAGTTCTTCTATACCTTCTAGGGATCCATTGAAATATCTAAACAATTCTCAAAAAAAATCGATTTCAATTTGTCAAAAGTGCGAACAGACAGAGAGACAGACGCCATGTGAAGTTAAGAAAAACGTTATAATAATTATAATAAAAGGCAAGTTAAATAAAAGTTTTAAATAGATCAATAAGTTTATTAATAATATTAAATAAATAATAAATAATCCTTAGTCTTTTATGTGGGTATGTAGAAAAAGATCTTTTTATAAAAACTTTTATTCTATTAAAAAACAAACAAAAAATCAGGGTTAATTAAATCTTACCCTGGCATAAAAACAAGGAAAATTTGAACGAGTCTTTAATAAACCTTTGAGAGAAGTTTATGTAAGAATTTATATATTATTATTATCATTAGTAAGAATTAATTTAAAAGTTACTTAAAATGATTATATTAACTGACTTTTTATTCTCATATAAATATCAAAAAATTATAGTCTAATGTCTAATATATTATTTTTAGTTCTCTGATGTTTTATCATATATATTGAAATTTTAAATTAAAAATTAAATTGAATTTAAATTAAAATGTATACATTTGAAAAAATTTGTTTGGAAACAATAAATAAACATAAAAGATAAAAAATAAACTTTTTCCAAATTGGGTAATTTGCTTTTCAAGGATCAGCTAAGATCTTTGGTAAGTAAACAATAATTAATTAAAATTTCTTTATATAATATTCTATTTACATTATTATTATGTAAACATTTAAAAAATAATTTCAATTATAATACAGAAATTCGCTAAAAAGGTATACAATAATCAAGAGTGATTGAATTTAATTTATTATCTATTTTATTTATATTATAATAATTGAACATTTTTTCATTATATGCAAGTTTTCCTGGTCGCTTCTAGTTTACGGGATAAAAATTATTAAAATTTACATACAAATCCATTGATATTCTCTTTAGCTAACATGTTAACCATTTAACCAGCAGAAGGCTCTAATATTTTTAGGTTTTTTTCAGTTCGGATTGGATATAGAAAATTTAAAATATTAATTAATTAAATAATTTCCCCTATATCCAAACCGAAAAAACCGAAAATTAATGAATTAGTCAAGGGTCGCTCTAGTTTTCGTGATAACAATTATTAAAATATACATATAAATCCATAAATATTCTATTTAGCTACCAGGTTTTGTTCATTTGACCAGTAGAGGGCTCCATTAATTTTCTGGTTTTTTTTCAGTTGGGGTCGAATATAGAAAAATTATAAAATTTCTCTATATCCAAACCGAACCGAAAAAACTGAAAATTAGTGATTAAGTGATTAGTGAATTTTAGTCAATAAAACATTACTTAATGTCTGCACATTTCGACGTTTATAACCAGCTAATCAGTCAAAATTAAAAAAAAATCTTTATTTATCTTGTAAACGAGAAGAGACCGAGAAATATTGCATAAGGAAAGTTTCTTTGGAATTAAAAAAGGAATCCACTAGAAAAGTTTTATACAAATTCATGACATGATATCTAATCTGAATAATTACTTAAATAAATTATATATTCAGAAGGACCTTCAAATCTAGATAATAATAAAAAAGTATGTTAAATGCAATATCAATCATGAAATGTATAAAAGTAAAAGAATAGTTAAAGTGGTCTCGTAAGTAGAACCTAAGAACTCCCTTCATCTAATTTCGATCTCTTAAATATAAAATCAAAAATATAATTCACTAAACACTTTGATATATAAATAAATAGTTAGATAGAATAACTCTTGAAAATCAAATTGTAAATCTGTAAATGAAAATATTAATTGAGGGCATTGATCTATTTTAATTGGCTTATTTCCAAATTTATTAGGGGATGGCTCCATAAATATGATAATTACTAGAATTACTATTCGTTCGATGGTTCTATAAAAGTTGAATTTAATTACAATTTAATTATTTGTTAGTCAGTAGTAGATATTAATATATATTATTTTCTATTCATAATTCTATTGTAGTAACTTATTTATTATCCACTTGGCCTTCCTATATTGCTTTCTATCACGCAAAGTGTAGGTAAATATTAATATATATACGAGGGTGGGGTGAAAAGTTTCCGGCCTGACCAAGTAAAACGATGTTTTTAAATTTTTTTTTTTTGCTATATTTTTCAACATAATCTCCATCAACACTGATACATTTCTCATAACGGTGTTCTAATTAATTTAATTAATTAAAAACAATTAATTAATTTAAAATCATCGTTTTTCTTGGCCAGGCCGGAAACTTTTCACCCCACCCTCGTATATTTATATATATTTATATAAATATAATATAGTAGTATCATAAAATTGGTAAAAAGGATAGAAATGCTGACTCGAAAAAAAAATTATCAGACCTTTCTCAACTTTCAACTTTCATATCACAATTTTTTTTTTTTTTTTAATTTAATGAATCGTCCTTTTTCTTATCAGAATTATCAAATATCCATAATAGAGATAATAATTATATAATAATATATTAAAATATATCAAATATTTTTTTCAACCTATTAACCTATTCGTTAATTCTAATGTATAAAATATTCGAGAGTTTAAAGATAAATGTTTTTAAGATATATCTAGCGCATTCAGTAAAGGGGTTACATTCTCCCTCAAGCCGGGTGCATTGCGCAAACTTCGAATCAATAGTTTCAACGAATTCGAAACCAAAAGGAACAGCAAAATTGAACGTCCAAAGAAAAATTAGATGCATTTTTCTCATATCATATTTAGATATACTTTAAGCACGATTCATTTATACATACTTTGATTATATAATTATAAGCTATTTCCGGGTTATTTTCACGTTGAATTGTAAGATTTAAGTCTCAATGTTTCGGTGCCGATATTGACGCCATTTTCAAAAAAGAATTTTAAACGGAAATTTTTGGGATTCACAATCTCACATATATGAGGTTTGTTCAAAAGAAAAGGTAAATTTTGAATTATTTCGAAAAGTATTTATTTATTCATCAATATCCATTTTTTCCCCTTCAAAGTAATTCTCCTCAGATAAAATGCTCTTATGCTAGTGCTTCTTCCAATCGTCGAAGCACTTCTGAAATGCACTTTTCGATCAGCTCGCTCTTCGATTCCTACTTTATCTCATCCATTGTGGCAAAACGCTTTCCTTTCATTGGTCACTTCAATTTTGGGAATAGGAAAAAGTCGCAGGGAACCAAATTTGGTGAATACGGTGGTTGAGGCATGATTACGGTGTTGTTTTTAGCCAAAAAATCACGAACAAGCATTGATATGTGACGTTGCATAACTTCCTTTTAATATTCCTTATTAATATTTTGACCTATTGGCAAAAACTCATGATGCACCACGCCATTGTAATCGAAGAAAACACTGAACAAAACCTTCATATTTGATCGAACTTGGTATGCTTTTTTAAAGCGCTTGTACCACATATAAACATTTTTTTGAGACAAAATAGACTCGCCGAATGCCACAATCAACATTTTAAGTGCGTTAGAGCACTTTATTCATTTAAACGCAAAATTTAATGCTGATTCTTTGATCCATTTTTTTAAAGTAAAAAATCGAAGAACACACAAAAACATGACTAACTTTTTTAGTTTTCAAAAATATACTACTAATCCAAAATGGCTGATAATGCCAACATATGAGAAACAAATGTGAACCAATATAACAAAAAAAAAATTGATAATTGAATGTACATAGCCCGTGAAAATTCAAAATTCACCTTTACTTCTGAACAGACCTCGAATATATACGAGTATATCGTAAAAATTGTGAATTCTTTATATGGAGAAAGGAAATGATCAATTATTATTTTATTTTGTTGACGTATTAATTAAAATATAAATAAGTAAGTTATATTCTAAATCTATTTGAAATGATCAATTTCAATTAAAAATTAACATAGAATATCTAAAATGGAATAATTTAATTATCTAGAAAAGAAATGTGAAGCCAGTTGAAGGGCAGAGGAGTGGGTGTAATTAATAATAGCATTAAATAATAGCAGATACGTACGATAATACGATTTTTACTTAAGAAATAAAAGAAATGCGAAACCATAGAAATTTTTTCGTTTCTAGAAATGATTATCATGTCCTATATGAATATATAATGATAAATCAAATACAATAATATATTTTTTTTTTTAATCAAGTGAGAAAGAAATGTCTTTATATTTTAATGCACATCAATTCAATGCTTCCTATACACCGAAACGACTTCGTGTTTGGGAAATTCCACGAACCCATCGCCAATGGCCCATCCAAAGGTGGGTTTTGCCATCTGATAAGGGAAATAATAACCTAATATGGTTAAAAATAATATAAACTATATATATAATATATAAAGTAATAATGGAATCCACAATTTCAATAATAACAAAGCGAAATTGAATGAATTACATAATAATGAAAATTTTAATGCAAATAACAAAGAACATGAAATGACCACTTATAATAATTTGGAGGAATTTGTTAATTTTTTAAATTATTTATATATTATTTAGGGATAATGATTAAGATGAATGTACCAGTAGTTTCTGAGAAAAAATTGATATCTTCTATTTTTACCAACCGACGATAGTAAGGGAGGTATTGTTTTCACACCAAATTTCACATGAGGAGATTTTTTTATATATCACCACGAAAATCATGCACTTTGTATTGGTTTTATCCTCGAGAAAAATCATATTTATTAGTTTTTTCTTGATTTAAAATTATATGACGTCATCCAGCCATTCATGACGTCACAGCCTGGTCTTACATATATATTATAAATAAAATAAAATTAAAAATGTTTATATTTATTATTTATGTATCCATATCTGTTTTTTATTACATTAATAGATATATTAAAATTATTTGAAATTGTTTCTGTAGCTGCTAATTAATTTACTTCAAACCGTCGGTCGGTTCTGACCTGGCCACAGGTCAACTTATTTTATCAGATATCAATTTGAATTTTGGGTGACATAATTCATTGGTTAATAAAGTAAAATTTATTTGCAAACCAATGCAATTTTCTATTTTTTTATTTTTTCTATTTTTTTTTAACATTAGCATCTAGAAGCACCAGTAGTTGACACCCTAAAATTAGATAATATGAACATTCAATTAATAATATTTAATATTGATGTCAATAATAAAAAACAAAAATAAAAACAAAAAATTAAGCATTCGAAGAACAAAATATTAAAATATCCATTTCTTTGATTCTATAAAAAGTAATTGTAGTGTCGTTTACTCAGACGGTGACTCAAAACTTTTATATTTCCACATCTTCAATAGAGAAGGTATTACTTTCATATACCGCACATTTGGAAATGTTTAGACAGATATATGTCTTATTATCCGATATTAAATGCACAAATGTTAACTACTGGTAGACTGTCAACTACTGATACCTTTAATTCGCTTGCAACATTTGAGCCTCTTATTTTTTTAACAAAGTTTTAGTGATTTAATTTTATTTTATTGTTCCTAAAATTGTTTTAGTGCTCAAAGATTTTTTTAATGTTTCTAAGCTTATTTTAATGTGCAACCACTTTTTTTAGTGTTCAATATATGATATTCAAGTGAATTATTTTAAAAAATGTTCACACATGATATTTTTTTAGTGTTAGAGAGCTTAAATTTAATGTTCAAATACCATATTCAATGTGCTGAAAAATGGCACCATTAAAATAATATATGATATATATATTATAATGAAATATATTATGATTCAGGCATGGATATACAAAATGCACTGTAAATAATATTGGACATGTATTCTCTGAACTTCGACCAAAAACTGACCCCTGGCCAAATCCCCCTGTCAATGCTTACCAATATCCTCTCAAAATAACAAGAAAAGTTGCCGAGGACCTTTCGAGGTCTCCTAGGTAAGTTAATTGATATTTATTAAAATATTAACTAAAATATATTTCAACTTCGGTTGATTGGAAGTTTAATAATAGTAATCTAAGCTACTAAATTTGGTGGTTGAGGGTCCACCCCACTAAGTTGAAAAATGTAATTAAATAAATAAAAAAACACCTCTGACTTTTGTACATCCTACTCAAGTCCTATCAAGTCGGTTATCTCAATTATTAAAATTAATAATATAATGTCCTATGATCATTAGAACGGGTCCTATCAACCTCTACCTTGATTTTCTTAATCGGAGGCGCTACTTTTTATCAAGTAGCTTCCCAATGTTGATACCATAGGCTGGGTTGACTCCGTCCCATAGACCCCAGCTAGAGAAATTCCCTTGCCAGGACTGGACTTGAAGCTGGGACCACAAGAATGTGAGCCAGCTACGCTACCACCCACCCTCTGGAGGCTTCATTAAATAAACAATAAAAGAAATTAAAAAAATTAAATACCAAGCTTGGATAAATTCCTGGTAGAGTTTTATTAACCCAGTGATCAGTATATTTCAAATCAGATAAATTAAAAGATAAAAATAATTATTATAACTAAAATATATATACATATAAATCATTAATTTCCAATTAAATATTTACATTATATAGCTCTATTATAAAGAAAATTCGCAAAGAGAAGCCTCCAAGTATTCAGAAAAAACGATTACATAAAGATGCTGGGAAAGATATTCCTGATTACAGTCATTTACCAAGTTTTAATGATTCAAAAGCCTCTGCTTATGATCGTTGGGCTACAGGAACATGCTTTATTTAATTTTTGTATCAATAATTCAACAAATCAAATTGTTAACATCAATTAACAAATTTTGTAATTAAAATAATATCAGTAATAAAATACAAACATAAATATTAATATTCTCTTTAATCGTTTGAAATAAAATGTAAAATTAATTAAGTTAATAAATAAAGTACCGGGACCCCGAGCCTCGGCTCGGTACTTAAGTTAAAAAAAATGATTCATTATTATTGGGTTTGGCTGGTAATATTAATACCTGGGATACCGAGCTGTCGCTCGAAAAAATATTTAGACATTATTATAGACATTTTCATTCTGTAAATTAAATAATTTTATTTCATTTAAATAAATATCTATTTTTAAATAATTTTTCTCTCTACATTATTTATCTAATTCTGACAATATATTAAGATCACACCGGGACCCCGAGCCTCGGCTAGGTAATTAAGTTAAAAAATAATAATTCATTATTATATTGGGTTTGGCTGGTAATATTAATACTTGGGACACCGAGCTGATATACAATTCTTTAATTATTTATTACAATTATTAAATGTTGCATCATTGCATGGAACTTGGGGTCCTCAATAATACATAAATATGTATACCGGGACCCCGAGCCTCGGCTCGGTACTTAAGTTAAAAAAAATGATTCATTATTATTGGATTTGGCTGGTAATATTAATACCTGGGACACCGAGCTCGCTCTACCCTTTAAAAAATATTGATATACAATTCTTTAATTATTTATTACAATTATTAAATGTATTAAATAATATTTTATTGAAAAAATATTAAAAATTATAAAACTATCTAAAACTTAATTAATAAAAGAACAATGAATAAATAAATCACGAAAATAGATAAAAAAAAAATGGGGGAGTAAAAACAATTGTTCTTACCGCTGGTCTATGATATTTTGATAATTACAAAGATATTTTTACCATCTTTCAAAGACATTTATTTGTTTTGTTGTTTTTTTTTGAGAGAGATTAATAAATATATATATATTTTATTAAAAATAAATATTTTTAATTTTATTTCGAAATTAAATAATGAATTTTAAAATATTTTTATATTTTATTAAAAATAAATATTTTTAATTTTATTTCGAAATTAAATAATAAATTTTAAAATATTTTAAATATAAAAAAAATATTAATACAAAATTAAAAAAAGGCGGGAGTAAAATTTCAAAATGGATGCCATTTACGTCACCCATATATAATTTTCAATTAAGAAATTAATAATGAAGCTGTAAGTTTCAAGAGATGTGATCAATAAAACTCAATTTTTCTTTATAAATACTATATCTAGTGTGAATTTGAAAAAAATCGTTAGAGCGGTTTTTGAGAACCAATGGTTATAGATAAATAGATATATAGATATATAGATATATACAATTTTAGCTAGCATAATAAGATAAGATAGAAATGTTCTTAGTATTGTTTGATTTGGGGTACTAAACTTGTAAAAATGTCTAGAAACGATATGCGCGCCACCATGAGGTTAGCTGTGAAGTATTTCATGGAGCTATATTCTTATTAATTATTATTACAAAACGTTACTGACCAAACCGATTAATTATTTATAAATTACAAATTAAAATTAATAAATAATATTTATTAAACCAGCGCATGTTTGGCTCTATGTTGATAGCACCACGTCACCTGTTGGCGCGTGAGATTTGCAGTGTTAAAAAATTAATTATGCTACTTTCAGCGATTCAATCAAGATGAAATTCTATATATAGCAGTTTTATACAATTTTTAATCATGTGAAAAATTATCAAACATATATCTTTATTTTTACAGGCACGTTAAAGGAAAAAAAATCAAAACGTTGTAAGTAATCACCCTCTTCCGGTTGAGCTACAATTCTCAAAAGTTGATAGAAAACTATGAATTTTGTATAATGCCCATGGACCAAATTTCATGATTCTAGCTCAAACCGTATTTGCGTAACCTTGTCTACATACACACATACATATATACATACACACACACATAGACATAGACATTTTTCTCAACCTTAGTGAAAATGATTCAGGAACCTTCAAAACGTATAAAAACATCAAAATCTCAACATCTAAAATTTTCGTGATCGCAATACTATCTCTGGCGAGATAGTAAAAATGAAGTTTGTAGATAAACACTGATAAATGATGAAGGCTGTTTATTTATTCCAACTTTTTTTAAAGCAACAAACGATTGCATAGAAATTTGGTATAAAAAACATTGCTAGAAGTACATACCTTAAGTTCGAGACCTCCAAGTCCTCGATTGTTGAAAACCACAACCCGCAATTGTTGTCGTTTGGCCCCCAATACCAGGCACTTAATATACTCAGCTTGGCTCGAGCCCGTTAAGCCCGGCAAAATAATAATAATAGGTGCGTCAGGTGGGCAGCCATCCTCCGACCAGTCAAGTCCCACTTCGCCCCCATCATTTAACCGAAGAATCTCCCTAAACAACAACTGCATCCGTTAATTAAGAAAAGGAATTAAATCGGTCTTTAAAATTTAAAAATATATTTTTTATAGAATTTATTCATATATAATTTAATTAAAAAAAAAATAGATATAATTATTAACTGAAAGGCTAAAACTTCAAGATTAAATTTTCGAATCGATTGGTTTAATAAAAATTGTCTAATAACATCTTTCTTTATAAACTAAAATTATAAAATGTATTATAAAATCTGTATTTTATTTCTTTTGTATATATGTATATATGTTTTAATTTTATTATCAAAAACAAAGATTTATTAATTTATTTTATTTAGATAGATCACCTTCGATAGTTAATATCAGGTAAAATGGAAGATCGTAATACACTTGCTAAAATTGTTTGAGCACGCGCTTCAAAACACCAGATGGTTGGCCAAAATTTAGATTTGAGTAGAGGCACTTCATTCTCCAGGAATTCTTTAAGTTTGCCTTGTGAACATGCTAATAAGGGTGGCTGGAACACAAAAAATACATAATACACATGGTTATAATAAAAGATATACATATATTAATATAGTAAACGCTCTATATAAGCAACTCATTTGAACCAATTTCAATAAAAAAGTTTCTTTAAGTACAGAGAAAAATTGTATTTAAAGTACAATCTTAATTAATTAATTAACATAAACTAAGAAAAATTCTAGTAACCATTCTAATTAACAGAAATTAACTTCAATACTGACAGCACAAAACACAAACATACTCCATTAACATATTTTTTTACACTTTGAGGTTATGTTGTTGCAAACACCTGTTAATTCAAATATTTAGCTTTAAAAAAAATAAATTGTTTGTACAGAAAAGTAGAACTAAAAAAAGTTGCTTGTATAGAGGTTGCTTATAAAGAATCTTGTTTGTAGAGAGGTTGCTTATATAGAGTGTTTATTATATTTAAATATTTTTGACAATTTTCAACTCCATTGAAAATTGGATATGGAAATGGTCGGCTCGAAAGCCGAATGAGGCTCTTTCAATATCATTATGTGGCTCTCTAGTTCCATACGTAAATATCAATAATTATATTATTTTATTTTCAAACCTCAAAATATTATATTTCAAATAAAGAAATACTGCAAACATAATAATAGTATTATAATACATAATATTGAAAGATAAATGTTATGAGCTCTTTAAAAACAACAAAAATTTGTAAATTGTAACTTTTGACTATCCGTCTCAAAAGGATGTCGACCTCTGGGATAAGGCTTTTACTAATATAATTTTCAAAAATGAAGTATAATACTTTATATAAATTTATATATTGATATATAAATAATGTTTTATCACTTAAATGATTATATTTATTAACAATTTAATTAAAAAAAAAATAATAAATTGAATTTTGAAGTAATTAATTCAGCGAAGAGTGACAGGTCACTTCTACAAACGCAGATGGCCTTGGTAGTTGATGAAATAATTGAGGTTGCTCGAGGCATCAGTGCATTTACGTAATATCCCTTTTAGCTTTCATACAGAAAACGGATTGATTAAAAAGAAAAATGAACAAGAAAAATAAAGTAAAATATATTTACAAAATTTCTCTTCCAAAAATATTAAATTACCCATAATAATAATAACAATAATAATAATAATACATTAGGGATAAGAAATTAATAATTATTAACTATTAAATTAAATATTTGGGTCAAATGAGCTAAATTAAGAAGGACAATAGATTAAAGTGTTAAAAGAATTTATATATCTATGCCTATATTTAACTTAACTAGTTAGTAAAAAAAAAGTAATATTCATAATAATATATAATACTGATATTTGCCTTTTACGAATTTATTAAGATAAATTATAGTTATAGGTATAATATAAAGATATAATAATTTATTTATTTAAATAATAATTTATTTAATATAATTCTAAAAACGTTTTAGAATTATTGTTTTCTAATTGAGAAGTTGTTAATATATATATTTTCTGTAAATACATTCTGATTGATTTTGAGGATAATACTACACGTGTGTATGTCATTCTTTTTCTCACTTTCTTTTGCATTAATCTAAAGTAAATTAAATTTTTAATGTTATCATTGATGATATGTATATATTACGTGGAGCAATAGAGTCCAAAAAGGGGTGTTTAGGGCTAATACAATATATAGAAGATTGTATGTGCTGATATTGACAGTGGACTGCAAAATTCGAGGTCAAATAAAACTTGGAAGAGTCTTAAAAAGTAAACGAGTCCAATGTAATGATACAATGGAGCTAAATTTAACAAAATTCGATATAATAAAAACGATAAAGTTGCTGTGAGAAATATAAAAATTGACGAAGTAAAAGTGACCCTTAAAAGCTTGAAGAGTCCGGGCCAAGTGGAATTTCGATAGAACTAATAAAAGAGAGGACTCAAGCGCTAATCGAAATAATAACAACGATGCCAATAAATGCCTGCGCAGAGAAAAAATACCAACTGAATGGAACTCGCATATAACACCAATTTTTTAAAAGGGAATCGATATGAAAGAGATCAGTATTATGTCCTTTTTGGCCAGGCTTTATGGCAAAATATGAAAGTAGAGACTAGCAGAAATTGTCTGCGAGTTCGAAAAACAGAGCGGTTTAGGAGCGGGAAGACAGCACTCACGGTATCTTTTCACTTTAAAACCCTCATTAAAAAGAGAATATCAAGAGTGGTGTCAACCAATTTGATATTTTTAAACCTTCAAAAGACTTACAATACAGTTTTGTTAGAAAAACTTTGGAGGGTAACAGTCGGGTATTTATTATAGCTGTAAGATATTTGTATGAGGGGTGTACCAGCATCTTGAAAATCGTGAATATGTTGTCGGAAGGATTTACTGTGTCAGGAATGTTTTTTTCACCTACCCTCATTAAAATATATTTAGAGTCAGTTCTTAAAAACTTGAGGTACAAATGCAGCAATATGGGAATTCTTATTGACAATGATAACTTATTCACCATATTTTATGCCTCTTATAGAGGAATAAGAAAAGTGGGAGTCCAAAATAAATATAGAAAAAAAAGAATACTTGTTCTTCAGGAAGAGAGAAATAACTTTGTGCTGAATGGAAGCTCTATCAGGAGCGTGTCACATTTTAAATACCTTGAAGCGATCTTAAGCAAAGCAGGGAAAAGCGATAGTGGAATTTAGGTTTAGATCATTCAAAGGAGAGGAGCAATAAAAAACTTATCACGGTGCTGTGGAGTAATTTTTTAACCAGGCAAAGGAAAATAACAATCTATAAGAACCATAAAGCAGTGAGAGATATCTAAGAGATAGCTTTCGTCTTAATCCTTTCGTGTTGTTTTTCGAGCATCAGGGACATCCAAATTGCTTCGCGTCAGGATGCGAGAGGCAGGTGGAAATCAACTCACAGATATATATTGTAAATATCTATATATAATTGATGAATACAATGGAACATCTCTAACCGTACGACAGTGCCAGGATCCTATATCGAGGCCAAACTTAGAAGTTACTGCCCAGAGAATCAACATCATCTTTGAAGCCTGGAAAGAACCCCAAAGAACACCGCTCGGAGAATCAACACTCGCTTTGAATTAATAATGAACAGTGGTCTACCCTTTAAAATTTTCAAATGCTAAATAATATAAAATTTAATAAATCAATAACATTAAAATAAATAAATTTTATTTTATAGTTAATTTATAAGTTATAGTATTGGGTTGGCAACTAAGTCATTGCCGATTTCAAATAAGAAAGCAAATTCAAAATTTTTGTTTAAAAATATAACTTTATTCAATTAGATATTGCCCGTTCTTGTCGATGACCTTTTTCCATCGTTCTGGCAGCTTAAAGATTCCCCGTTCGTAAAATGTCTATTAAAAAACTGAATTAGGTGTGATCTGACATCATCCGCGTTGTTAAAAATTTTACCATTTAAAGAGTTGTGCATGGAACGAAACAAAAGGTAATCCGAAGGTGCAAGGTCAGGGCTATATGGTGGTCCCAACCCAGTTCCAATAATTTTTGCCGAGTAACCAAAGATGTGTGGGGCCTTGCGTTATCATGATGGAAAACAACACCCTCCGGATTTGATAATACCGGCCGCTTTTCTTCAATTGCATCCTTCAGTTTGTCGAGTTGTTCAACATACACATTTGAATTTATCGTTTGGTTCTGTGGTATGAGTTCAAAATACAAAATTCCTTTGTAATCCCACCAGACTGACAGCATAATCTTTTTTTGGTGAATCTCTGCTCTTGATGCTGTTTGGGCTGGTTGATCTTGCTTCACCCACGATCTCTTGGGAGAAACATTGTTATAGACTATCCACTTTTCGTCGCCAGTAACTAGGTTCTTCAGAAATGGATCATTTTCATCTATCGACAAAAATGGCAATGACTTAGTTGCCAACCTAATAGTTGAGTATATATGATGTACTAGAGAGTTTCATAAAATTTATAATGAGGTTTCATCTAAAAACAGACTCTTTCTTTAAAGTGTTTGAGAATAATTAATGTGAGTTATTAGATAATGTAGTGGTGACTAAGAGAAAGAAATCGATTGATCTCGATTTCAATCATTCAAAAATAGTCTGAAAAATAATCTAGTATTTTTCTCTTAGAAATTTTTTGTTTAACATTTTTAACTGAATGCATTTACTATGCTAAATTTAATTAAAATATTTTAATATAAAGGTTAATGAAGTAAAATTTAAACATTAAGTATTATTTAACATAAATTTGGAACTAACAAAAATTCAATATCTAGTGATCTCAATCTCTCTCTCTCTCTCTCTATATATATATATATATGGAGATATATAACAGCCTTCTTTAAGGCAATTATAAATTTGCATAAATGACATATAGAATCAATTCCAAAGCATTGTTCACCAAGGAAGATCATATTCCTTACTGAACAGACAATGAAATTTATTTTATTTATATATGAAAAAATTAAATTTTTTTATTTTTGAAATTGATCTTCGTTCTCAACGAAAGCATCTTAGGATTGCAAAAGATCTGGCTAGGAGCTGAAAGTTAATAATCCTGATTACTAAAATTAATTTTCAATCTTAGATGGAAATGGAAATTAATAAAAAAAATCTGGAGTGTCTCCACTCGATTATCTCGCAAATTTGAATTGGATTAAATAACATATATTAAATTAAATTAAATTAATTAAATTATAAATTAAAATTAATAAATAATATTTATTAAACCAGTGCATGTTTGGCTCTTTGTTGATTGCACCACGTCACGTGTTGGCGCGTGAGATTTGCAGAGTTAAAAAATTAATTCTGGTACTTTCAGCGATTCAATCAAGCTGAAATTCTATATATAGCAGTTTTATACAATTTTTAATCAGGAGAAAAACTATCACAAACATGTCTTTATTTTTACAGGCACGTTAGAGGAAAAAAAATCAAAACGTTGTAAGTAATGACCCTCTTCCGGTTGAGCTACAATTCTCAAAAGTTTATAGAAAACTATGAATTTTGAATAATGCCCATGTACCAAATTTCATCATTCTAGCTCAAACCGTTTTTGCGTAATCTTGGTTGAATACACACACACACACACACACACAGAGAGAGAGAGAGAGAGAGACATTTTTCTCAATCTTAGTTTAAATGATTCAGGAACCTTCAAAACGTATAAAAACATCAAAATCTCAACATCGAAAATTTTCGTGATCGCAATACTATCTCTGGCGAGATAGTAAAAATTGAAAAGATTAAAAGAAACAGTGAACTACTGAAGATAATATAACTGTCGAAAATGATCATTAAGTTGAATAAAAAAAAATTATTTTGCAACACATAATCCACGTGTTTTTAATATCTTTCCTTTATCCTTTTTAATTTTATCATTAATTTGCATTTTATAGATTGAAAAAAGTTATTAAAGAAATGCTTTCAGGTTGAATTTACAAATAAATAATATATCTTAGTCCAGACTTTAAATATTAAATGGATTCAAAGAAAATCCATTTAATAGATATTTAAATATAAATAAATATACAATTTTCTAATGATAATAATTTTTATTCTTTATATTTATTTATATTTAATTTTCTCCTAATCATTTTAATCGTTTTTGTCTTCGGAGGCGAAATTACAAATAACTGATTAAGAATATTAATCTCCCCTCCCTAAGACCCTTTTTAACATCTTAAAAGCAATTCCCTTTCATAGACCACTACTCTACATATTTGGTCTCACTTCGAGACCGATATATTAGGGGTTGATTATTATTGTTTTTTTTTTAATTTAATTTATTTAAAAATTCAGATCCAAATCTCTCGTCCCTGTTTATAGGGACATTTGTCTCTTTTTTAGTGAGTTTAATTAGTTATAGAATTTAATTAGTTATTTATTTGTTAAAAGAAATAAAATATATTTCCTAAGAGAAAAATATTCAGTATTTTTGTTAAATTATATAATTAGTGAGAAATAATTTTTTTTATTTTAAAATTAAGAATATAGAGAAATGTTCTAAGGGCATTAAAATTCTTTTTTTTTTATTTTTTAATCTTTTTAAGAACACTTATTTTGAATTATCTGTTTTTTACTGACTGGCGATAGGAAACAAAATTTCACATGTGGGGATTTTTATATATCTCCACAAATCATGCATTTTGTTCAGAATAAAGTAATTTTAGCATGAAGTCTGTCCGTTGTGTGTCCGTACAACTCGAACGGCTCAACGGATTGTGATAAAATTTGGAATATTTACTTAATGTATCAGTAGCATAAATTCATCAAATTTTCGTGTGTATCCGGAAACCGGAAGTGGTAGATTACAAAGTATTAATTTTATATTCATTGTCGGAAATTTTTCACTTAAAATATAGTAGTAATTGATATTGAGTAATTAAACTAAAAATAAAAACCAAGATAATATAATTTAGTGATCTTAATTCAAGTTTTAAAAATATTTTTTTTATATTTTATATATAATGTTGTTTGGAAATTAATTTATTTCAAATCGTCGCTCGGTTCTGTGCCTGGCCACAGCTCAGTTTTTCTTAATTGGAACAAAATTACTTCTAAAATGAAATTTATATGTTCTACTGTTTTATTTTAAAAGACAATTTATAATATTATATTTTGAATAAAATGTTATATTGACGAATGAATCTGAATTTGAATTTTACAATTCTTTATTAAATATATCGAAATGTAAGTTATTAATTGCATTAATCCTATAGAAAAATAAAAAAAAAAAATTCAACAGAATACATCTATTATATAGAACAAGCACGAAACCAGTAGTATAAATAATTTAATAAAGGTTAAGCGAAAAAAAAATCCCTTAGAATGCTCTGCTTTTTATACTAAATACTCGTATTGATTTATAAAAGAATCGAAGAATCAAATTGTAGCACCAATAAACCATGAGAGAGAGAAAGTTTCATTTGATATTATTTTATAAAATCAACTAGCATTAAACTTAACATTCTTTTTAAATTCTATTTATTTTTTTAGAATGGATATTTTTAAAATATTCTAAAATCTCCATAATATAAAATATTAAATTAAATGATTGTATTAAATTTTTTCTGATAAGGCAAACCTTTAATTTTATAGAAATTTATTTTGCATCATGATTTGTTTATTATTAATCAACTGTTTGATTAGTTCAATATCAAAGTTCACGAAACACCTTGTAATATATTATTTATCAATTTATAAAAAAAAAAAACAAAAAGATTAAGTTTTACGAATTAAGTAGATATTTATGACTGATTCACCAGACGAAGATAATATTAGTAAAAATTATAAACGAACTAAACATGTTTTTATGAAGATATGTATTATAGCTGGTTTCTTGTGTATTAGCTATTTATAAAAAAGGGTTAAGTTAATATTTCTATCAGTGAGATATGTTATCAGAGTCAAAATAAGAAGATTGAACTTTTGAAATTTATTTACTCATACACTATTTTTAAGTTTAAGTTTAAGTTTTTTCTTAAGTTTAAATTGAAATGAAAAAAAAAATCTGGAGTGTCCCCACTCGACTATCTCGCAAATTTGAATTGGATTAATTAACATATGTAAATTATATTTAAATTAAAATTAATTAGTTACATCATAAATTAAAATTAATAAATAATATTTATTAAACCAGCGCGTGTTTGTCCCTTTGTTGATACCATGTCACGTGCTGGCGCGTTATTGGCAGTTAACGTGTTAAAAAATTTAAAAAATTAATTCCCGCAGTTTCAATAAAGCTGAAATTCCATAAATAGCAGTTTTATACAATTTTTAATCATGTGAAAAACTATCAAACATATATCTTTATTCTTAGGGTCAGTTTAGAGGAACAAAAATGAAAACGTGCTAGGTAATGAATGACCCACTTCCAAATAAGCTACATTTCTCAAAAGTTGATAGAAAACTACGTATTTTGAATAACCAGATTTCATTATTCTAGCTCAAACCTTTTTGACGTAATTTTGTCTACATATACACCCCCACACACAGACATTTTTCTCAACCTTAGTGAAAATGACTCAGGGACCTTCAAAACGTATAAAAACATCAAAATCTCGACATCGAAAAATTTTCGTGATCGCAATATTATCTCTAGCGAGTTAGTAAAAAAAGAAAAAATTTATGAATATTAAACTACATTCGGCCATATTTATTTGATTAAAACACGATAGAAATAAAGTTTTAAAAATGTTTCATCATAATTATGATGTTTCAAAGTTGATTTCTCGTTTTTAAGATTTAGTATATTGTATATACTTCAACCTTTTAGTATTCACGGCCCAATTTTCAATCAAAATTTTCATCGCGCCCCTCCCCATCTGACCTATTTTTTAGAACCATATTGAAAAAAAAAGATAAATAATCGAAAATAGAACCATATTGAAAAAAATTCGGGAATTTTTTCTTGGATATGCTCGCGCCCCCTCCCCCCACTCATGGGGGCGCGTCCCACAGATTGAGAATCACTAATATACTTGAATAGATTATATTCCTAGCTTAATCATTATTCTTTTTAGTAATTAAATAAATGCATGCTGATATTTTTAATGACTTAAATTAATATTTAGATTACTATTTTTGTTGAAATAATTTTTAATATGTGTAAATTATAAATATATATAATAGTGTTAAAGCATGTTTGGGTAAAGGAACGTTGTTGGAATTACTTTATAATTTAAATTAATTAGTTGGTTTATTTTTATTGTTAATTATTTATGTTTTATCTTTCTCAATATAATGGTTAAAAATAACTTGTAATTTAATTTATTCTTTTAGGTATTGTATTTCTATATTATTATTTTATTATTTATGTATATATTTTTAATATTTGCTTGTATATTCTTTTAGAATTAAATAAAATCTCGTATGTTAAAAACCGACTTTCATATGTAAATAATTTTTTTTTTCTATTTAAATTAAATTACTAAAATTTTTTAGTTTTACAAAAAATTAAAACAAATTAGCTGGAGTGTCTCCACTCGACTATCTCGCAATTTGAATTGGATTAAATAACATAATATATTATATTTAAATTAAATTTAATTAATTATAAATTATAAATAATAAATATTAAACCAGCGCATGTTTGGCTTTTTGTTGATGGCACCACGTCACGTGTTGGCGCGTGAGATTTGCAGTGTTAAAAAATTAATTCTGGTAATTTCAGCGAATCAATCAAGCTGAAATTCTATATATAGCAGTTTTATACAATTATTAATCATGTGAAAAATTATCAAACATATATCTTTATTTTTACGGTCACTTTAGAGGAAAAAAAATCAAAACGTTGTAGGTAATGACCCTCTTCCGGTTGAGCTACAATTCTCAAAAGTTTATAGAAAACTATGAATTTTGAATAATGTCCATGTACCAAATTTCATCATTCTAGCTCAAACCGTTTTTGCGTAATCTTGCCTACATACATACACACACACACACAGACATTTTTCTCAACCTTAGTTTAAATGATTCAGGAACCTTCAAAACGTATAAAAACATCAAAATCTCAACATCGAAAATTTTCGTGATCGCAATACTATCTCTGGCGAGATAGTAAAAATCAATACAATCTTTTAATTTTGTTTCTTAAAGTAATATTTGTTTATGTATACATATATTTACTTTATTTTCAAACGATTATTTTAAATAAATGTATCCGATATTCCTTCCCGAGGTGATGGGGAAAAGGGTCAAAAACTTTTTATTGGCTATTTCCGTATTACGATTAATCTTTATACTCTACCTCTGAATTCAATATAAACCAATTATCTAGTCAAAATTTAGTTTAAACTATAAATATTATTAATCAACTATTAAAATAAATATATAATATATATATATATATATATATATATATATGTATTTATAAGAAATTTAATAAAGGTATAATCAATTTAATTAAGTTATAAATTATTTTTAATTGACATATATATATTTATATATATATTTATTTTCTTTTAAATTACTATCAATATGGGTATTCATTTCCTTTTTAATAGATTGATAGGTAGACATATAGTATACGAGTATCTAGATAATACGAAATAAATGAAAGTGTTCATTATGGAGTGTAGAAAATAATAGAGAACAATTAATAAAAGTAAAGTATTTATTTAATTAATTAATAATTAACGTGAAAATGATCATTTCAAGTGGATTTTAAAAGATCATAAAGAATTGATAATAAATGGAATAATTTTTTGTTTAAGAGAATATATGTACCTATGAATTTACCTATTTATGTATAATAATAGGAAATTGACCAATAAAATAGTTAAAAATTCATTTTATAGTTAAAAAATAGAAATAAAAATATAAGAACGGGAACAGGTCGATAATATGTTTAAATTGATTATTTAATAATGAATTTACATTATACTAGAAATAGATTGTAGAAGACCTTCTTATAACTGCATTTATTATTCTCTCGTAAATAATTCTGGAAACTTGATCAATATTTCTTAATCGAGCCGAATATGAATTAGGGACAGACTTAATTTACATACCTTGACAACTTCGACAAGATAATAGGTGAGAAATCCGGTGAAAAGAAAGGCAAACGTGTACCAACTTCCGGCGGCTTCGGCTACCCATTGGGAAAAGTCCATCATGATTGGAACCACCTGAAAATCGATATATCAACAATTATACTTGGAAAACAATACGAAATTTATTGATTATATATCTATTATAATATTGAATGAAATAAATGAAAATATTCTATATTCAATGAATGTTCAATTTATGAAAAAAAGTATTAAAAAATAAATAAATAAAATAATAATAATAATAATAATTACAAACTTTATATAAATTTATTTCAATGATTTTTAATAAATAATTTTACTAGAATTTTTATTTTAAGAATTTTGGTAAAAGCTCATTAAGTATATAGAAACTTCTTAGTTTATTTTTTATTCTTAATAATAAAATAATTTTTTTATAATATCTAATAGATTAATTAATTCATGTATAATCTACATTTTTACATTCTTTTCTATTTCTATTCTTTTCTTCTTCTTTCTTCTTTTTCTATTTCTTTTCTTTTCGTATTTCTATGATGTATATATTATAGGTATATACATATATTTAAATAATAATCTTATCTTATTATGCTAGCTAAAATTGTATATATCTATCTATCTATATATCATGGTTCTCAAAAACCGCTCTAACGATTTTTTTCAAATTCACACTAGATATAGTATTTATAAAGAAAAATTAAGTTTTATTGATGATATCTCTTGAAACATTCAGCTTCATTATTAATTTCTTAATTGAAAATTATATATGGAAAACGTCAAAATTGGCCTCCATTTTTATTTGTATTAATATTTATTTTATTTAAAATATTTTAAAATTTATTATTTAATTTCGAAATAAAATTAAAAATATTTATTTTTAATAAAATATATATAGATATTTATTAATCTCTCTCAAAAAAAAAAAATAAAATAAAAAACATCAAATCTGCCTGCTAAGACAGTAAAAAAATGACAATTTTTTATCTAAATACATATAGTCCAGCGGTTGGACTGATGTTTTAACGATTGGATTTCGTCGGTTCGAAACTCTCCGGGTGAATCGTTATTTAAAAATGAATTTGTTATTTTTTTTCTTTTTATCTATTGTTTACATTTTAATAAATTACTATTTTATATTTATTTATTCATTGTTCTTTTATTAAATTTAATATTTATTAATATTATTTATTATTAATTTATATATTGATGACATCACAAATGACATTTATATTGAAATTTGACTCCCGCCTTTTTTTAAAGAATATTGTATTAATATTTTTTTTATATTTAAAATATTTTAAAATTTTTTATTTAATTTCGAAATAAAATTAAAAATATATATTTTTTTTATATTTAAAATATTTTAAAATTTTTTATTTAATTTCGAAATAAAATTAAAAATATATATTTTAATAATATTTTATAATTATAAATTACGATATATATTTATCAATAATAATTAATTTTTTTTTTTTAACTTAATTACAGAGCCGAGGCTCGGGGTCCCGGTATGATCTTAATATATTGTGAGAATTAGATAAATAATGTAGAGAGAAAAAAATATTTAAAAATAGATATTTATTTAAATGAAATAAAATTATTTAATTTACAGAATGAAAATGTCTATAATAATGTCTAAACATTTTTTCTTTATAATTTTACATTATAATAATACTAATTACAGTAGTTATAATATATGGGGAATTTTCAACTTTGACTGCCGATTTGACCATGTTCCCAAACGAATTTTAAAAAAACCAAGACCACTTTACATTTATTTACACATTTTAAGCTCTAATCGAATCCAAAATCAAAATTTAAAAAATCGAAAAACAAACTCACAGATATATAGATTTTATAAATGAACATTTATACAATTTATTTTAATTAATTTGAAACATTTTAGGAAACAAATTTTTAATGGGTCATTTTTAGAAATCCCATTTAACAATTATAATAAATAATTAAAAAATTGTAAAATTTTTAAAGTATATAAAAATAAATTGTATAAATTGGTTAAAGGGTCGAGTGATAGTTCGGTGTCCCAGGTATATATTTTATATTAACACGCCTACTTTTCTGTATAATAAAGATATAAAGAATCATATTTTAATTTTTATATAACCAAGAAATCATTTTTTCACTTAAAATATAGTTGTAAAGCCCAAATCTCCGATCCATATAACATCATCGACTGGGCCGCTACCAAAAGGAGTCTTCTCTTGCTCTGACTAGGGCCACCGGTATTTGCCATTAGTCTCGAAAAAATAATATTAAATTTTATATAAATTTATAAATTAGAATATTTGAATTTGTTTAAATTTTAACACATGTAATCAATCATATGCATAAAGAATAGAAAATTTTGAAAATCAACTTGGTATTAAATTCAGAAAAAAAAATACTCATATATAGAATATATAGACTATTCGAATATAATTGAAACTCTTTCTCTCCCTCTATTTTAAATTTGAAAAAACGGAGTGTTAAGAAATTAAGATTCCTTATACAACATGGATGGTTAAATGAATTGGGCTCCCTACCTCCCTGAGAAATTCACATTAAAAATGTTTATAATATTTTAGTTTATTAAATCAAACTATTATTTTTTTATTTCAATATTTTTAATGTTAATACAATAATTTTTATTTTATAATCTATAAAATAATTTAATTATTTTTAAAAACAACGGTCTTCAATTACAATTTTTTTACTCTCTACTGACTGTTCATTTCATAACTGAAAATAGTGTCGAATAGAAATAGACGATATTACTTGGATTAATCTTATTATGCTAGCTAAAATTGTTTGTATTATTGACGACCCCAGTTCAATTCATTTTAATCAGATTGATGCAATGATGCAACATTTAATAATTGTAATAAATAATTAATTGTAGTTTAATATTTTTTAAAGGGTCGAGCGACAGATCGGTGTCCCAGGTATTAATATTACCAGCCAAACCCAATAATAATGAATCATTTTTTTTAACTTAAGTACCGAGCCGAGGCTCGGGGTCCCGGTACTATTTATTTATGGTATATAATAATAAGGCATAGGAATACGTCACTATTACGCCAATATCGATTTACTCATTTTTCGACAAAATCCCACTAACAATATTTTTGAAATTAATATTAAATGGGCAATTTATACGCATTATATACGGTCTGAATTGTAAATTAAAAGTTAAAATATTGACTAATTTAATTTACACACATTTTATTTTTATATTTATATTTATTTATTTATATTTAAGTTTTATGATAAAATTTAAATTTTTATTTAATTTAACATAAAGGAGGGTCTCCTTGTTAAATATTTTTGTGTGAATACATTAATTCTACAATTCTCAAGAAAATGAATTGATTAAATTCGTATATCGATTAAATATAATTTAATGAACACAAAGAAAATAATCAATAATCTCAGAAAAGTTGATTAATTATTAATTATATTCTTTAGGATAAGCTAAGTTTGAATCTAAACAAATAATATTATTTAATCAAATTACCAATTTATCATAGGAACTATGAGAAAAAATATTTTGTCTATTTTTTTATTTAAAATATATAAAACAAAAAAAAATATTTCCAATACTATATTATATATATATATATATCTCAACCACTCCTATATATATATATATATATATTACAATTAATTAATTACATAAATAATCAGATCGTAAATCAAATATCATTTTTAATTAAATATATTATCATTTAGTTATTATGTAAGAGATATTATTATTTGGAATATATAAAAAAGTTTTTTTTTTATCATTAGAAACTAAAAAATACTTTATAAAAAATTCAGTTGCTTATATTATTCCTTAATTTTATAAATATGAATTTAATTAATCGGATATTGTTATTAGCTTATCAACATCAAAATTCGTACATGAATGTATTTTATTGCTTATTTCAATGAATCCTTGAATCATTTTTATCCAATCCAAAATTTAATTGCTGGATAGGTAGAAATTTAAAGGTTTTTTTTATGGATGTGACACACACACATGATATCAACTGATATGATTTTCAGGCCATTAGTCAAGGACATTCAAATTTTATACAAGTGTGTAATGACAAAAATAAATCATCGTCACTAATAATAATATTTATTTATTATTTATGAAGAATAATTTATAAATAAATATAATCTAAATAAAGGGGCAATTTTAAGACAAAATATAAAACTTTGAAAGAATACAAATTTAGGTTATGTAATATTTTTATATGGTAATATAATATAATGCTTAAATGAAACTTATAGGGTATTTCGAAACAAGGAATATTGCATGAAAATAAAGACAAATTCAAAAGGGAATAATGAAAAATTGATCTCTTCTATGCATCTTTTGAGATAGATGGGGTAAAGAAAGAGTTGGAAGTGAAAGGAAACCAATTGGGAAACGACAGAGAAAGACAAAGAATATGTAGATTAGAGAATTGAGTGAAGATGGGCAAATGGAAGAACATGAATGATGTGTCCACACCACCAAAAAGCTTGATTGAAGAATTCTAAAGAGAAATCAAAAAGTAGATCATTTTATAAAAAAAAAATAATTTTCGTTTTGCCTAATATTAAATATTTTTATTATATTAATATTAAAAAAGTAGATAAATAGTGTATTCAATTTGGAGGATGTTCCTTACTCATTCTGTCAAGCACAAAACTAATAGCTAATCAGATTTACAAACTGGTTTCTAGTATAAGAATGAGTAATTATATAAACTGGTCATCCAGTCATATGGATTTGGATAAAACTTTACCAGTGACTTCCTTTTTTAATTCCAAATAAACTTTTCTTATGAATTTTTGCGGGTCACTTCTAGTTTACGAGATATAAATTATTAAAATTTGCATATAAATCCATTGATATTCTATTTAGCTACCAATTTTTATTAATTTGACCATCAGAGGATCCATTAATTTCCTGGGTTTTTTCGGGTCGGATTGGATATAGAAAAACTAAAAAAATAATTTATTAAATAATTTCCCTATATCCGACCCAAAAAAAAAAACAAACGAAAATTAGGAATAAGAGAATAATTAACAAATTAATAAATAAAACATTACTTAATGACCTCATATTTCGAGGTTAATAATAAACTAATCTGACAAACTTTAATAATTTTTATTTCAGAAACTGCCGAGAAATATTGCATAAGGAAAGTTTCTTTGAAATTAAAAAAGGAATCCACTGGTAAAGTATTATCCAAATCCATGACTGAATGACTAGTTTATATAATTACCTAAGAAGGTTTATTTAAGTTAAGAAGAAGAAGATTGAATATGCAAAACATTGATGTTAGGGAATTAAGGTGATCATATTGTCTAGTAACAAAAACGAGAAATTGTAATGTCAAATACGGTACAATAAAATGAAGAGTTGAGTGATAAGAATTAAAAGGAATCTATGAACTATTATTTTTTATACAAATATAACCTTTATGTGTATTATGCATCCCTTCTAATTTTAAATATAATAGACATAAAGGTTTTATTGATCTAAAAAATTGGTTCATAGATCCCTTCTAATTCTCAACTCTTCAAATATAGTGAATTCATAAAAAAGTAAAATGATAAAAACAAGTATTATATAAATATATTACATATTAATTTTATGGTGACTGAACCGATATAAAAATTTAATGGGGGTGATTTCTGATAAGGTAAATTTATTCAGCAAATTTCGATATTTCAGTCTTATCATAAAATTTCTCACAATTCTCATAACCTCATAATAATATTAGTTTTTTTATCATAGTTTATTAAATAAAAGTGAAATTTTTATATTAAAATACCTGCTGTGTAGAAAAATATTAAAAAATAAACCGCACTGTCTCATTTAAAACGTTACATATGGTCACCCTAGTTAGAATTAATAATTAAAATAAAATTAACAAATTTTTTATTATTAAAATAAAGTAAATTTAATCCAATTTAACATGAATAAATTATAAATTGTTTTTCATTTGAATGAACTTAATTCTAAATTAATTCCAAATGTAATTAAAGTAAAATAAAACAAATACTTGCTTATTGTATTTTTTTTCTTAAATAGAAGAAATTTCTTTATCTTTGATTTATTGCTTGATATTTAAAAATCTTAATCAACCATATTTTTTAAAAAAGATAAAACATAATTTTGGTAAATAAAAAACGAATAAACTCAAGACATGTTTTTATTATATTGTTGATTGATGCCAAAGAAAAACAACAAAAATTCAATTTAATATCTTTAATTTAATTCAAAAATTAATATTTTCATTGTTTTTGTTTATATTATTTGAGATTGAGTTAAAATAGATTTAATTAATAAAAAAATTATAATTAGTCATTCAAAACAAAAATAGTATTTTATTTGACTAAGTTATTTAAAATAATTGATGATTAACCAATCATAATCAAATAAAACAATAATAAATAATTCAATTTAAAAACGAATAAATTTATTCCATATGAATTGTAAAATAAAGAATATTTATTTATTTATTATTTGGAAAAAATTTTGGAGCAATCAAGTACTATTTTTGTATTATTATTATTATTATTATTATGTATTATTATTTTATATATAAATTGATAATAGAGTTTCTACTAATTATAATTATATTGATTAAATGACCGAAAAAAGAAAAATTTGTCTATCTTTAAGCTATATTTTTTCTATATAATCAAAACAACAAATCAAAAAACAACACTGAATCTTTTCCCATGAAATGAAATATCGCTCGATATTTTATCATTTAGTCATATAAATGTTCTCTTTTGGGAATACTTAACAATTAATTAACCTTTCATTTTATATTCCACTCCAATGGGATTAAGTATCTATCAATTCAAACAATTTACTACTGATATATTTTTATAATTTCAGATATGGAAAGGTGTCGGAGGAGGGGGTGGGGGATACATAAAGACAGGAGTCATATCATTTAAAAAAATGTTATCATTTAAAACTAAATAATTTTTTATATTTATATAAAAATATCGATGACAGATTCGTTCTATATATATATATATATTTAAGTATGTGAGTAAAGGAATTATAAGAATAAAAAAATTAATAATATATGTGTTAGTAATTTAATTAATATAATAATTAATAATGATTTTTAATTATTTAAATAGAAAAAAAATAATTAAACAATTTTTATCTATACTACAATGGTAATTTTTTTTTAAATGGCATTTAAAATATTTATTATTTAAAACTAAACATGCTAAGAAGGAATATTAGAAAATTATAAAAAAAAATGAAATCTAGAATTATTTCATTAAAATAAATAGGAAAAAAAAATTTAACTATAACATACCTAGAAAAGTATTTTTGGAGTATTCTTTTGTTAGAAGGTAATTGCCGACTGCGGCCTTCTAGTGTCGAAGGTCCGTGGAAAACCTGCATGGAGTCCGCATGCACTTTTGACAACTGCGCATGCGTAGAGTACCCCTCCTTTATAGGCATACTCCCCCGCACCGACGAATGACAGACTCCCCACCACTTCTCACACCTACTTAAGCCATCTAGTTTCCATTCAGTGTCATTTTTTAAAAGGCGCACTATTTAAATTAATAAAAAAATAGTAAATTAAAATACACATTTGAAATCATTTTCAATCCACTTTGTGATATATTTATATTTTATAATAATAAATATATGATATATTATTAATAGTATAAAATATTATTAATATATAAATAAAATATGTTTTTATATGAATATGAACCCTAAAATAAATGATAATTCATAATTTTTGATAATTTTTATTTTATAATTAAAATTTAATTTTAATATAATAAAACCAAGTTCTTTATTTTTTAAAAATAGAAAAAAAATATGAATTCCAATTATTTTATTATTTATTTTTTCTACGATACTTTTTAATTATTTTTTTAGGTTCGTGCACCGTCAATCTAATGTTTTGAAGTTTATCCTCGTTAGGTTTATATTTTTTACACTTTCTGTTAATTTAATATACCTTGAGGAATAATAACTAATAATAATGTTTATGTATAAAATAACATTTAAAGACATTGGTGCAAAAGGTCCATATTTCAAAAATCATAGAATTAATAAGAAATAGTTTATTTAAAAAAAAAAAAATTTTATGTTATATTCTAAATCTCTTTATTCTTAAAATATTAATTAATTCAATTTTTAAATTAAAAAAATATTATTCAAAAAGAATCTAGAAGAGAGGGAGAATGAAAGAACCAAATTAAATTGTTTTTTTAATAATCAGGAAATATTTAAGGGATGAATTCGAAAAAGACATACTTACATAATTACTCCAACCAATAAGAATGAAGAAATGGGCTCACATGAGGGCTGAAGTAGTTATCTTTTAGTAGTTAGCCATTTTTTTATTATTAAAATTTCTATTTTAAATTTACAAAAATCTAACAAAGATTATTTTTCCCGAGGCTGAAACTAATACAGATCGATTATTTTTTATAAAAATTATCTATGGTGTGAATTTCAAAAAAAACCTTCGATTCGTTTAATATTTCAAAAATACAAATATATATATATAAATCTATATAATTTTTGCTAGTATAATAAGATAAGATATAATTTTTCAAATTTTAATTTATTACTTTACTATTACTTTTCATAATAATGATTTAGAAATTCAAAATAAATATACAGAGATGGAAATAAAATTATTAAAATTGTTTATATAAAAATTGCGGACCGCTTGAATATCAAAATACAATTAAAATAAATATTTTTAAATTTATTTTATTTATAATATTTTGTATTTAAGGAAGCGCTGACGGGCGTTGCTTGGTGGCATTTTTTTATTATTAAAATTCCTATTTTAAATTAAGAAAAAACTAACAAAGATGATATTTCCTAAGGCTGAAACCAATACAGATCGATTTTTCTTTATAAATATTATTTCAAATATTTAATATATCAAAAATACAAATATATATACAATTTTTGCTAGTATAAAAAGATCAGATATATATAATGTATATTTATAAAAAATATCAATATCAATATATATATATATATATATAATGTGTAGTTTTCTCTTTACGAGATAAATTAATCAAATTTGAAATTTTTATGTGCATAGTAATGATAGGGTATTAGTAGGATATTACATATCTCTTTCAGATAATTAAATGTAATACACAATTATTAGGAAAAATATTTTAAAATTTTCTTTAATTTAATCATTTTTACAATTTTCTTTTTTTAAAAAAAAAACAGCATGGAAACTTATAATATCACTGGTAGAGAGTATACAATATATAAAGAATATTATATAAAATTTGTTGGTCAATAAATAATTAAGACATTATAAAAATAATAAAGATAACCGATAATAGATTTTATAATCTAACATTATTGATTATCATCACGAGTCGAAAGAACAGATTTTTTTTCTAATTTACACACTTTTCTCTCTCACGCATTCATGCACACAAACATTCATCTTAAATAAAATTCAAATGGATGGACATCGTTAATTCAGACAGCGCCTGTTCCAAACAAACACATCAATTTTCTTTAATATTAATCGAATTGTAAATTTTTTTTTTATAATTTATATAAGACCATATTACTCGATGTATTGCGATATATTTTACAATTATTATTATTTAGTATTATATTATAATTATTACATATATATTCTATGTATAAATGTAGTATAGTTTATTCAAAAATCCATATTGGACTTGGCACATACAAGATGTAAATTACATCCTTACTTTTTGGAAGGATAATGTATCAAGTCAAGAAATAAATTTCATGGAAATTAATCATTTCAATAATTAATTACATTAAATTACATATAGCTTTTAATTTAATTTTATAAAATATAAATTATTTCTCGAATTGAAGAATAATAAAATAAATAATTCTTGTAGATTTGTTTATTGTTTCTTTACTTATGTCTACTTAAAATAAATATTTTTGTTTTCACAATTATTTTTTTTTTAACTTCACTAGGATATTTATTCATAATAATTATAAAATCAGGCTAAATATTTAATTATTAAGTTAATAGTTACTTAAATTCTCTTATATTTTCAATAAATAATGTGGTTAATTGTAATATTTGATTTAATTCAAAATAAATTTATTATATTTTAAAAATTTCAAAATTAAAAGAACAGGCACTGTTTATTAATATTATATTAATTAATTTAATTTATTAAATTATCTACGTATATTCTATAGAATTTCAGATAAATAGATAAAATAAAAAAAAACAACACTATAAAAAATATGTTAATTTTAAATTGAAAATAACTGAAAGTAATTTTCCAAATTATTTATACGAGTGGAAATTAAAAAAATATAAGAAATCTATATTGACTAAATATATTTAAAAAATAATAAATTATCATATAAATAAAGAGAAATTGAATTAAAAAAAGCGAGGAAAATGAAATTTTTCTAGATGGCTAAGAAATATTCTTATTAAAATAGTCATTTATGGCTTAAAATGTATTGATTTTTTTTCGTCTTAATTTAATTCTTAAATAAATTAAAAAAAAATTATTATTTTTACATAAATATTTAAAAAATGACACCTTATCCTAAAAAATTTCCAAAAATTGAATTTTTTGACGAATCATTAAAAAAAATACTTATTTTTTTGATTTTGTTGAAAATAAATTTCATTCAAAAAAGAAGAAAAAATATACAAAAGTTTTTTTTCAATGAATCGTCAATAAATACACCCAATCATATTAGGTAATTAATTCAAATCATTTTAGATTCTATCGAATAATACTTTAATTTTTTTTTCCAATGATTTAAATCAATATTTTGGATATTTTTCATCAATTAATTTTTAATTTATTATCTGAATCAGTTCAATTAATTAATTAATTAATAATTAATTAGTGATCATTGATAGAAGGCTCGTGAGGAATAAGTTCTTAAGTTCACTCTTCAATTTCGTTGTCCACCCTGGAATTACGAATTCCCGTTTTGCCAGTCCAAGGGTAAATATCCGGGCAAGGCTGGCAGGTTCTCATATACCGGACCCCACTCTTATGCCAGAGATTGCACACTTTTGGATTGTTACATCGTTTTGGACGATCCTAAAATATAATAATAATAAGAATAATTATATTAATAATATAATATTCAATATTTCAAGTGAAATTAATAAAATTATTTGTTCAATTAGAAATAAATAATTAATAAATCAAAACATACAGGATAATTGCACTGAAATGGTTGGAAATTTCCAAGTCGATCATTGGGTGTGGGGTCTCTGACCCATTGAAGGGCTTGCCAGTTGGTCACAAGCCATACATCCTTCATTCCAACAATTGTATCAAGGAAAGCAATGAAACCTTCTTTATGGTGTGGTTGCGTGAACCACGCAGCGTGGTAAAACAATCCAAACGGGGCTCTGCAATGTTCAAATCGATTTCAATTCGTTTTTTTCTATAATAATATAAATAATAAAGAATGGATTATTTTTCTTTTTACCGATTCGTTGTATAATGTCTTTCGAAATTTTTGACCAGCATTTTGTATACTCCATCAGCTGTTGGTGGATTACTGCAAGCGTCACCCATCGAACATCTTCCGCCGTTCAAATCCTGCCACATGACCATCGGTACCTCCCATACTCCAGGATAGGACTTGGTAGGACAGGGGGGGATCATACAGTCATGGAAGAGTTTGTAATCCAAGGTGTAGGGCCAACTTGGAGGACGATTCTCATAAACAGGCATAGAAGAGTCATATGTAAAGTTGGAATCGTACAACATCTTAAACATTTTATTTCCACCCACCTAAAAAAATAGAAGACAAATTTTTAAAAAGTTTTAAGATGTGCCCATAATCAATGATTTTAGAATAGTTTTATGAATATTACACATTAAGGAATTAGAAAAAAAAAAAAGAAAAATAAACTTACAGCTAAGAATGGCGCTCTCATTCCTCGGATATCTTCCAATTTTACTCCACCATAAGCAGAGAGAATTTCTCGTTGACCGCCAATTTCACGGTTCCATTTCTTTTGTGAAAATTGTTCACCAAAACTATGTCTGAAAATGATTAGAAAATGGTTATTAGATTTCATCTATTTGGATGTAAATTATATTTCAAAGCCACACATAAAGCATAAAGCTCCCAGTGAAAAAAAAGTAATGTGCTGTAACGTGCGTGTAAGTTGTTTATGTTGCATGATGTTTTCAGTTTGTGAATGAGTGAGAAAGGTAATTTTTTTTTACAATTTTCAACAAATTGATTTTTTAAATGAAATTTAATTATTCAAATTTTATATGTAAATGCCAACTTTTAAATTTCTTTTCATACCCTGACTAATCAATTAAAAATCCCATTTTATTGATTTATATTTATTCTTAAATTATTTAAATGAAATTAAGTATTCTTTTAAAAATGTTGACTAATATTAGATTTTACTTATTTTCAACATGTCTGATTAAGTTCTATCTAGAAATATCTTATTTTAATTAAAATGATATTACATTCCAATTTTTTGAACATGAATCAATGATAAATAGAAATAGTAATATGATTTGTAGAAGATGGTATGAAAAAGAAAGATTTTTGAAAAGTCATAAAGAATATGAATTGGGTAGAATGTTTAAGATGTAATTGGGGAGTGTATGGTGGGAGGCCGGATTTACTTACGACACTGAATGGGATGCCATTTCATGACCATCGGCGTACAAATTCTGCACTTGGCTGTAGTCGGTCCATTCATGGGAAACGTAGAAGGTGGCCGCAATGGGACATCCATTCGGATTGCGTCTTCCTTTCTCAAAGAGGTCGGAATAGAGGCCTTTGTTGAGATCGTTGACGGAATCATCAAAAGTAAGCAGAACCATTTGAGGGATTTCTTCAGGAGTGTAGTCACCTGTATAGGTTTTAAGGAAAGGGCAGGAATTAGGAAACAAGAGATAAAGAAAATGAAATTGAAAGAATAAATGAATAAAAGTAAAGTAAGTAAGAGAAAGAAAGAGAGAGAGAGAGAGAGAGAGAGACAAAGACAAAGACAAATGTTAGATTAAGCTCACACATTGGAAGCTGTTGGTTAGTAAAGTAACCCATTCACAATCCCCAATTTTCCTATTGGCTTATTCTCAGAGAAATTGTTCCCTGATGCCATCTGCTCACTTACGACACTGAATGGGATGCCATTTCATGACCATCGGCGTACAAGTTCTGCACTTGGCTGTAGTCAGTCCATTCATGGGATACATAATAGGTGGCAGCGATTGGACAACCATTAGGATTACGTCTCCCACGTTCAAACAGATCCGAATATAAATCTTTATTTAAATCGTTGATAGCATCATCAAATGTAAGTAGAACCATTTGAGGTGTTTGTTGCACATCAAGATCTCCTACATCAGCAGAAGGGTTTACCAGTCGAGGTTTAAATAAAAAATATTTTCAATTTTCTGTTCATTCCGACAAATCTTATTCATAGGATTAGTATTAATCTTATTCATTAATCTATAATGTGTATATTATTAAATAAGTAATATAATTGTAAATGTGACTGTCTAATATAGGACATTTTTAATAAAATATTTATTTCCTCTCACGTCTCTCACACTACAAATTAATTTCAATTTAAGTTTTTTTTTCCTGTCTTTTTATATTGCAATATTGATACAATTTTTTAAAATCCCATCAAAAATTCCAAGTTTAAGTTGAAGATTAACTTTACAAAACAAAATGAGAGAAGTAATGAAGGGAATTTCAATTTTTTATTAAATTAATTATTTACCTTTATTATGAGAGAAAATTCTATTTTTAGCTTTCCGAAATTTAATACTTTTAAATTTTTATAAAGAGAGAGCATCTGTTTTATATAATATCCGAAAATATATACTTTCTACAATATGTTTTATAATTCTTATGGAATTATTATTAATAATTTATCAATTAAAAAATAAATTTAAATAACCGATAATATTTAAACAAAAGAGAAACAAAAAGATAAAAAATAAAAAAAGCAAAGTTTCATTTGATTTTAAAAGATTTTATCAGATGGAATTTTTATTAATCAATAAATATAGGAATATTGGAATATTTAATAATATTCAAACATTTTTTTTTAATTATAAATAAATAAGAAGCACTAATAAAATTAATTACGATAAAATGTGAATATTCAATTAAGTAATTAATTATATATTTCAAATAATTTAAAAATATTATAAAATTAATTTATTAGTTTAAAACAGTGTTTATCAACCTTTTTGGACCAAACGCTCCCTTTGTAAGACCCGCTTCTTAATTCGCCCCCTATAAATTTTTACAGATAAAAATTGCATGATAATCCCTAATACAAGGTAGGTACACGAGGCGATACTTAGAGCCATATTGAAAAATCGAGTTTCAGAACCTGATTGCAAAATCATCTGACCTTTTTTTAGAATCATATTGAAAAAAATTGAAAAAAAGAGGAAATGTTTAAAAAGCCTGTTCGCAAAATCATCTTACCTTTTTTTAAGAGTTGAAAATGATTTCGCCCCCCAAAAATAACTTATCGCCCCCCAAAATCATATAGCCAAATAATCGCCCCCTTTAAGATGTCGATCGCCCAGGTTGAGAATCACTGGTTTAAAACTTATATCTTTATATGAAATCAGCTCCTTATTTTTGTATTTCTGTCGAAATAAATTGATTCAATGGATTTGTTATTAAAGTTTGCTAATGAGAAAGGAAATTGAAACATTATCATACCTGGAATGTCTTTTCCTCCACAGTAACAATCGGGAAGAAGACAAACGTCTTTGCGACATTTAGCTGCAGTTTTGTCGGGTGTGGGTGTTGGATAAACTGGCTCAGGACGATAAGGTGGATAACGATAGATATCAATGTAATCCTTAGCGTTGCTTACTATTGCTGTTGATGGTTTCAATGTTGGCCGCGATCTAAACAAAGAAGGGTTATTAAATTATTTATCCGGGTGTTCTCAATGCAATTGAATCAAAGATGGCAAAAATTTAATTGGGAAAATCAAAAAAAAAAAAATAATAAAAATGAAATATATCTTCAATTAAGTTATTATTTATTATTTTTTTTTTATTGACAACGTATTTAGGATTTTAGTTTAACTTACACATAGTTAACATCTGCAGATCTGCAGATCTACTGTTGAAACAGTAAAAAAAAATCCCGAATTGATTAATTTTTTTTCTTTTAATAATAAAATCTTTCAAATCAATGTAGAACAGAGGTGGCCAACCCAAATGACCTTGCGGGCCACTTTGGAAATGTATCATAACTTCGCGGGCCGCATATAAAATTATACATACCCATATTAGATTTAGACCCATTATAGATATTGTTTGGTGTGACAAATTTGAAAAATAATGAATTTTTATTATGTTTACTATTATTTTTACATATAAACATATATAACAGGGGTGGCCAACACGTCGACCGCAAAGGCTTTAAAAGTTGGACAATTTGTTATAACTTAAATAAATCTTTGAAATTCTTTATTCTATAATTTAATCGTACAATAATAAATTATTTGTGAAACATAGACATACTGTTTATATTTATCCTGATAAGATAAACAATGTAGTAATACTGAACGCGCTCTGTCGCGCTAGTTGGTAGCTGTGTGGCCGTGTGTCTCAAATTGCTTTTTCTCTGTAGCGAACATAGTCAGGGCGCATATCAGTATCAGTGTGTGTTAGAGAGATTGTAAAGTGACAGCCAGTGAAGTGACAGTCAGTGATAGAGAAAAGAAGTTATTGTTTTAAATATTCCGTAATAATATCTTTAGTAGGTAAATTCTAAAATAATATTTAACCCTGTTATTTTAGAATGAATAATCCAAGTACAAGCCGGAAAAAAACGTATCATTATCACAGTGAATGGGAAGAAGATTATTTCTTTACTATGATGAATGATATGTAAATGTATCTGTTTTATTTGCAATGCAACACTAGCTTTGTCTAAGAAAGAAAAAGTTAAAAGACATTATCTAACAAATTATAAAAATTACGAAGAAGATTATCCACGTGGCACTGCGTTAAGAAAAGCAAAAGTGTAACAACTGAAGGCACAAATAACTGCACAACCAAATAGTTTTTCAAAATACAATACAAATTCGAAAACAGCTACGATTGCTTCATTCAAAGTTTCTGAAACAACAAACCGTTTCAAGATGGGGAAATATGGAAAGAAGCATTCATTAAAGCTGAAGAAGAATTGTTTCAGAATTTTAAAAATAAATCTGAAATAATAACATCAATCAAAAATATGTCGTTATCGCGAAATACAGTTATGCGTAGAACAGAAGGAATGAGCCGAAATCTTGAAGACATTTTACATAAAAATATTAATAAATGAGTTTTATTATCATTGCAGTTTGACGAATCTATGGATTATACCGGTACTTCACAATTATGTGTTTTTATTCGAATTGTTTTCGATGATATGTTGGTTACAGAAGAATTATTAACTATTATTCCAATGCATGATGATGATGAAAAGTTAAAAATCTATATTTTATAAAATTAAATTTTAATTTGAATCTTTTCTAAAATTTATTAAACTTCATTTAAATTAATAGGAATAAATAAATTTACAATTAATTCTTGATTGAGGGATGATTTCGGTGGTGACGCCGGTTAACGTCTTCGATTGGAAAGGGAATGCGAACTAAATGCGCTCGAAGCTGCTCCCCGGCAGGCAGGCAGACAGGCCAGGAGGGAGGGTGGGTGGGGAGAGGTGAGGTGAGAAGAGGTGGCGGAGGGGGGCCAACATGGCGGCAAATCTTTTCAATCTGTCAAAATTCAATAATTAATATTTAATCAACGAAGCACCGTAAAATTATATAATAGTAGTGAAAATGAATCTACGTTTAATAATTAATCGATTCGTATAGGTTTTATCTGTTGTTATGAGGCAAGATTTTTGTTGAACTGTAAAAATAAACCAATATTAAAATTAATTAAAAATTTCCATTTAATGATACAAAAAATCAATTTTATTTAGAATCTGGCTAAAATTATGGTCAATGGATTGGTATTGGTCACCATTTACAAGATTTAGTCAAAAATTTTACTAAAATGAAAAACATTGATTTGATTGGTTTTTCCTAATTCTCCAAAGCGTTCTATAAATATGAGTTCCAAGTTTTTACTAATATGAAGCGTAGGAGAGGTGGGTCCTCTCAGAGGCACATAAGTCATGTCTCACTCGTGAATATATGGGGTTTTGCTAGTCGAAGGGTTGACGTAATCTGGATATATATGAATTAACCCCCTTCGGGGGTTAATTCATATATATATAGGAGACTCTAAAAAGTCTCCTATAAGAGACAAGATTTCAATTTTTTTTCTTTTTAATGAAGCTATGCTAGGTATTCTCCTTCATCCAAATAAATTTCATTTTTTGAATGATCAGGGGAGGGGGGGGGGGGAGAGTAAGAGTAAGGGAATGGATGGAAAGGCGTCAATGGGTAAAGGACATGATTCCTCCAGGTAGAAGAGGGATTTAGAAGAAATCATGAGCTCACGTGAGGGCAGGGACGCCAATCCCTGAAATAGAATTCTTTTCTACTGGTTTTATAGAAAAGAATCTACTCGCTACCCGGGATATTATTTTTAAATTTATTAAAAAATAATTTTAGATCATAATCATCCTATGTTATTACATCTTTTATATACCATATATTTTATTATATTTTTCTTATCCCGATAATTTATATACTTATTATCCAAGGGCTTCCCTTTCTCAATACACCCGTTAGTCCTAGACTACTCTACTCTACCCAAATTTCGCCTCTACCTCCCCCTCCTCTCATATCATATCCATTCCAAAATGAAGTATTTATTTTAATTGAAGTTATAAATTTAAATGAAAAATATCAGCCCTTCCATTTACAATTTTTTTTTATTAATATTATTATAATAATTAAAACTAACATATCTTTCATATATCTAAGAACATATATAAATATATTATTGATTTAAACTTTCTATATTTTAGTATTTTACTATATAATTAATAATATATAATTTTTTCCCATTTTTTAGCACTTTATTACAAACATATTATATATTTTATTTTTTTATTCTTTGATCAAAAATAATATATATATAAAATATATTTATTTATTACATAATAAATATATAATCGTATTATTATTTATAAGATAAATAAATAAAAATAAATTCAATTGAATTAAAAAACGATTGTGTCAAGATTCAACATTTCAATTCATACGGGCCGCGGGTTGGCCGCCCCTGATGTAGAACAATTTATTATATTTATCCTGCTTGCAAATTTGGCTTCCAAATTAACTCTACACCCGAGGGGCGCCGTAACTTAAGGGGGCGACACGAACGTAAAAATGAAATGTATTTTAAAGGAAACTTCATTTAACTTTAATTTTATTATTTTCATGTTCACTTAAAGCTAAAGCTCATTTTCAAAAGTCCATTTCTCTGTCAGATTAAAAATATAGGTATATGAATGGAATAGGTTTTACTTTCTTTTACACTAAATAAGTAAATTTCTTAAATGAATCGTAACAAATTAAGATACTAATGTCAAATTTGGCTTAATATAGTAATATATTTTTTATATACCTAACAGAAGCTGGTGTGCCTCTATTTACAGTTTGTTGGGACGGCAATGGGCCATCCAAATCACTTGACGTCGTGTAGGAGGCTGAACCACGGTTTCTTGAGTTAGTGACGGGTTGCCTGCAGAGCATAAATACCATCCATCAATTACTTCTTTATCAAACAACAACTAAAGTATATAAATATATTTATTAACGTATATACAATAATCATTGTTTCTTTTTTTTTAAAAAAAATATTTAAAATATAAACAATCTACAAATTATTTATTTTGATTTAATTAACAAAAACTACACAAGTTTTAATTATCACACAATTAAGTAATATAATGACACATGTATTAATATTATTTATTTAACATTCTAAATGCATTCTTGGAGTATTTAACTTTAGTCGAAGCGATTCGTAGTAATGGATAGAAGCCTTGAATATCTTTGCTGTCATGCATTTGGAAAGATTAGGAGTGGGGAGTGCAATGCGAGGCTGCAAACGTGCCTCCGAGTCGCTCCAACATTCATATATTTTAGTCCATAAATATACAATTTAACTCATGCATAAAAAATACCCCAAATGTTGATTGGTATGTGTAAATCAATAATAAATTAAAAAAAAAAAATTCAAAAATAAAATAAAATTATTGATATAAATCTAAATAATAATGTGATGCATGATGTAAAATAAAGCAAATAAATAGTGCAGCCAACAGGCAAAAAAAAAAACTGAAAATAAAAATATTGATAAATGAAAGTGCACAGAAATGCAAGAAAATATGAATAATTGTGATTGTGGTATTTGGGTGTAGGGTTGAATTTTGGTCTGCCGGTCTGTCCGTAAGTCGGTTTGTTACGGTGATGCATTCGATGGTCTCACCGTTGATGGTCAGCGCAGGGATCTTAAGAATTTCCCAAAGTTGGTCAAGAATCTCGCGACTTTCGGAGTCCGTCGCCATGCTTCGCCATGAGTAGCTAAGGCTAAAGTATATCGATTATTAATTCGGTTAGAAAAATTATAGTCGGTAATTGTTCAGGGATGATCAGTAGCACTTTCAATTGATTTATTTTTAATATAATAAATATTTAGAAATGTTATTTAATTTAATAAATAATAGAAGTGGATTTAGATTAGAAAACAAAAAAAAAATATTTATTTTCTTAAAACAAATTAATGATAACACTGCACAACAATAAATATGTTTCGAACTAAAAATGGCCCATTTTTCTTATTTTTATTTACTCAAAGTCAAAAATCATCATAAAAAGTACCAATTAGCTCTAGTTTTAGAGATACGAACAAGTGATTTTTTTTTATAAATTGAAAGGATGTTTTTCTTCTTTTCCTTAGTATACTAATATATATATATATTAGAAGAATTTTATAAAAAAAAATCTGGAGTGTCTCCACTCGGCTATCTCGCAAATTTGAATTGAATTAAATAACATATATTAATTAAATTAAATTAAATTAATTAAATTATAAATTAAAATTAATAAATAATATTTATTAAACCAGCGCATGTTTGGCTCTTTGTTGATGGTACCACGTCACATGTTGGCGCGTGAGATTTGCAGTGTTAAAAAATTAATTCTGGTACTTTCAGCGATTCAATCAAGCTGAAATTCTATATATAGCAGTTTTATACAATTATTAATCATGTGAAAAATTATCAAACATATATCTTTATTTTTACGGTCACTTTAGAAGAAAAAAAATCAAAACGTTGTAGGTAATGACCCTCTTCCGGTTGAGCTACATTTCTCAAAAGTTGAAGAAAACTATGAATTTTGAATAATGCTCGTGTACCAAATTTCATCATTCTAGCTCAAAACGTTTTTGCGTAATCTTGGTTACATACATACGCACACACACACACACACACACACACACATTTTTCTCAACCTTAGTGATTCAGGAACCTTCAAAACGTATAAAAACATCAAAATCTCAACATCGAAAATTTTCGTGATCACAATACTATCTCTGGCGAGATAGTAATGATGAATCCAGAAGGCCAGAGAGAAAAATTTCCTAAACAATGTGGTGCAATAGCCAAGGAAGATATCTTTCGTCAACTAGTAAAGAAAATTGAAATCAATTTCAAGGAGTTTTATGATTCATGATTTTTAAACAACAAAATAGGGTTAGAGAAAAAATTCTACAAAAATACCAACTCGGATGCAAAATTTACTTAAATAGAAAGGGTATATTAGAGTTGGTGAGATGAAACAATAATTGTTGATTTTTAGTGTAGATATGCTACAAAGATCACTTACAAGAGGAAAATCAAATGACAGTAGAGATCTTATAATTCAGAAATTGATTCTTTGATGATCCAACCATCTGTATTTTCAACAATTTAGAATTGTAAGTTATTTAAAAAAAAGAAGAATCACGTTTTGAATTTTGTTTGTACCTATATGTAGATAATAATTACCCTTTTTTTAAATAAATAAATTATATCACAAAAACTAGAGGTAATCTTTTTTTTTCTTTTTGATTTTTAATTTAACATTAAATTTTATTTGTTTATTTATTTTTGTTGGGCAGTTTATTAAAAATATAGAATTAAGAACATTATTATTATTAAAAAATGATTACTATACTAAAGTAAAGTGAAAGAAGATGAAAACAAACAGTAATTGAAAGAAAGCAACAAAGAAATTTGTCTTTTATTTTTATTTTGGTTAAAAACAGAGAATTTAATTAATACTGAATTGATTATAAATTTTATATTTTAAAATAAAAATAGGTGAGTGTACATTTAGAAAAAATTAAAAAAAATAAAATTAAATAACTTTCAAACATTATATATAATTAAAAAATAATATCAATGAAAGATGAACAATTACCAAGAGAGATCCCAAAAGTTTCCCAGGAATTTAGCTCAGCTGGAAACTGAAAGAATTTTTGGGCCAAAGATGAAAAAAGTGAGTCGAGATTTTTTTGAGTTCGTACCTAATTTTTGATTTGTCGCGGCATTGCCTATCGTTGTTACAATCACGGTCGTTATTCCCCGACGTCGCGTTGTGCAGGGGCGTGGGTTGTGAAGGGGCAAAAGGAGTTGGAGTTGTGCCGGAAGGTAAAGTTTGAGGGATATAAGATTCCCGAGGTCGGTTGTCATATTTTTGAATGACATCATTTTCTGGAGGCTGTTCATCCTCAACTCGTATATAAAATAATTTATGTGGATTTTGTGTTGTTGTGGTTGTAGAAGTTGTAGTAGTTGATGGTTGTTGCCTGATTGATTCAATACGGACATTTGAATTACGATATGTTTTCGGAGATTCTGTAACAACATTTGATCGGCTTGGAAATCTTGTAGTATCTGAGTTTTGCTCAATTAATCTTGGCTGAAAAAATTCTTGAGAGGGTTGTGAACTTACAGGATTATTAAATCGAGAATCCAAACGTTCATTAACTAATTTAGATCTGATATTATATTTATTATTATTATTATTATTATTATTATTATCGTCCAATTGTTTCGGTTGATATAATTCGGATTGTACAGATTCTTGACTTGTTCTTTGATTTGAGGGTTTCACTTCTAAAGCTTTTCTCTCTTTTTCTTTTTCTGAAGATTTTGGCTGGTTATATTCAGTTAACCTAATATTTTCTTTAATTTCTTGACTAGATTTTATAAATGAATTTTGATCTTGATTTTTAGAAAATATCGATTTATTTTCAATTTCAGAATCATCAATTTCACTACTTGTTTTTTCAATACTTGGGGTCTCACCACTATTAATTTGACTAGATTTTTGAGAATTAGAATAATTTTCTTGTTTTGAAAAATTATTATTTTTTCTACTTTTATTTGATTCATTTTCACCTGAAGAACGTGAAAATGACTGAGAATTTAATTTGATGTGAACAGGTTCTTTTGAAGTCAGAGAAGTTGATTTTCTACTATTATCTTCTTCTGAATAATCAGATGTTAGTCGAAGCCGAGTAGTTCGAATTGGAACTCCTCGGTTATTTCCAGATATACCTTCAAAGCCGGGATGTCTTCGAAGTGTATCTTTAGTATCATCATCAAAATCTTCAACATCAGCAAAAACAGGCCGAATATAACGACTTCTAAGTGTTGAAGATTCATTATCTACCACATTATTGTTTTCTTTATCACGAGATCGAATAACAAAAGGTTTTTCAGTCGAACCAAGCTCTTCTTTAGAATTATAATCTTCATAACTACTTGAGTCTCCGTAACTTGAATAATCTTCTTTCGATAAAGATTCTTGATATGTTAATCTACCTCTAGTTTTTGATGAGGGAAGAGGTAAAGGTGTAGTTGAAGTGATTATTGGTTTTTTTATTGTTACTCTACGCCGAGCAAGTTTTCCTTCTTCAGTAATAAATGAATCTACAGTTACAATTTCAGAACCCAGAGGAAGTGTTTTTCTTGTAGAATTAGCCCCTTGTATAGAAAGTGTTGCACTAAGAGTAATTTTTTGATTTTGAGAAACACGTGATGGATTTTGAGAATGTGTAATTATTCTAGGCTCAACCTCGGCTTGATTATTCAAACTTCTTGGTGTCTTGCTTATAATAGGTGGTGAAGGAGTGATGGAAGTAGAAGTTGACTTAAAATCAGGATCAGGACTGGGGGCTGCCGGAGCGAGCGTCGAACTGTTGGCAATAGGAGACAATTGCTCATTTGGTGTGGGTTTTCGTCTTTTACCAAGACATATATACATATTATATATATATATATATATTATATGTATATATATGTGTTGCTGCTAGAGACCAGGTTTATACACTACAAAATTACATCTCCTTTTCACTTTTTAATTATAATTTCAGTTTAAATATATATATATTATTTTAACAAATATTTGAATTTATTGGTTTAATTAATTTAATTTAAAAAAAAGCCTTAAAGTTGTTATTATGTCACACAAGCATTTTTTATTATTTAAAAATTATTATTTTTTAAAACATGCCTTTAACTGGTCCCTAGCAACAGGTGCCAAAATAAAAAAACCTCAAATAGAAGACATTTTTTCAAAAAAGAAAAAAAAAAGTGAGGTCAATATATTCATTAAAAGTAAAATGATGTGATTCCGCTGAACCCCTCGAAATGATGCTGCTAAGCTGACAATGATGTGATGAAGTGCAGATGATCTAAGAGGAGAATGGATCAGAGGGGGCTACCTTGTCCTTTGGGGTTGGACCTGTGCTTGTGTTCTTCTGGATAGTGGAGCCGTCGGTGTTGTAGGTGGCGATGGTGTTTCTGCCGTTGTTGGTCTTGGAGTAAAACTAAGGGGTGGGGATGTGGTCAACCGACACAAAAGATCAAAAAAAAAAAATCGTTTCTCAACTTTCTAACTTTAAACTTACAGAGACTAATTAACAAAAAAATACATTAGAATATCTATTTAGTCGAATACAAAATTAGAATGTATATTCCTGAAACCTACATCAATTTAAATAAATATTTGTAAAATAGAAATAGTTGTACTTTTTGAAACAAATAAAATAGAATAAAAATAAAATCAGGATTTTACTAGTAAACTTTCAATATATTTCAAATATATTCATAAAGAATTTTTAATTTGAATTAAAAAATTGTCTACCCATCCTTTAATGCAGTGATTCTCAACCACTGGGTCTCGGCACTTTTGTGTGCCGCGAGTTTTTCAAAATGTGCATCCAAGTTTTACAAATGTAAAGTTCAAATTAAGAAAAAGTACTTATTTATTTTATATGAATGTAAAAAAAAGGTAAAATGTTTTTGCGATCAGGCTCTTAAACATTTTCTATTTTTCAATATGGCTCTAAGTATAATATTATACCAGAAATGTGCCCGACTATTGAAAAAGTTTGCCGATTCCTGATTATTATCATAAACTATATTACAAAGTCTATTATAGTTAAGTAAATAACTTTTACACTTATCTTTTTCTTTGTGTGCCGCGGTAAAAAATAGTTGAGAATCACTGTTTTAATGAATTATAATATAAATAAATAATATAAATTATACTCGTATATGTCAGGGATTTTTTTTTTAATTTTGATTTTCTTATTATCTACATTAAGGTAAATTTATATATTAATAAAAATCCACAGGAAAATTAAAATTGAAAATGGATATTTTGATTTTCGGATATATATATATATATATATATATATATATATATATACATATATGTTTGTGAGTAAAAATGATTGATTTTTAAAATATTTTCTGGCTTTTTTAAAATTAGATAAATTAATTTAAGATCAGAAAAGAGAAATTAATTTTATAAGTATATGTATTTTATAGTTAAACGAGAATATTTTTAAAAATTGAAAAACATACTTGCATTGTAAATGAATAAATCAATTGATTGAAACTAAACTAATAATTAAGTTAAAGATTTTAATGATCTAAAGGAAAGGACTATTTTTCTTTTTTTCTTTATTTTTATATTAATTAACTCTGCAAAACACATCAAGTATTTTATAAAAAATAAAAAAATTATAATAATAAAGATAGAAAGTTGATAAACTTAAGAACATTATAAATAATCTATTATCTAAGCCAAATAGAAACAAATAAATACCTTAATAATAATAATAATAATAATAATATAAATAAAAAATTAAATTAATTTGATATATTAGAGGTATATTTACATGTCCGAACAGATAAATAATTCTTACCGAGATGGTGTTTTGATTTGAGGCCGAACTGATACTGTTTCATATTCAATCACTTCAGGTTCCTGAAAAAAATTACGTTTGTATGCATTCTTTTTTTTTTTTCTTTTTAATTTTTAATAAATTTCAATTTATTTAAAGTTTATAAATAAGTTTGTAATAAAATGTATAAATTTCATTTCATATTATTTAATTTTTAGCAATCAATCATTTCAGTTATAAAAAAAAATCAACGAAATAAAATAATTACAAATATCATTTTAGTCATATTTTATTAGAAATGGTTAAATATTAATAAATTATTAATTGCATAAAGGTATGTATATATAATTAGACTTTATATTAATATGATAATAAATAAATAAATGAACGATTAATTTTAAATCTATTGAATTTTTAATTAAAAAAAATATTTAATTATATAATATATATTTATTAAATGTCATAGGCATATGCTGATTAAATAAAAAAATCGAAAATTAAAAAATTATAATTTTGTATAATATAATTAATAAAATAATAACTAATAATAATGATTTATCGGAAATGAGATATTAATTCTATTAAAAATTCTATTATAAATAAATTTATATACCTATTTATATATATGCAGGGCCCGCTCTAGAAGGCAGCAAACCGGGCATTTGTCCGGGGCGGAAAATCTGAAGGGCGGCAATTTGTTTATGAATGTAATAAATTTTACGAATATAGGGGCGCCAATTTATTGATTTGCCCGGGGCGCCGAAAATGCTAGAGCGGCCGCTTATATATGGTATTGAGATAGAGTAGATATGTAGTCTTAGATGTAATTATTGAATCAGTGTTTACTTACTAATTGATAAGTGTTTTGATAATCTTGTGGTGCGGGTGGGGGAGTTGCTGGTTGTTGTTGATAAACATCAACGATTGGTTGACGTCCACGATTTGAAACTGGCTGAGGACTTGGAGAATATTGACCATAATCTTAAAACAAAAGAAATACATGAAGAACACATCAAAAACACCTGAGAATTTATAACATGTTTTTATGATTTTGATGAATATTAATTCAAAAAAAAAAAAAAAAAATTTTCATTTGATTTTCAAAACGTTAATTCTAAATAAAGTTAATTTTCTATTATGTTTTATTTTTAAATAATATTTTTTATATTATATACAAAAAAACTGAAACCTACTAAACTTACTATATTAACGGATTTTATTTAATTTAATTTAAAATTAAGATTAAAGCAAGTATATCATTTACCTGTATCTCTATATAATTCAATATCTTCATCATATAGATTATACAAATCGTATTGTTGTCCGTCATAAGTATTGGCTGCCTGCCGGCTGGTGTTGTACAATGGAGCTCTTGGTGAGGTCTGTTGTACAATATAAATTTGTTGCTGCTGTTGCTGCTGGGGCGGTGACTGGGTAACCTCAACACTGTAAGAAACTCATATAGAGATTTGTACTACCGAAAATTGGGAAAGGATAAGGGCAACAGAGTCTATGGGTCTCCAAGCCACAGAACCAAACCACGTGCCAAAATGCACAACACATACAAATCCAAACCACATCAATTATATACATTCAAATATATACAGAACAAATTGTTTACTATGTACAAATAATTAGTTTAATTTCTAAAATAAATAAATAAATAAATAAATAAATTTTGTAAATATATATTCTTTAGAACACAAAATATACTATAAAATGAGGATTGTAAAAAAAAAAATTAATTTCTTTTAAAAAAAGTATTAATTTATTTTGATATATACTCGAAACTAGTTAGTTTTATATGCATATTTAAAAGAAAAAATTTATTTCTATTTTAATTAATAAATATATTTCGTGTTCTAATGATTTTCCGAGAATCTCGGAATGTGTGAACATTTCGGGCGTGTGTGTACCTGGCTTTGGTGTCATGTCCGTTTAACGCATTGCCGCTGGTCACTATTAGGTCATGTCGCATACTCGTGTCTGGTTTGAGAGTCTCTTTCGGTTGAGTGGTTGGTTCAGGTCTTGTTGTATACGTCCCTGGACGAGGTCGGCCTGTTACTCCTTGACCAGGTCTGCGTTTTATATAATATTTCATTTGAGGTGGTGCAACTGTCGTTGTCGTTGTGCTTGGCGGTGAAGATTCGTCCTCATAATCGTCTTCCTCCTCCTCCTCTCCCTCCTCATCATCGTCTTCGTTCTCGTCTTCATCTTCTTCAGTCTCTTCGTCTTCATTTTGCTGGACTTGTTCATGAAAACCTTGGGGCTTTAAAGGGACTTGATTAGAATTTGGATAATAATTACCATCGGATCCTTTAAAGAAAGGAGCGGTTAATGTTTCAGGCCTCACTTCATCTCTTTGTGGTTTTTTAATAATATTAGATGACTTAGATGGTTTGGAAGTTGTAAATGATAATTTTCCGCTACTTAATTTTTCTAAATATTTATCAAAGTCAAAATCGACACTAGCAAATGGGTTATCGATATTAGCATATTTATTAAAGATATGATAGAAATCAGGTGGAGCTGTTGGAAATTGTGGCTTGAATTCATCTGAAGAATTATTTTTATTATTCTTTTCATAATATTCGTGATCTGCATAATCTTCGTCATCATCATCGTGATAATCAGTTGTACTCGACTGTTTAAATCCAGATCCTTTAAAATATTCTGGTCTCTTTTGATTTTTCACGTATTGTGGACTTTGAGGATCATCTCCTCTAAATGATTTAATAGGTTTGGATTGAGGATATTCTTCATCAGAATAAATATTTTTGGTTTTAACTGGCTTAGGGGTGGATTGGAAATAGTGTTCAGGATTGTTAACTGTGGGATTTTTCTGATATGTTTTATTTATATTTTCTGGTTGCTCATGTGAAAACTTTTGTTTTGGATATTTTTGAATTTGTTCATCATAATAATCGTCTTCTGAATGATATGGCTTATTATTATATTCTGTATGACTAGGATTTCTTGGTGTTGAATGTGATTCATTTTCAATAAAAATATTTTGATTTTCAACAGGCTTCTGGTTTAAATGGAATCTTTCTTTTTCGTGAGGCCTAGACGTTGATTGAACATACTTATGATTATCATAATGATATTGTTCTCCTTGCGAATTTTGATTTGAATCAATATAGGGTCTTTGATTATCCTCATTTTCTGATGGTTCTCGCTGATAAACAATATCATGATTTGGTTTATGAGTAATTGAATCTGGTTTTGATTGAGAAATAGAGTGAGAATAATAATTTTTTCCTGAGGGAACTTTTACTGGATTTTCAACATATTCTAATTTTGGAGGGGCTTGTGTTGAAGCTACATAATATACATCCTGTTGTTGGTATATGTCAGGATTATTATGAGGTTGGGTTGTAGATGAACTATAATAGTCGTTTCTAATATGTTCCTTTACAGGTTTCACTGTATAAGATTGTTGGGTTTCAATTGAAGGTTTATTTCTTATTTGGGATTTAGGTCTAATATGTACTACAGGTTGATTTGGTATTGTTTCAGGAATGTTTTGAGCATATTTAATTCCAGGTCGAGGCGTTGAGAGAATTGGTCTGGGTGATGTAGCATATTTGATACCAGGAGTAGGGGGAGGTCCAGAAGGATCAAATTGATCGTGATACTGAATGACAGGACGACGTGTAGTGGAAACACTTGAAATTGGTAGTTGTTCATAAGGTTTTCTTGTTGTATATCTTTCAGGATGTTCATATTGATCATTGATATAATGAACTACCGGTTTCCTTGGGATTTGCCGTCCAATTGAGAGATTATATACTCTTATCGAACTGGCCGGATTTAAATAGGATTCTGCGGTTGGTTGTTGGCCCCGAAGAGGAGACCATTCTAGGGAAGAATCACCGTTAAAAAATGAATAAGGTTTTTGTGTATCTTTTGGAAAAAGGATTTGTGAATTGGAGGATGATGGTGGTGGTGGTGGGCTGAGTTCCCGATCTGCATACGATTCAGGAGATGATGAAATAACAGGATGAGCTCCCGGCCATCTCTGCGAACCCATTGATAATTGCAGTCCTCCAGGAAGCCTAAGAGTCGATTAGTCTCAGGTCAGAAGTCTCATCAATTATAGTTTCAATCAATTAAGTTTTAAAGGCCAGCATTCTTTGATAATATTTTTTGTTTCAATTATTTAATGTAATAATTTAAATGAAATGTAATGTTTATATAATTTATTTGTTTAGCAGATATTTTAAATATTTTAATAAATTAAATTTAAAAATTAACATTAAAATATTATTATTATATATAGTATATATAATTTAATTTAAGCCAATTGTTATATAAATATGTCAAGGTTTAAAAACAGAAATGATTAAAAATGGGACTAAAAAAATTAAATTTTTTTATATACCTATCTTATATATATATAAACTTCTTAAAATAAATAATTATTATGACTTATGACAAAAATTTCGTGCTTCTTTAATAATAATTAATATTAATGTTTTTCATTTCACAAGAACGAATATAAAAAAAAAAGAAATCAAAAAAAATGCGAGGCCAATAAAATCATTCTATGAGGTAGAAAGTAAAATAAAGTACCTGTAGTTGACTTGTCTCTTGGTGCGACGCGAAGAACCAAGCAGAGTCTTGTCTCTAATTTAAGAATTAAGTCAAGTAAGCACGTAAGAAAGTAGAGATTGAATGTCAGTAATTGAGGTCGGTCATTAGGTCATAAGGGACAAAAGGGATGAAAAAGATCTTACCGATACTGTGCTTGTTGTTGCTGCGACGGTTGTTGTGGTTGTTGTTGTGTTTGATATTGAATCTTATCTCGGGATGCCTGCGAACAACATCACGCCTGAATGTTAGGCCAACATATCAACAAATTATATGTAAATTCTGTGAATATAGTTTTATTTCATTTTGAATGCATTTATTTAAATAATAAAGGAACCTTAGTAGCAATATTTTACAATTTTCAAAAATGAATAAAGCAACTACATGATAATGCAATTGATATTGTACTTTATAAATAAATTAAATAAATAAATATTATTTTCAACTAAGTTATGTAAAAAAAAAAAAATTTTGAGTAAGAATAACTGCAATTAATTTATATTAAATATTAAACAGAAATTTCTATAATTATAAATTCATTTTAAATTTGCTACGAATATCTAGAGCAGTGTTTCTCAATCATTTTTACCCGCGACCTACATATCATTATATTGCTTGCAACACACTAAAAGTTTTAGAGTAAAAAAAAATCTGGAGTGTCTCCACTCGACTATCTCGCAAATTTGAATTGGATTAAATAACATATATTAATTTAAATTAAATTAATTGAATTATAAATTAAAATTAATAAATAATATTTATTAAACCAGCGCATGTTTGGCATTTTGTTGATGGCACCACGTCACGTGTTGGCGCGTGAGATTTGCAGTGTTAAAAAATTAATTCTGGTACTTTCAGCGATTCAATCAAGCTGAAATTCTATATATAGCAGTTTTATACAATTATTAATCATGTGAAAAATTATCAAACATATATCTTTATTTTTACGGTCACTTTAGAAGAAAAAAAATCAAAACGTTGTAAGTAATGACCCTCTTCCGGTTGAGCTACATTTCTCAATGTTGATAGAAAACTATGAATTTTGAATAAATAAATGGCGAGATAGTAAAAACATTCTAAATTTTTTTTTTATATTCTTATTAATTTCAAAAGAAAAGATGTACATTTATATTTATACTAATACCGTTTGAAAATATAATCAGTGCTTTATCCTATACTGATTGCAAGAGGCAAAGTTTTAAATTTATTAAAGGGAGCCAACGATATCCGATTAAAAAATAAAAAAAAATTAATACTAATAATATTTAATTAATTCTTAATTATAATTTAATTAGAATCTAAAGTCTACGCAATCTATATATTTGGGTCTTAGGTTTTCGTGAAAGTTTTTATTATTATGAATAGTTATTTTCCGGTTATTTTTATCTTTAATTATGAGATTTGAGATTCAACAATAAGAACTTTCGAGTTCAGTAACTAGCTAGATAAAAAGATTATTACAAATAAATATAATGTGTTTAAATATATAACTTATAAATATAATTTCTCATTTCAATGAATTAATTAATATATAAATTCAAAAGTTAATTTTTAAATTATTTATGAAAAATATAAAAAGTTATTTTCACATTTAATTGTGAGATTTGAGTCTCGACGTTTCGGCGCCAATTTTGGCGCCATTTTCAAGAGAGTATTTTAGGAGGAAATTCTGGGATTCTGGGTCTTAGTCTGAGAGACCAAGAGTCACGATGAGGGATGTTAGGATTGATTTGAAGGGTGAATTTTTACTTAGGTGAGGGTTCAAAATATCCTGGACGTTCGCTCTATTAACTTAGAATAGAATTGAGACGGTTCTAAGACTAAGGTCTAGAATCCCAAAAATTATCTCCTAAAATACTCTCTTGAAAATGAGCGCCGAAACGTTGAGACTCAAATCTCACAATTAAATATGAAAATAACCCGGAAATAAATTCAATATATAAAGTTTTTATATTTTTCATAAATAATTAAAAAAAAAAATAATCTGAGAATCAAATTATTAAAGCTTTGGTGGTTGTTTTGTAGCAATCGAAACGTTGTGTATATTTTTGTATTTTTTGAATTAATTTACAATAACAAATATCAATATGTGGTTTTATATACAAAATTCCCTTATAAATTTGGGAATCAATATTTTAATTAATTCATAGAAAGGAGAGAGAGGTGATTATATTATAAGTTGTTGTTGTTGACGTTGCTGTTCTGATATTCCTCTAGAACAGGGGTGAGCAACCTTTTTAACCCACGAGCCAATTTAAATTTTAAAATTTTGTGGCGGGCCGCACTTACTAATAATTTACAAAGTTTTATATATATACTAATAAACATTATAATATTGTTAATAAATAATCGAGATGAATATTAAAATTCTATTTTAGAAATGCTCGGCGGGCCGCAGAAAAATCTTTAAAGGGCCGCATGCGGCCCGCGGGTTGCTCATCCCTGCTCTAGAAGATGAAGATCTATTGAATAAAAATAATTAACATTAACTAAAATAATATTTAAACATTATATTTATTTTTAATTATTTTTTTATCTAGCTAGTTACTGAACTTGAAAGTTCCTGTCCACATCAACCACATTGCTCCAACTGTCCCTCTCCTGAGTTATACATATATAACATATGATGAAAAATACGTATTTCATCATCTGTTCTTTTACCTCTAATTTATGATAGATGTAAGTTTTATTTACCGGAATGGCGTTGGTGACTTGATGTCTTGTCTGGCCGAGGCCATCGCGATCCCTGGCGACTTGTCCAAGGGTCGACGGTTGTCCACGATAAACGCGTTGTTGTCTATCCGATTCGATTTCCTCTGCGGGACCCAATTCATCAGCATAAAGCTGTTGCTAAAAATGAGAAAAAAAAATATAAATTAAAAGGGGAGTCAATGTCAAATAATAATAAAATAAAAACAAATAAACAAACAAAACTATTACTTTGACAAGTTCATCCTGGCGTTGTTGTTGTTGTTGTTGTTGACGTTGCTGTTGTGATATTCCTCTAGAAGATGAAGATCTATTGAATAAATATAATTAACATTAACTAAAATAAAATTTCTCAAAAGTTACAGTTCTTTTATTATTAAACATTCAAAATTTATGTCCCATTGGTTAATTATTTATTTAATTAATAAATAATTCATAATAATTATTAAAAAATTATTAAAATATGATAAAAAGCAGATATATATATATATATATATATTTATATATATTTTTGATAAGCTTGGAAATTCTTTGATAAGAAGTTTTTGATTGATTTGAATGCAAAATAAAATTGATTTATCAATGTCGTGGATAGAATTTTTAGTACCTGGAAGGAGTTGCTGGAGCTGCAACGGATGTTGGTCGGCCCCTAGAGACCGGTTCTGCCCTTGTTACAGAGCTTGCCGTAGCAGATTCAATGGGCTCCGCCCCCGCACAGCCAACATTACGAGGCCAGTCACATGTCTGAAGCTCGTGACTGAAAACATATTTTACCTTTTTACTAGATAATATGATTACTTGAAACATTGAAAAATAATGGTAAAAGTCGCAGACAATTATTTACCTTCAACTCGACATTCATAAAAACTCATTAAAGTTTATCTTATAAATTGTATTTGATAATAAAAAAAAAAAATTAAAATAATTATGCATTTTAAATTAAATAAAAATTGATAAGGGATGATAATTGTCAAGTTAACCTTTGAGAAAATAACATTCAAGAAAAAAGATTCAAAGTTTTGAAGAAATAAATATAAGCATACAATTATAATTATAAGATCAAAATTATTTTTTATAATTATAATTAAAATGAAAGAAATCATGAAATGTTAAATAACGAATTTAAAATTCCAATGTCAAAATTAAACTAATATTTTTTCTAATATAAATACAAACTAACATATCATATATAAATAAATTTGTTTGAAATTTGTAAAATTTTGAAAATAAATACGTATAAAGAGCGATAAAAAAATATATAGGGTGACCAAACGTCCCGGTTTTCCGAGATTGTCCCGTTTTTAGGTGCTCATCAAACATTTAGGACATTTCCGACTTTTTTTTCTAAATTTTTTCAATTTGGTTGTAAAAAAAAGAAGGTAAAACGTTTTCGGGACTAGGCTCTTAAACATTTCCGACTTTATTTTCTAAATTTTTTCAATTTGGTTCTAAAAAAAAAGGTAAACCATTTGTCCCGGTTTGATGTTTTCGAAATATACATACTATATATTTGAACATTTTATTATATTTTTAATTTTGGTGGATTTAAATAAAGAATAGATATGAAATTAATTTATTGAAAAGAAATTTAAAAAATTCAAAATACTATTGTATTTTGTAATTTCTTAAAAAGGGGAAAATTAAATTTGAAATCTGAAATAATATAATGTACAAATATGAAGTTGGTATATATAATCTAATAATTAATTTCTTTCATATGAAAAAAGAGAAAATTCGTATCTAAAGGACTTTTTTGTTTTGTTTTTTAAGATTAAGATAATATTTGTTTAAATTCTTTCGATTGTGTGTTGAATTAAGTAAAAATCAAATAGAGAATATTTATTTTTTTCCAATATTTATCTTTTTTTTTCTTTATTTAATTTTACTTAAATAATTCATTACGTTGTAATTTATATAATTCAAGTAATGTAAACATGCAAAATTATTTATTTATCACACATATTGTTAAAATCTTAGAAATCTATTAATTTCCAAATCAAAATTATGTTGTTGATATTTAATGATAAAGATAAATAATCGATACTTTTTATTGAGAAGAAAGAGATGGATATATTCTAATATTAATAATACTAGCCGTTCCCGACATTATAAAACGTCCGCATAGGTGGCTTCTAGTCTGATTACAATCAAGTTAGTTACAAATTAATAATTTTGACAATTTGTAACTAACTTCATAATGTTACAGACATCACATATATACGACGGAAATTATATATATTGATTATTTCATGTCAAAATCTTATTAATGTAAAATATTATTTAAAGAGATGGTGATATATTACTATCAATTCATTTTAGTATTTATAAATTATTCATAATATATATATATATATATATAATAATAATAATAATGATCCTATAATAGAATATAAAAAAATTCCAATTCTATACGGTTTTAAATCTATGCATCTATTCCCACTCTCTTTTCAAAGCATTTTTTATGAAATGTGAATACACTTGATAATCACACACACACACATAATATATATATATATATATAGTATAAATATTTTGAGCAACTATCCATATATTATTCATACACTCCCTTAATCAACCTATATCGATTCTTATATTTTTTTTTCTTTTTTCATTCGACCACTCCTTTTTAATAAATAGGGTAATATAATAATAATAATAAAAATAATAATAATATTAATAATAATAATACATAATACATAATAAAGGGGTTTCATTAATAGGTTTGATTGCATCATTGAGAGGCGAACGCGAGAACGAAGGACCTCTTCTGGTTATGTGAGAATCACTAATTAGAAAAAAATTGAAAGTACGTCTCGTTACTGAGCATGTCTTAAGAATGAGTGTGTTCATCTTTCTTTCTATCTCTCTCTCTCTCTCTCAAGCACATACACACAAACAAACATGAATGATGTAATAAACTTTTTGCATTGCCACCTTTGTAAATAATATAAAACAAATAAGAGAAACAACTTCCGGCTACTTTAGGTTAATTATCAAAGAAATTTTGAAATATTTTCACACATTTCCAAAAAGAAATTTTAGTTTTCAAGCGGTCCGCAAATTTTATATAAATAATTTTAATAATTTTATTTCCATCTCTGTATATTTATTTTGAATTTCTAATTCATTATTATGAAGTACTATTAAAGTGATAAATTAAAAGTATAAATTGAAAAACTTATTTGTATTTTTGAAATATTAAACCGCTCGAAGGATTTTTTGAAATTCACACCTTAGATAATGTTTATAAAGAAAAATCGATCTATATTGGTTTCAGCCTCGGGAAAAATCATCTTTGTTAGTTTTTTCTTAATTTAAAATATGAATTTTAATAATAATAAAAAAATGGCGCTTCTTTTAAATACAAAATATTATCAATAAAATAAAATTAAAAATATTTATCTTAATAATATTTTGTAATCAAATTAAGAAATTTATATTATATTATATCTACAGGCCATACTTTTCTGTCTTTCGGTGCATTAATACGTACGTTTAAGGGTTGTATGTTTTATGGCTATTTTTTTTAATTTATGTTCTTTTAAATTATTTTGAATTGTTTCATATATTTTGTCGTTTATTCATAATAATCTTAATCTTAAATATTCATAATTTATAAGGGATAATTTTTTTAAAGTATCTAGCCGCTGTTCGATGAACCAGGTAGTACTTATTACTGATATATAGTTATAGTATAATCGCCTGTGTAAGATTTGGATCTTGATATATTTTTTTTTTTAGGTAGATAAAAATTGATTTTTGTATTAGAAAATATCTTGTAAATAAGAAAAAATTATCTTTAAATATCGGTGCCATTTGTACTGAACTAATATAAATATAGAATACATCGATGCAGATATGGTTTGGACTATTATCATTGTAATGGAATTCGTGACTTTGATAAAAAAAAAATGAACAATAGATACAAGAACAAATTTAGTACTTGATCATACATTGGATATGAATATTAAAATAATCGTAAAATGGACATATGGTATTTGTTGGTTATGCTATTTTTTTTCTGATAATTGACCATAAATATCAAAACAATTTCTTAAAGTTTGCTCCGAGTCATCAGTGAACGATCATCCAACCAACCGACCTTGTTTCACCATGCAATAATAATAAAGCATTTGATGAAAACTTTGGTGAAATTTTGGCTTGGTATAAAAAAGTTTCACTTGAAAACTGTTTACTAAGCAATATCCACCATTTGACTAGTTAATGAGAAAGTTATTCCTTAAAAAAAATCATCCCTTCTCTTTAAATAAGATTTTTATACTTTTTTTTTTTTTTTTTTTTTTTTTGTTAAATAAAAGAGAGAGAAATGGAACAAGACCAAGTGAGTTTGAAAATAACTTTTCTAGGTAAATAAAAGCGAGGTTTAAGAATCTTCTAATTAAATAGACTTTCAGTTGTTTATATAATAATAATATATTATTAAAAATTTGTAAGTAATTTATTAAAATATATAATAATAAAATTTAATCGTTATTTTCAAGTGTTATTTTGATTTAATTTTGAAAAAAAGTTAATAAATTTCCATTAGAAAAATAATAATGTAAAATTTCTACAAGTTCAATTATAGAGCCACCTGCGATTTAACGTAACAGTTATTTTTTTGGTAATTGTTTAATCTAACCCAGTGATTCTCAATTTTTTTTTTACCGCGGCACACTTTAAAAATTTGGCGGCACACAAAGAAAAAGATAAGTGTAAAAGTTTACCATATTGAAAAAAAGTGGTCGCAAAAACGGTTACCTTTTTTTTAGAACAATATTGAAAAAAATTTAGAAAAAAAGTCGGAAATGTTTAAGAGCCTCTTTACATTTGTAATAATTTGGCGGCACATTTTGATAATGTCACGGCACACTTGAAAAACACAAAGCACAGTGGTTGAGAATCACTGGTCTAACCGATGTATCATGGATTTTAATAAATCTTTTCAGTGGATTCCTTTTTTGATTCCAAACAAACTTTCCTTAAGAAGTATGTGGCGGTCGCTTCTGGTTTACAAGAAAAAAAAGTTTGACAGATAAACTAGTTATGAATGAGCAGCCATTTAATAATTTTTTATTGACTAATTCACTAATTATTAACTTTTTCACTAATTTTCGGTTTTCATAAGTTCGGTTTGGTTATAGGAAAATTATTTAATTAATTATTTTTTTTAATTTTCTGTTTATTTTAATTAGCGGAGCCCTCTGGCGGTCAAACAATAAAACATGGTAGCTAAATAGAATATCAATGGATTTATATGCAAATTTTAATCATTTTTATCTAGTAAACTAGAAGCGACCGCCACATACTTCTTAACGAATGTTTGTTTTGAATAAAAAAAGGAATCTACTGGTAAAGTTTTATCAAAATCCACCATACATCGGTTAGACTAAACAATCATCGCTTTTTTAACCCTCCTGCTGATGTGCGATCGCACCTGCTATTTATTTTTGTTTTTTGTTTTTTGTTTTTAATTTATACTAATTCTGATTATGAAGAATTTTATTATATAATTTCAATCTTTTATTAGGAACGAATAAAAAAAATGTATAACTTTTTTTTATTTATGTTAATATGCTTTTTTGTTATATTGAGGAATTGAAATGTAAATTTGTTTTTACTTATAGATAGCCTTATAGATATATTTTTTTAATAATAAAAATATATATAATAATGATAATAATAATAATAAATAATATATAAGATATATTTTTTTAATAATAAAAATATATATAATAATGATAATAATAATAATAAATAAAATTAATTAAAAATAAATGAATGGTCTAATACCTGTACATGAGACCACCAGTGCATGACTCTAGAAGAGCACCACCGAAAACACAAACGTAGTATTGTGTGCAGTCCGCCGGATGGGGGTAATACCCGAATTCATCCGGGCAATCAAAATCGACTCCAGTTTGGACACTCGTCGTAATGCGGCGCTGACCAAACACGGAACCTGCAAAACAAAACAAAAATAAAATAAATAAACATTTATTTTAGTTTTACTTTTCACTTTAGTTAGAAAAAATTAATAAAAGAATAATTTTTGGTATTTTATATAACATTACAAAATATATAGATAAATCATTAAATATAAATATTAAAAGAACATTTAAATAAATTTAATATTTTAATTATTTATTTAATATATTTATTTATCATAATACTTTTTTCCAGAATAAAATATAAAATTCAATTTTACTGATGCATTATTCTAGATTGAAATAATTATTGAATGAATAATATTAATTGTATTTTTGATTCAATCACGACTATCTTTTTAATATATTCTGGGGTTATAAGCCTCTTTCCAACTTCGGTTCAATGCCCGGCCTTGCCTAATTCCTTCTCAGTGCTTTCCAATTGCATCGTCACGGGGCTATATATCAATGAAATACACTGGAGTGCCCAGGAGTCATATTTCTTCTGAAAGTGTAAATGAATTAGAAGGAATGATTCATTTGATAGTACGTAATCCAATTGTACAATTTCTGAAAAGATCGATGTTCCATAAACAAAAGAATTATGTATGTAAGGGGGTATCATCGTCGAGCAGAAAATGAAGGATTTTTGAAAATCAACTTGAAACGCCCTTTTTGTTTGGGCTAATTCTCTTCATCAGGGCTGGTTCTAGGGTTTGGAGTGCCCCGGAAAAAAAATTTGGCACTTTTTCATACAAGAATATACAAATTTATTGAAAATTAAAACGAATAGTAAAAAAACAATAAATAAAAATTACACAAAAATCATGAATGAAAAAAATTATTTTATATTTTATATCGGCGCCCCTCAAAATATGGCGCCCAGGTATTTGCTCGGCTTTCCAGTTCCTTCATACAGCGCTGAATTCAATAAAAATTAAACACATGTTACATTTAATTTTGAATTATTAGTTTTTCTGTCTATAATACCACGTCATAAAATATTTACTATATATGGTATATCAAGATTATTTATATAAATTAATTGTATGTATAATTCAGAGAGGGGCTTTGTTTCATTTAAAATCTTAAATTGTATTTGTTGACGAAAGAGATAAATAAGTATTTTATTCATGGAAAAATCGTTTTAACTGAAGTAAATTGAATAATAAAATATTGTAGGAATTTCAATTGAAATAATATTTCTTATGTATATTTGCTAGAAAATAAAAAAAAAAATCAACATCTAATCATAGTAATTAAATATTCTCAACAAAAAAAAAGGTGAATTTATAATATAATGATTAATGATTTATGCTTAGTTAAAGTTTCATCCCTGCAAGGTTTATTTTTGATAATAACGTAATTCTTTTGAGTAAAGAGCTAAATGTCATCCATTTTTGTTTGAGCACAATTATATTTAATTGATAATATAATCGCCATCAAATATAGGTGGTAAAATTGAAAAATCATGTAATTTAAAAAAAACGAATTAATGATATAATTAATTAAATGAAATTGTATAATTTTTGTACATAATATAATATAGTTCCAGGTCCACCGAGCCGCAACTCAGTCATTATAATAAATATTCCTTATTATCGGGTTTGATTGGTAATATTAATACCTGGTTCACCGAGCCGCCGTTCATATAATTTAAAAAAAACATAAATTAAAAAAAATAATCATAATACATACACCCCTTAAACTTACGTATTAATGCACTGAAAGACAGATATGGATAAATATTTTTAATTTTATTTTATTTATAAAATTTTATATATAAGAAAGCGCTGTCTGACTTTGTTGCTGAGGTCATTTAAATTTCCTATTTTAAATTAAGAAAAAACTAATAAAGATGATTTTTCCCGAAGCTGAAACTAATACAGATCGATTTTTCTTTATAAAAATTATCTATAGTGTGAATTTCAAAAAATCCTTCGAGTGGTTTAATATTTCGAAAATACAAATATATATATATATTTACAATTTTTGCTAGTATAATAAGATAAGATATATTTTTTTCAAATTATACTTTTAATTTATTCCTTTAAAAGGACTTCATAATAATGAATTGAAATTCAAAATAAATATATGGAAATAAATTTTGTTCATATTTTTAAATAATAAATAAATAATATAAATAAGTAAACAATGAATACACATTTTAATAAGACAGTTTAATCTTAATATTATATTAACTAGCATGTACTTATATATTATTATTATTTATAGATGTGTATAGATCAAAAGAAAAATTGATAAATATTTAAAGAAAATCAAATTAAGTAATATATAATTGTACTTTAAAGAGGGATTTCTATATTTAATTTAATTCGTAATTATTATCTGGAAAGTTCCTCCTCCTGTTGTTGCTCAGGTTTCTCTTTTCTTCAACTACTATAAATAGCTGAGAATTATAAAAAAAATCGAGCGAGGCCTTCTGCTTCCAATTATCAAGAGTCAATGTCATATCTGGAAGACGGCCTTGGCATTAACGGGTCCAAACTGTTAGGACGGTTTTTGCACCTCTCCCGGAAATTCCTTCAGGAGAGTAAATACATTTCAAGGTCGTGTAGCCGAATGATAATTTTTCAATTCGATTTATATATTCGTATATATATATATATATATATAAATATGCATTATAATCACGTGAAATGAAAGTGATATTTCATTGGAATTAATTGATTATTATTAATATTAATTTGAAGTTGATTTGGTCTTCTACCAGCTAAAATCAAACAAATTAAGAATACGGGATTTGTTCAAAAGAAAAGGTGAATTTTGAATTTTCACAGGCTGTGTATATTCGATTATCGAATTTTTTTATTTTTATGTTGGTACACATATGTTTTTCATATGTTGACATAATCAGCCATTTTAGATTAGTAGTTTGTTTTTGACACCTGAAAAAGTTTGTCACGTTTTGTGTGTTCTTCGATTGTTGCAAAACGCTCTCCTTTCATTGGTCTCTTCAGTTTTGAAAATAGTCGCAGGGAGCCAAATCTGGGAAATACGGTTGTTGAGTCATAATTTTGGCCAAAAGTACAAAATCGAAGAACACACAAAACGTACTTGTACTTTTGGCCAAAATTATGACTCAACAACCGTATTTCCCAGATTTGGCTCCCTGCGACTATTTTCAAAACTGAAGAGACCAATGAAAGGAAAGCGTTTTGTAACAATTGATGCAATAAGTAAAAAATCGAAGAACACACAAAACGTGTTTAACTTTTTCAGTTGTCAAAATCAAACCACTAATCCAAAATGGCTGATAATGTCAACATATGAGAAACATATGCGTACCAACATAACAAAAAAATTTCGATAATCAAATGTACACACCCCAAGAAATTCAAAATTCACCTTTTCTTTTGAACAGTCTTAGTACTTTTAAAAATTAATTTTGAAAATTGAATGATGAGTTTAATAGTCCAATTAGAAGTATTTAATTATAATTATTAAATTATTATTTATATATTTTTGGTATAAATCATTGGATTATAATAAAATATCTATTTGATTATAGATTATAATTTATTATAAGTTAAATTTTAATTCTATTATTTTTCTATTTTGAATTTAACTTTAGATACTGTTGATTCATTGGATATGATATTTTTTTGTAATCGTCAATATATTTTGTATTAGCAATGGAATTCAATTTATTTTGATCCAGAGAGGTTTATCCCTTCAGGGTTTTATTAATGAGAATATTTGATTTCAAATTTTGTATTCTATGATTAGTTGAAAACCAATTTCCTAGGAAAACATTCCTAAATAGTTTGATTACACAAGTGAAAAATAAATCACATTTTTCAATGATTTATGATGTGAAAAGCCCTTGTATTATTTCTCATCCATTTGGCATCGTTCGTTTAATCATATTTGGGTGAAAGCTGACCACAGCGTATTCAAGGTGAAGTCTCCTAATTGTTATATTACGCATTCACTTCATTGTAAGACTTTCCTCATTCTCAAAATAAGATAAAAAAAAAATCAAAATCTTCAAGGCTGAGGCTATGAACATGAAATTATTTCAAATTAGAATTTTTTTTTTTAAGAAGCTTTTTTCTTCATGGGGTCTCTAACCTCGAACGTTCCCTGTAAAGATCGTGGGTTTTAATGATTTTTCCATTTTAGTAGCAGCATATTAAAACATGCAATATATATATATATATATATATATAATATTCTGAAAGGTTATCTACATGAAAACGTGAAACGATTTTGAATTTGCATTTGAAATGGAAGATAGAAAAACAAAATAGCAAATCTATTTTAGCATCTTTAAAAATAAAATGAACGAAGAATGAATAATTTGAATTCTGATGTAGAGCAATAAAAATTTTATAAGACTAAAAAATATAACTTTTTTATTAGTGTTTATAAAAATAATAATTCTTTTTAGATTTAAAAATTAAATCGTAAAAAAAAATATTTTATTTTTATGAGGTGAGAGATCCAGTCCAATAACAAAATCATTGGTACCTTCACATCCCTACTCTAAAAAAATTATAATAATAATAAAAACTATAAAATTAATGAGGTTATATGGGTAATTGTTCAGATAGGTAGTCATGTCATGGATTTGTATAAATTTACCATGAATTCCTTTCTTAACTCCAAAGAATCTTTCCTTATGCAATTTTTCAGGGTTGCTTCTAGTTTACGGGATAACAATTATTAAAATTTGCATATAAACCCACTGATATTCTATTTAGTTATCATGCTTTATTCATTTGACCAGCAGAGGGCTCCACTAATTTTCCTGATTTTTTTTTCAGTTCAGATTGGATATAGAAAAATTAAAAAAAAAAACAATTAATTAACTAATTTCCTTATATCCAAACGGGACCAAAAAAACCGAAAATTAGTGAATAATTAGTGAATTAGTCAATAAATCATTACTTAATGGCTGCACATTTCGACGTTCATAACCAGCTAATCAGTCAAACTTAAAAAGATCTTTATTTATCTCGTAAACTAGAAGAGACCGAGAAATATAGCATAAGAAAAGTTTCTTTGGAATTAAAAAAGGGTTCCACTGGCAAAGTTTTATAAAAATCCATGACATGACAACTAATCTGAACAATTACCATAATGTTTCATTACCGACCGACGATAGTAAGGGAGGTATTGTTTTCACACCAAATTTCACATGTGAAGATTTTTACATATCTCCACGAATCATGCATTTTCTAAACAGAAAAAAGTATTTTTAGCATGATGTCTGTCCGTCCGTCTGTCCGTCCGTATAGATGTGTACAGCCTGAACGGCTCAACCGATTTTGATGAAATTTGGTATATTTACTTAATGCATCAGTGGGATGAATTGATCAACTTTTGGTGCAATTCCGGAAACCGGAAGTGGTAGTATTAGCGATCGACGATAGGAAGGAAAGGGTTATTTTCACACCAAAGGAGATTTTTTTATATATCACCACGAATCAGGCACTTTGTATTGGTTTTATCCTCGAGAAAAATTTATTATTTATGTATGCCTATCTGTTTTTTATTACATTAATAGATATATTAAAATTATTTGAAATTGTTTCTGTAGCTGGAAATTAATTTATTTCAAACCGTCGGTCGGTTCGGACCTGGCCACAGGTCAACTTATTTTTTTCTATCTCCATCTCAACTTAGATGAAAAGCTTTACCTGAAGATAAGTTTATAGATAATTATTTCTAAAAATATTTATAAAAAAAAAATACCCAAAAATTCAAGAACGATACCAATCTTTAACTCAACAATAAGAAAATACAAATTGATAATATCTTAGGAATGTTAAGAATCTATCATAAATCACAAGCGGAAACTAAGATTACAAAACAATTTATTATTATTCAAGGCTTCCAAACATCTTTACTCATTCATTCCCTCGCTTATGTGAAAGTCAAATCTAAATCACTTTGACTATTCATTATAAATAAAACCTATGCATATATATATATATAAAACAAAAAACAAACACAAAATAATAATAATAATAATAAGAATAAACAAAATTCAAGCTATTCGTTTGAAAAGGATGAATTTTCTTTGATATTATTCAAATATTCCATGAATGCCAATTAACTATGAAGAAAAGTAATCTAAATCAGATGAAAGTAATTTCGTTTTGAAGGATTATAAACCACTTTGCTTGATATTAATCTGATTTTTTTTTAAAGAGAAACTAATCACATTTCAAATCAAAACGATCGTTAATAGTCAACTAATAAACTTTCAAAAAAAAAAAAATAAAATACTTTGATGAAGCTTAAGGTAACTTTCTGTTAAGGAAATTATAATAAAATAGTAATAGGGGGATGGAAAGAATACTACATATAAGTATATTCTGCATTATCTGAATAGATACGTTTTCTATGGTAAAAGACTTTATTCTTCATTTGTTCTCTAAGAATAAGTTTTGTCTTCATCTGTGCTCTCACTTTCATAAACATGTCGGAGAAGATAGATTTAAGGAAGGATAACTTTAGAAATTTGTTCTGACTAAAATGAGAACGAATGTTTTTTTTTTCTTATAAACTTGACATTAAATGAAGAGAAGAAAATGCAAACTTGGTTTTGTCAAATTTAGGAATATTATAATCTTACATTATTATACTAGCAAACATTATATATATATTTGTATATGTTTGAGATTAATTAAACCGCTTTAAGGATTTTTTTGAAATTCATACCATAGATAATATTTATAAAGAAAAATCGATCTGTATTGGTTTCAGCCTTAGGAAAAATCAACTTTGAAATTTCCCCCTCCATTCTTTTTTAATTCATATTGTATTAATATTTTTTTTATATTTAAAATATTTTAAAATTTTTTATTTAATTTTGAAATAAAATTAAAAATATTATCTTAGAATCAAATTAGGAAATATATTTATTAATCTCTCACAAAAAAAAAATTTATTAAGGTAGCAACATATAATACATAAGAACAATTATAAAGGAAGCAATTCCAAATAAATTGTTGAGTAAATTTGATCTAATAATATTAAATAAATTATATTATATTAATTAAAATGTTTTTTTAGATTAAATTATAAATATTTTAAATGATATTTGATTATGATAAATAAAAAAAAATATAAGCTTTCTTAATTAAAATATAGACAAGTACAGGTGTCAATATAATTTCAGAATTTATATTATTATCAGTAGTAATCTTTGGTCGCAACAGTCTATAAGCTATTACTACTTTGAAAAATATAAAACTGAAGCCATCTAATTATAACAACATATATATATATATAAATTATATTTATAGCTTCTTTTAACCTTAGTATATATAGTTTAGGATAGAGGCCTTATTAAGTATTTATTAAGTATTAATGTAAGATAAGCAGTTATAAGTTTAATTTTGATTGTGTATTTAATATTCTATAAATAACGTGTAATTTAATTATTCTTTTAGGTATGTATTATTTAAATGTGTAAATATTCTAATAATTGTATAATAATTGTAAATATTCTTTTAGAATTAATAAAATCACAACAAAACGAAGAAACCTTTCTCTCATTTGAAAGCCACCTTACAAATTAAATTACATTTATTTTTATTAATGGATAATATAAGATCAAACAATTTATCAAGTAAATTTGAATATATTTTTCATCTTGAAATGAAATTCAAGTTATTTTAATTATTTTTAGGGAGCAAATTTTTAATGAGTCATTTTTAGAAACCCCATTTAACAATTGTAATAAATAATTAAAAAATTGTAAAATTTTTAAAGTTGATAATAATAAATTGTATAAATTTGTTAAAGGGTCGAGCGATAGTTCGGTGTTCCAGGTACTTATGGTAATAATAATAATAAAATGGATGATTGTTTTCTAATGGGATTTTTTCCCTTGAAATCTTTTGGGATTTTAGGCAGATGAATTCGCTCTGAATAGATTGCAGGTCAACGGCGAATTGGAGGACCAGTTTGAAAGGTCCAGAGCACTGATTCCTTCGAAGGGCGGTCGCTGACAGAGTGAGTGGTTGCTGGGCAACACCCACAGGGTGGCCTTGGACCAACCACAATGTTACAATCAACGAATCCGACAGACGATCACAGGGTGCGTCTTTCAATGCCATCATTAACATCATTTTTTTTATTTATTATCATTCTATCTATCAATTTCATCATATTATATCAGTAAAATTATAGATTATAGTTTGTCTTTTTGAATTGAAATACAGAGAATAAAAAATTTTATTAACTGTAAAATATTTATTTATTTATTTTTTTAATTATAAAAAATATCATAATACCTTTAATTTCATAAATTAATTTATTATAATCATATTTTTTATGATTATATTATAAAACGCAATAGATAATTAACAAAAAAAAAATATATGTAGCGTCATAAAATAATGTAGTATAAACAACCATAATTTACATATTCAGTTATTTTTTACTTTCATTTATAAATTTCATAAATACTTGTTAGATGGTTATTATTAGAATAAAAATTAAATTGAATCACCCTTCACTTTGAGAAGAGAACGATGAATAAACTTTTCCTAATATCTATGAATTGGGTCCATACCTCGGACTTTTGTACGTCCTAAGCAAGGACAACGCCTATCAAGTCGGTTATATCAAATGAGGTGTCCTATGATCAGTAGAACGAGTCCTATCAACTTTACCTTGATTTTCTTGATCGGAGGCGCTACTTTTTATCAACTAGCTTCCCAATGTTGATCCCGGAGGCTGGGTTGACTACGTCCCATAGACCCCAGCTAGAGAAATTCCCTTGTCAGGCCCGGGACTTGAACTCGGGACTACGTGAATGTGAGAAAGAGAAGAAAAAAATGAACTTATCATTATTATTTTCCTTTGAAAAGAGTTTCATATTCTTTCAATAAAAGAGCGATAAAAATGAAAATTGAATGTTTGTTTAAATCTGTACCTAGAATGTAAAGATAATATATTTAGGAATATAATATAAAGAAGACGAAGAACAAAATAGATTGAAAGAATTTGTAAATTATATTTAAGCAAACAAAAACAAATATAATTTCTAATTTATTAAGAGATAGATATCCTTTTAGAGTTCTTTAATTAATAATATGAATAATAATCAAAGGTTTCGTGAAAATTGTTTGTTGATACAGGAAACAAAATTCTTTGATCTCATTGAAAGGATTCAGTCTTTGAACCAGTTAAAAAGCTTCCATTTTCAAAAATAGCGTCATCTAATATTTAATTAAAATATGCCAAAATCAAAAATAGAAATAAGATATATAAGATATAGATACATACGAGGTCTATTCAAAAGAAAAGGTGAATTTTTGATTTTCTCTGGCTGTGTACATTCGATTATTGAAATTTTTTTATTATGTTGGTGCACATATGTTTCTCATGTGTTGAACTTATCAAGCATTTTGGATTAGTAGTTTTTGCCAACTGAAAAACTTAGTCACGTTTCTATGTGTTTTTCGATTTTTTACTTAAAAAAAAACAATCGGTATTGTGGAAAAACAAATCATGGATTCTGCATCACGATAATGCACCAGCTTACATATCATTGCTTGTTCGTGGATTTTTGGCTAAAAATAACACCGTAATCATGCCTCAACCACCGTATTCACCAGATTTGGTTCCCTGTGACTTTTTCCTATTCTCAAAACTGAAGAGACCAATGAAAGGAAAGCGTTTTGCCATAATGGATGAGATAAAGTCGGAATCGAAGAACGAGCTGATGGCTATACCGAAAAGTGCATTTCAGAAGTGCTTCGACGATTGGAAGAAGCGCTGGCATAAGAGCATTTTATCTTAGGAGAAATACTTTGAAGGGAAAAAAATGGATTTTGATGCATAAATAAATACTTTTCGAAATAATTCAAAATTCACCTTTTCTTTTGAGTAGACCTCGTATAATATTATTAAATGAATGTATTAATTAAATAAACGAGGTTTCAATTATCTTGAATAAATGAATAATTTGGAAATTTTAATAAGTATTTCAAAATGTATTGTAAATGTTTGTTTGGATTAACCGTTTTTGAGATAATAAAGATACGAATTAAATTGAATTTGATGATTGAATGAAATTTATCTTGGAAATATCCGGTGAGGATGTGTAATTCAAAAAGAGGAGAGAGGAAAAAATACTTTGATTTCATCAGCAAAGGAGTTGGATGGTTGGCAGCTCGACTCACTGTTTCTTAAGAAAACCTTCGCAAGTGCTTGCATCAATTTTACTATTAATGATAAAAGTCACTTATGAGTTTCCAATACTCAAATATGCATATTGCTTAGTCAAGATTCAATATAATAGAATGTATAATAATAATAATTTATTTAAAAACAAAAATTAATATAAATAAAATATCATATTCTTATAAAAAGAAAAAGAAAAAGAAAAAAACAAATAATAATAACTTTATAAAATAATCTAGTGAGGGCCGTCCTAAGATTTTCGGCGCCCGTGGGCTCCTAAAATTTTGCGCCCCTTTTCATAAGAAATTACACAGAATGGTTAGTAAAAATATATAAACTAATACAAAATGCCGCCCCCAGAAGGCTTGCGCCCTAGGGCTATAGCCCAATTAGCCCTGTGGTTAGGGCGGCCCTGAATCTAGTTAAGAATTCTATTATTATTATTAATTAATTAATTAGATATTATATTCATTATTCATAAAATAATAATATGTACTAGTACAAGTTTAAAGAATAACTAACAAATGAATAATGAATAAGTTGGGACTATAACGATCTTTCTTTAATTATGAAAGAAAATTTCTTTTTAAAATATAATTTATATTTTTATCATAAGTAATTATTTATAGATATTTTGAATTAAAAAAAATAATTTTTAGGTAAATGTATTACAGTAAACTCTCTATATAAGCAACTCATTTGAACCAATTTCAATAAAAAAAGTTCCTTATTGGGAAAAGTTGCTTATAGGGAAAAAAGGAGTATAAAAATACTTTCCGTCTGGAAAATATTTTTCCTTATTTGTTTTAATAACTAAACTGTGTGAGAATAAATATAAATAACTATTGTAATTAACAGAAATTCACTTCAATACTGACTGCACAAAACACAAATATATTCCATTAACATAAATTTTTACAATTTGAGGTTATGTTGATATGAACAGCTGTCGACTCAAATATTTAGCTTTAAAAAACATAAGTTGCTTATAAGTTGCTTGTATAGAGGTTGCTTATAAAGAATGTTGCTTATAGAGAGGTTGCTTATATAGAACGCTCATTGAATTTAAATAATGAATTTTACTGATACAATTAATAACACTTGATTATTAATCAATTATTTTATAAAATCTAAGTGTCATTTATATATAAATTTAATTATTTATATTACCACCTTTTCGTGTTTGAATCATAAATCTAAAAAAAAATGTTGCCAATTTTAAAATAAATTGGAATCTTTAGTATGTATATCCCTATATTCTAATATTTTCTCTCTGAATCTTTCCTCTTACCCTCTCAAATAAAAAGGATGGATGATCCAAATAATATTACATTAATAAAGTAACGAAAGGGAGAAAGTGAAGAAATCGATCACGATTTGTTTGGATCGGGCAACTGATTCAACATGTAAATATATACATTTCCCTGTAGAAGTACAATATCGAATACTTATCAAAGTAGCAAAGTAAATGGGCCTTTCACATTCAAATTCAATTACGTAAAATGAGTTCAATAAATGTAAATTAGTTCAGTCATTGAATTTTTAATATGAATTCATGTGTTACATTTTAATAAGTCCAAATTTGGAGATGAACAAAATTTATGTTCAAGAAAATAATAAGAAAATTAATAAATAAAATAAAATAAAATAAGGGTGTATTTTTGTTGTTAGTGATTAAATTAAAATAACTTAGTTTTATAATTTATTAGAGTTAGAAATATTAAGATAAATAAAAGTTTATTATCCTTTTGAATCGACTTCCGGCACATTATACAATTAAAATACTTTCTAATAAGTATAATAAATTAAAAAAAAAACAAAATTACTAATTGATGTAATCGTGATTGAGGTGTTGATGAGCGGCGAGTCAAGAATTTATTGTTTACACAATGAATTCTAATCATCTTTTCAAAGGTTTTTTTTTTATAGTTGTTAATAAAATTTTAATTAACAATTCCTAAAAATATATAATTAAGTGAAAAGTAAATCAAGATAAATTGGTTCTATTTCAAACTCTGATATAGTAATATAATAGTAATATATAGTAATATAATTGTTTAGATGAGAGTCATTTTATTAAAAATGTATAATTTAGATTTCAAAAATAAATTTTTTTGTCAAATTAATTTCGCTTTTCCTTGAAGATTGTTTTTTTTAATATTTTAATGAAATAATACAATAAGTTTCATTATTTATTGTGATAATGATTTTTTTGGCAAATGAATAGGGGCTTTGTTTTTTTTTAATGTTGTTGCAAATTTTTAGACATTTTTATACATTTTTTTACATACAAAAAAATGTAATTGAATGATTAAGTATATATTATAAGAATAGAATATAATAATATAATCGCTGCTCGTTACTTTAAAAAAAAATTATTCCTTATGAACTATGAATATTTAAAATAAATAAACGACAAAATATATGAAACAATTTCAAATAATTTAAAAGAACATAAATTAAAAAAAATAGTCATATAACATATAGCCCTTAAACGTACTTATTAATGCCCCGAAAGACAGAAAAGTATAGCCGGTTGATATAACATAATATATATTTCGTAATTTGATTATTATTATTAAAATAAATATTTTTAATTTTATTTTATTGATAATATTTTGTATTTAAAAGAAGCGCCATTTTTTTATTATTATTAAAATTCCTATTTTAAATTAAGAAAAAACTAACAAAGATGATTTTTCCCGAGGCTGAAACCAATTCAGATTGATTTTTCTTTATAAATATTATATGGTGTGAATTTCAAAAAAATCCTTCGAGAGGTTTAATATTTCAAAAATACAAATATATATATATATATATATATATGTAAGAGCACTCCTAAGCCACCTAGATACTAATATGTAGAACTAATAAGGATCAAGTCACAGTGAGAATAAACAAACTTTTAATCGTTCTAAATATAGTTAAAGATTATTAAATAATATTTTAATGTTGTTATTATAATAGACTCAACTGTTGTTTCTTTTGTATTTAGGTAACTATTATAATTAACTAATGTATTATTTTTGTATATAATTTTAATATAAAATAATAAAATCTCCTCTTTTGTATTTAGAAAGCAACACACTGTGGATTTATTTAACAACATTATAAAACAACAGTTGAGTCTATTATAATAACAACATTAAAATATTATTTAATAATCTTTAACTATATTTAGAACGATTAAAAGTTTGTTTATTCTCACTGTGACTTGATCCTTATTAGTTCTACATATTAGTATCTAGGTGGCTTAGGAGTGCTCTTACATATATTGCTAGTGTAATAAGATAAAATAAATTAATTAAATGAATATGAATGGAAACCGATTTATATATTCATCTTTGTTTATTATAAATCTTTTTTTATGTCAGTTTGTCTTTAATAGGGAGATGGATGTACTAAAAATATAACTAAGAGAGTATGTTTGGAGAAAACAGGATTAAAATTAGTAAGCTTTGATCGGGGAGATGACAAATCAGATGAGGTAACAAATTCAAGTGTGTGATAAATGTATAATTTATGATGGTATCGAAAGTGACGAAAGTTCACTGGGCTGTACTTGGGGAGCACCTTATTTGGTGACCCAAAACTTATTCTATTAACATTTAGAAGATTGAAATGTTAATCGATCATTGAACAATTCCCAAATCATGACCAACTAAACTATATATATGTATATATATATACATACACATACTTATAGTAAAGTAAGATAATTTCTATGTATATTTTTTTTGTTCATGTTTTTCTAGGGCGTGGTAACTAAGGAAGGGTTAAATAGAGATAAATTTAAAAAAGAAAGAAAATGGCAATAATCATTAAATTATTTAGAGTATATCGGATGATTGCTGTGATGATTTTCGGTACGTGAAAGGTCGTTCAAATTGATCAAATGATAAGAACAAGAAAGTGATTCAATATTTCGCTTTCCAAAATTCTGTTCAAGTTTATTTTAAAGTAGTAGAATATTTTGTTTTTACCGACCGACGATAGTAAGGGAGGTATTGTTTTCACACCAAATTTCACATGTGGAGATTTTTACATATCTCCACGAATCATGCATTTTCTAAACAGAAAAAAGTATTTTTAGCATGATGTCTGTCCGTCCGTCCATATAGATGTGTACAGCCTGAACGGCTCAACCGATTTTGATGAAATTTGGTATATTTACTTAATGCATCAGTGGGATGAATTGATCAACTTTTGGTGCAAATCCGGAAACCGGAAGTGGTAGTATTAGCGATCGACGATAGGAAGGAAAGGGTTATTTTCACACCAAAGGAGATTTTTTTATATATCACCACGAATCATGCACTTTGTATTGGTTTTATCCTCGAGAAAAATCATATTTATTAGTTTTTTCTTGATTTAAAATTATATGACGTCATCCAGCCATTCATGACGTCACAGCCTGGTCTTGCATATATATTATAAATAAAATAAAATTAAAAATGTTTATATTTATTATTTATGTATCCATATCTGTTTTTTATTACATTAATAGATATATTAAAATTATTTGAAATTGTTTCTATAGCTGGAAATTAATTTATTTCAAACAGCCGGTCGGTTCGGACCTGGCCACAGGTCAACTTATTATTGTTTGCTATTAGTTTTACTTATTTTATTTATTTATGTCTGTGATAATTCATTAAAAGTAAGTATATGGGCGTAATAACTACATTCCTCCAAAGGTTCCTATTCTGTGCCACCACCATCCATTATCTATCATGTCCCAATTCCTTAAACATCGATCTTTAAATTGTCTACTCACACCGTCCTTGGTTTATCTACCAATCATTTCCCAATTGATTTCTACAATTATTATTATTATTATATGTTTGAATTAAAAAATGTAGAATTTTAAGAATAAAGTTATGTTAATGTAATATATATTTTTGAAAGTTTATATTGTTCCTAAGAATAAATTTATTTGTTTTGTAATACTAATTGGATAATATCAGATGATAATATGTTATTTAGATAAATTGGCAAAAGAAGAAATTGGAGATCTTTTATATAAAATATCATTGTGAAGATGAATCAATAAAAATCTAGTATATATATATATATATACTTATGTTGTTATTGGGAATAACTTTACTATGTTAACTGTGATTTTACGCAATAGGTATTTGTTTTCTTTTATTCTAATGGTAATGTATGAATGAAAAAGGTTGACTGGATTAATATTTAAGTTTAATTAAGAAATGTACCAGTGTATTTTTATTCATTAAATAACAAGAAAAAGAGAATAAAATAGATAATAGAAAACATATGTAAGTATATACTTTTGGTTATTGACTTTTGTTAAAATTCCAAATTTTAAAATAAAATAACTGATAGAGATATTATCTTTAAATGGTCGTTGACAAAGTCACTTGAGAAACAGTTATCCATCGAAAGCGAATGTTTGATTTGGCAAAAATCCAAAATGTATCATGAAGGTCCCATAAATTACACATGAAATAGAAATTGAGGGTTGACAGAAATTGAAAATGCTCATTGGGTAATGGAATAAATTTAAAATTTAATATTATTTGATAAAGAATTAGAAAATTTTAATTTTGATTTGATTATAAAAGGTTTTTTACATTTTATGTATCCTATACATTTTTTTTTAATTATAAAATTTGTTGTTAATAAAATATAATTATTACACAACTAATACTCGTTAGTGTATTTTAGTTTAATTAATTAATGAAATCCACTTTTATACCTTGAAGTCAAAAAATGTGTCCTAAGTCTCATACACCTGTATATTTTTCTATAATCTCAAACATGTCGAGTTTTGTGCCTAAGAACTATGATTTGCAGCATTGGTTTTCTATTATCATTTAAAGAAAACTGCTATAGAATCGCATAGGATGCTTGTCGAAGCTTACGGTGAACATGCTCTTGTCATAACTCTTGAGTGGTTTAAAAATTTAAAAGTGATGATTTTGAAGTGAGAAACCACCGAAAAAGGGTATAATATATTATGAGCTATATTAAAACCTAGCAAAATCGTTAACACTGATCGCTACCAACAACAAATGATCGATTTGAATTGAGCAATACGTGAAAAGCAACCGGAATATGCATAAAGACGACATAAAGTCATTTCGCTTCACACACAGCAAGACGGGTAAGGGATCAAGGCGTTCAATTGGGAAGTACCAGCGCATGCGGCTTATTCTCCAGACTTGGCTCCCTCTGATTACCATCTATTTGAATTATTGGGTGAGGTGGGATTTTGGGGCCTGAACCATCTTATTCAATTATAGTTTAGCTGTAAATCTATTTTTGAAGACGAAGAGTGATACGCCTTTTTTATATAAATATATATATATATTTATATAGAAATTTTATTTTTCTGATTTATTTGGTTTTTAAGCAGTAGGAGGAAAAATTAACAATAAAAATAAAATATAAGAAAAATGAATATTTAAGTATTTACTTTTTTATTTTGTTTTTAATCTTTAAAGAGAATTTATACTTGTTGGCGTATTCAATACTGAATTGATATATCAGTAGATTGTATAAATATTTAAAAAATAATACAATTATAAATAAAATTTAGAAAAAATAGAAGAGAATGATTTAAAAGTGTGATTGGGTGAAAATCTTTAAGAGATTATACTAAGTGATATAAATATTGGGAATATTTTCTTAAATGATGTCTTTAAAAATATTCTCGTTTGTGATAATCATTCAAACTTTCTTAAGATTGTAAAATTACGTTCAGAAAATAATTAGCAATACAAGTTAGTCCCAATTTACATTGATGAAAAAAATAATTATATAACTAATTTGGTTTTAAATTAAAGTGATTTATTTTATTTAAATAAATATAATAAAAATGTTGAAAAGTGAATGTTAAATGTTCACCAGTCCATAAACATAAAAGGAAAATTATACAATAAAAAAAAAATGACAAAAAGTGTTTTCAAAAAAAAAAAAATAAAAATAAATCTGGAAGAAGGTCATGGTGAAATAATAATGAAGAGAGAAAGGGAATGGAGGAGGCATTGTGTGTAGATAAGATGGTCGATTGCCAACGACCATAGATGGTATGCCTTGCTAAAAGAAGGATTTGATCTAGACCATGATCATTTTCTTCTTTCTCTCCCCCCCCCCCCCGTATCTAGAATTTATTAACAAATTAATTACAAATTGAACATTTTCACAAAAATAAAAAAGAAACAAATTACATACACTTATATTTATTTTAGGTAATTGTTCAGTCTAACCGATGCATCATGGATATGGATAAAACATTACCAGAGGATTCAATTTGGATTCCAAACAAACTTTCGATAAGCAGTATATGGCGGTCGCTTCTTGTTTACGAGATAAAAATGTTTAAAGTTTGCATATAAATCCATTGATATTCTATTTAGCTCCCATGTTTTATTATTTGACCACCAGAGGGCTCGACAAATTGAAAATCAAAATAAAATTAAAAAATTAATTAATTAAATAATTTTCCTATATTCAAACCGAACTTATAAAAAGCGAAAATTAGTGAATAAGTGAATAATTAGTGAATTAGTCAATAAAACATTATTAAATAGCTGCTCATTCATAACTATGTAGTTTTTCTGTCAAACTTTACTAATTTTTATCTCGTAAACTAGAAGCGACCGCCACATACTGCTTAAGGAAAGTTTGTTTGGTATCAATAAAAGAATCCACTGGTAAAGTTTTATCCATATCCATGATATATCGGTTAGACTGAACTTATTTTATTTAAAAATATACTACTTACAGGATTTAAAAATATAAATTTATTTAATGTTTATAGATATCTAATAATAATAATAATAATAATAATAATAAATGAAATTAAAAAAATGATTATTTTTCATTAAAAAATGTTAATCTTTTATTTTTTTAAAAAAAGAGACGCAACTCAAAAATGTATATCAAAAATTAAAAATAAATAAATAATAATGTAACAACACACGTGAAGGGAACAGGATGTCGAAATCTTTGACAATCTCTACACCCCCCCCCCCTCTCTCTTTCTCTCTCTTCATCAGATGATGAAAAGTGCAAGTTGGCTTTTATGATGGAGAAAGACCTCTTGTCGATTTCATTTAGAAAAGAGTTAACTAAATGCATTAGTCGTTAAAAGGCACTACTAAATACAAAAGGGCTACTCAATGAGAATGAACATTTCAAGGACCGGTTGTCCTATGAAATCATGTAATAAAATTCTAAAACGAACAATCAATCCATGAAGCCTTGTAGATTCTTTAGATATGATTAGATTTATACTATAGAACAATTTAGAACATTAGATATCGGTATTTGCATTAAACAAAAAATTTTAAATTAATAGAATGATATTTAGAAAACAAAATATACACTAAAATTTAAGTCATTGAACCCTGGACTTTATTTACCCCTTCCCTCCACACCCTTCTTTATAAAAAAATCTGGAGTGTCTCCACTCGAATATCTCGCAAAATTTGAATTGGATTAAATAAAATATATTAATTTAAATTAAATTAAATTAATTAAATTATAAATTAAAATTAATAAAAAATATTTATTAAACCAGCGCATGTTTGGCTCTTTGTTGATGGCACCACGTCAAGTGTTGGCGCGTGAGATTTGCAGTGTTAAAAAATTAATTTTAGTACTTTCAGCGATTCAATCAAGCTGAAATTCTATATATAGCAGTTTTATACAATTATTAATCATGTGAAAAATTATCAAACATTTATCTTTATTTTTACGGTCACTTTAGAAGAAAAAAAATCAAAACGTGGTAGGTAATGGTCCTCTTCCGGTGAAGCTACACTTCTCCAAAGTTGATAAAAAACTATGAATTTTGAATAATGCCCATGTAGTAATGTAATTCTAGCTTAAACCGTTTTTGCGTAATCTTGGTAACATACATACACACATACACACACACAGAGACATTTTTCTCAACCTTAGTGAAAATGATTCAGGAACCTTCAAAACGTATAAAAACATCAAAATCTCAACATTGAAAATTTTCGTGGTTGCAATACTATCTCTGGCGAGATAGTAAAAAAGTGTTAATTTTGCTAAAATATATAAATTTATTATAAATATAATTCTTATAAATTTAAACCACCGAAATATGAATTATTCCCTTGTTTATTGATTTTGAATTTATCATATATAAATATTACAAAAGTTAAGTTGTAAAAACATATGTATTTATTATGAATTGTGTGATCCTTTATGAATGCAACCCAAATGACAAGGTAAAGAATCATATCCAGTTAATATGTAGTAAGTATGAACAAATGGTAGATTAAAAATTCAAAAATGCGTGTTCTGGACAAAACATTCTATTTATTAGATAATAACTCATTTATAAGTGAAAGTTAAAAATCATATCAAATCATATTCAATTCATCTGGCATTGTATCCTTTTTACTATCTCGCCAGAGATAGTATTGCGATCAAGAAAATTTTAATGTTTTTATACGTTTTGAAGGTCCCTGAGTCATTTTCACAAAGGTTGAGAAAAATGTGTGTGAGTGTATGTAGACAAGATTACGCAAAAACAGTTTGAGCTAGAATCATGTAATTTGGTATACGGGCATTATTCAAAATTCGTAGTTTTCTATCAACTTTTGAGAAATGTAGCTTCACCGGAAGAGGACCATTACATACCACATTTTGATTTTTTTTCCTCTAAACTGACAATAAAAATAAAGATATATGTTTGATAGTTTTTCAAATGTTTAAAAATTGTATAAAATTGCTATATATAGAATTTCAGCTTGATTGAATCACTGAAAGTACTGGAATTAATTTTTTAACACTGCAAATCACGCGCCAGCACGTGTGGTGGTGGCATCAACAAAGAGCCAAACACGCGCTGGTTTAATGAATATTATTTATTATAATTTTAATTTATAATTTAATTAATTAAATTTAATTTAAATATAATATATGTTATTTAATCCAATTCAAATTGCGAGATAGTCGAGTGGAGACACTCCAGCTTATTTTGCGTCACACTAAGATACCTTAAAACATAATCAACGAATTTGATTAATTCATCACAATTGAAAAGTGATTATTTATGGATAATAAATTATAAAGATCATAAATCATAACACCAATTGGAAAATTCACGCATATCAATTATTACACGTACAAGTACGATGATTTTGCTTTTGCGAATAAATCATTTTTTTTTTTAATATCAAATAAAAATACATTGAAAAATAGTTTTTTATAATGGAGTATCATTACTATAGCATATTAGAATTTAAAATGTTTAAATATTTTATTTAAAAAAAAAAAAATAATAATTATAGTTATGTATACTAAAAAATATATTATTTCTAATTTTAATAAACATTTAAATATTGTAATTGTAAAAAAAGAAAAGTGAGGGGAATTTTAAAAAATTGTATAATATATGTTATAGGATAATAATTTTCGTTTATTTATTGGGGTAGTGGACCACTTAAAAAATCCATACTAAACAGACTTATATACTCGTATAAGTTAATTAGTACTTTAATATCAAGTCAATTTACCATTTTTCTTGAAAGTCCAACAGGCGAAAGTTATATTTTTCTAGACTTGTTTATTATACTCGTATTATTATTATTATAATAAGTGAATAATTGATTGAATTATACGACTTTCATTTATTTCTACTTTATTTTTAAATCTTAGGTTTATCTTTTATCTTTTAGTTTAATAAAAATTAAAATTAAATTGATGTACGTTCATTAATTTATTTTATTTTTATTTTTATTCTTGATATGATTATTATAATTTTTACTACTATAATGAAAAATAGTAAGATTTAACTTTAAAATTTTTTAAATTATTAAGTACGAAATTAATAATTAGTTATAACTTTTGTTATTATTATTATTATCTTTATGAATGAATTTTATTCAATTTATATATATCGATCTTTATTATTTATTAGTTATTGTATAATATTTAAGATAGTAAGGAAAAAATATATTTTCAATGAAATATTAGGAGGCAGCTAGACGAAAGTGTAGCGTAGAAATTTTCTACACAAGTCGGCGTTCGATTCCAACTAAGAAAAGTTTTTCTAATAAAATTCAATTTAACATCAGCTGCCTCCGGCTCCAGGAACTGTCAGTTCTATACATGCGGAAGGCAACGGGAAACCACCACATATATAATTTAACTCCAACTGGATGAATTGTTTGGTATTATGATCCAAGACATTGATTCGATTCAAATCATTAATTTCCCTTGAAATAAATTCAATTTTGAGTTTATTTATCTCATCCTCTAATTTTATATTATTAATTAGTTGATTGATTAGGAAGAGTATATTTAAAAAAAACACTCTATAATTCCCATTGAATATATCTTAATTTCACCTTAGCCTAATCTAAATTCATTATAAATGAAAATATTATTATGTGCATTTTATAGGGAATAAATTGATAAAACTTTTTTAAAAAAATTTTATAAAAAAAAAATAAATCTCGCCAGAGATAGAATTGCGATCATGAAAATTTTCGATGTCGAGATTTTAATGTTTTTATACGTTTGAAGGTTCCTGAGTCATTTTCACTAAGATTGAGAAAAATGTGTGTATGTTGGTATAGAGACAAAATTACTTAAAAACGGTTTGTGCTAGAATAATGAAATTTGGTATACGGGCATTATTCAAAATTCGTAGTTTTCTATCAACTTTTGAGAAATGTAGCTCAACTGGACGAGGATCATTACCTACAACGTTTTGATTTTTTTTCCTCTAAAGTGACCGTAAAAATAAAGATATATGTTTGATAGTTTTTCACATGATTAATAATTGTATAAAACTGCTATATATAGAATTTCAGCTTGGCTGAATTGCTGAAAGTACCGGAATTAAATTTTTAAATTTTTTAACACGTTGACTTCCAATCACGCGCCAGCACGTGACGTGGTGTCATCAACAAAGAGCCAAACACGCGCTGCTTTATTAAATATTATTTATTAATTTTAATTTATAATTAAATTTATTTTAAATATAATATTGATAATTATTCCAATTCAAATTTGCGAGTGGAGACACTTCAGATATTTTTATATTTTTTTCAAAGGAATATATTGAAAATCCTTTGACAAAACACAAATTAAATTAATAAATTAACGAGGGTTAATTGATTGTCTGTTGGAATTTTAATTATTTGAATTGTCTGTCTGTCTGGGTGTTTGATTCGAATTGCCTTGAAATTGTTCATCAATCTCAAGACATCCTTCAAGGTCAAACAGGTAATTCGTATTTTCAATTTTCACTTAAGTGAAAAAAAAATCAAGAGAAGAAATCGATACTAATGAGAAAGAGTTATATGGGATTTGAGTTCAGGCTGCGAACTCAGGGTCAGTTGTGGAGGGTGACCGCTACAGCCGGGTCACCAGGACAGGACGTTAAGATTCTCTTTCTCTTCACTCTCCAGAGAAATTAAATATAACGATACAACGAAATGAAAGACATTTCATTTTCAATCGATGCAAGATTTCAAGAAATCCGCAAACGTTAAACAATTTCTCTAACCACTTGATTTATTTCAACTATTAATATTTCATAAAAACTTGATATAAAACTTGTTTCAGTTTATTGAAAGTTTTATTTAATTGTTCAATTGCATTATCAAAACAGGAATATAAAATATTTAATTACATTCACTCTCTTATTTATAAGCTATTTTGTTTATTTTATAACTTCACATTTGATTTGAAATTTATTTCTATTCTACAAACTTTACCTAAGTATTATAGTCATTTATATACAAAAAGTATATTTTTAGAAAAATTAATAAAGGGTGGTCGAAAAAGTCTTTTCGTATTTTGTCCATAGATGTCGTTGGAATCGTATATCTCCAGTGCTACCAATCACATTGTGTCATACCATATAGTGTTGAAAAGGTGAAATTTCAAGCTTCATTTAACCTTAAAGAAAATTAAATTTGGTGAAGCTGAACAAAAGTTACAGCTTTACAAAAATGAGTGAAAATAATGAAGAAATTCGCTATAATTTGAAATTTTTGTATAAAAAAGGGAAGAATGCTACGCAAGCCGCCAATGAAATTTGTGAAGTTCACGGAGACGATGCTATATCAGTTCGTGTAGCACAACAATGGTTCGCTCGCTTTCGTTCTGGAAATTTCGATGTGAAAGATGCACCTCGTTCTGGTCGACCTATCGTTGAAAAAGTCGATGAAATTATGGAAAAGATTGACAAGGACCGTCATATAAGCAGCCATGACATTGCCAAGGAACTAAACATTCATCATCAAACGGTTTTGAACCATTTAAAAAAGGCTGGCTACAAAAAGAAGCTTGATGTGTGGGTACCACATGATTAGAAATACGAAAAGACTTTTTCGACTACCCTATTTATATGTTTATCATATACATTACAATCTATAAATCTATAGATATATATATATAATAAAGGTTTTTGTCTGCACATAGCTGAAAGTTTAAAATTTTTTGCATATTCATGACTTCTGGAATCCAAAAGTTATTTTAGAATTTTTCATGTCTGTCTGTCTGTCCAGAAATTATGAGGTTATAAACTCAAAATTGGTTGAACCGATTTCGATTAAATTACTTCACAATTTCCGGACAGACAGACAGACATTTACAGATTTATATTTATATACAATATATATATACATATATCTACCATATATGTATATATATATATATATATAAAGGTTTTTGTCTGCATATTGCTCAGAATTTAAATTTTTTTTGAATATCTTCGCCTTTCATGACCTCTGGAATCCAAAAGTGAATTTAAAATTTTTCATGTCTATCTGTCCAGAAATTGGGACGTTATAGACTCAAATTTGACTGAACTACTTTCGGTTTAATTTACGGACAGACAGACATATACAGATTTATATTTCTATCCAAAAAATATATTTTTTAGAAAAATACCATATACATTTCCATGTTTTATACCAGGGTTATCTAAATTATAACCGGGTTCAACAGATATGCAGGTTGTAATTCTTAATGTATTTTCAAAGAAGTTTGTCAATAATCTAAATCAGTGTTTCCCAACCTTTTTTGTGCCATGCTCCACATAAGCACTTATAAAATTCTTATGCCCCCATATGTAACATATACATAATTTTTAATATTAAAAAGGGTTAAACTCGTGTCAAGTCCATTTTCGAATTGCCCCCCTGTGGTGAGTGGGCCTCACGTTGGGAAACACAGATCTAAATCCTATTTTTGATTTTTTTGTATCATGTTTTTCATTCTTAAAAATAATTGTTCACAAATATAGGCACTGCCAAAAACCAATAAGATTAATAAAGTCTTATTGTGAAAATTGGAATATTTTTTGCCGTTCTGTCATTTCAATATCACTTTGCATGTCAATGCATTCCACATTTGAAAATTGGAAGATAATTTATTTATTTCTAGAGAAAATGGGGTAAAAAATATGTTGAAATTCATTTCATGTTGTTTTTCCTCAAAAATCTTGAAATTTACTTTCAAATTTTTTAATTAAATAAAAAATGATTCAAGTATATTTTACATATTTTGTGCAATTCCAGGTTTATATGCAACCAAAGTACTCCAATATGTCAAATCTTTTACTTTTAGAAATTATAAAAAATATTGCAAACCTTTATATTTTGTTAATAAAAATATGTAAATTTAAATATTTTCATAATTTTCGTTTGAGCCATATTTTAAAGGTTATTGGACCGCACTTTTATAATGTATAACTTTTATAATGTAATTACTTATGATAACAAGTCTAGAATAAATATAAAATTTCTACCTTATGGAATTTTAGAGTATTTAAAAATTGAAAATTAATAATAGAAAATACCAATATATATCTAATCTTATAAGATTTCCACAAAATTTAAAAAAAAAAATTTCGAAATTCTACAATACTAGAAAATAATTTAAATGAATCGCTTTAATTTTAAGAAATATGATTTCATCTGACTTATTTAGATCCATTCATGAAAAATTAGAATAAATAAATAAACCATCTATATACCATAAACATTTAATAAATCATTGAAATTAGATATATAATAATTTTTAGTATTATTAATAATTTAATTAATAAACATTATAATATTATTAAATAAAGCGTAAGTCAGCGTTTTCCAACATGTGGGGCGCGCACCCCTTGAGGGGCGCAAGGTATTAGAACCAATTTCAAGTGCCTTGATTTAGTGACCGCAAACTTTGGAAAATTTTCGATTTTTTTTTCAATATGCTTCTAAAAAAAGAAAAAAAAAAGTCAGATGATTTTGCGATGCTCTGAACCATGGCCCACCCCTTTTGTTATATTATTTCAGAAATGTGCCCGACTAATGAAAAAGGAAATTAGATGATTACAAAAATTAAGGGGGGCGCAAGAATTTTTTATAAAAAAAGCGGGTCACCGGTAGAAAAAGTTTGGAAACCACTGGCGTAAGTATTTTCATTATATTAGATTATATTTCATTGCTATCAGATATTTTGTATAAAATTTTTTAATTATATATATACTTAGATTTAAATTCTAGGTTTAGATATATTGATTGAAATTAGAAATAACAGTTCTAATAATTTAGAATGTACTATTGTGAATCTGATGGGAGAGAATTTATTATTATCAAAAAAAGTATATATAATTTATATAAATACGAATGTAATAAAGGAAATAAGATTTGTACTTAAATAGAAAGCTTTCAAAAAAAAAAAAAAAAAAAAAAATCAATTATTCGATAAAAAAGAATCCGAAATTTGATCTAGAAAATAAAACAGGAGCACAGGATATGCATAGTTTTATTTGTAGTTTTTTTTCCTCTAAAACCCGATAAGTAAAAGATTAGTGAAGTGTATTTCCTCCCCTGTAGTGGGAATTGGCCCATTCACACCAATCGATCCATATTCAATATAATAAAAGATTTTATTAATTCAATTAAAACTAGTCAATTGATGTAATTTAGTAATTTTAAATTTAATTAAATTCTTTGACTTTTTCTTCCTTCCTATTTAAATCGAAACGTTTCGTTAATTTAAATAAATTATTTGCTCGAGAAAAAAAAAGGAAATTCATCATTTTTATTTTCTATATTTAATTCTTTCATAATCAACGTGTTTTATTGGTCCTATATAAAATTGCACAAGTATGCAATGAATATGAAATTAAATTAACAACTTATCCAATATAATGAGTTTATTTTATTTGGATAATTAATAACTTTTACCAGGTGAATATATTTTTTTTTACTTTATTATGATTCCTATTCAATAAAAATTTAATTTAATTTTTTTTATCTAAATTTATACTTTTTTTTTTAGTTTTTATTTAATAGAGTAGTGATTCTCAACCTGGGCGATCGACATCTTAAAGGGGGCGATAAGTTATTTTTTTTTTTTGGGGGGGAGCAAAATCATTTTCAACTCTAAAACAAGGTAAGATGATTTTGCGATCAGGCTTTCAAACACTTCCGCTTTTTTCAATATGGTTCTAAAAAAAAGGTAAAATGATTTTGCGATCAGGTTCTGAAACTCGATTTTTCAATATATCTAAGTATCACTAAGTGTAACTACCATATATTAGGGTTTATATCATATGTAATTTTTTTCTGTTAAAATTTATAGGGGGGGAGGGCGAATTATGAAGCCGGCCTAACGAAGTGGGCGTTTGGTCCAAAAAGATTTAGAACCACTATAATAGAGGAAGGATCAAAAATTTATTTTGATTAATTTCAAAAATAATAGATTTCAAGAGAAAAATTAAACAGTTTAATAAATTTAAGTTGAAAATTTTCTTTTGAGAAATATAGATATACATTATAATTAAATTATCCTATTAACTTAGAAGAAATTTAATTTTATTTATTTTATATTATTATATATTAATATATATTTGATAGAAAGTAATTATTATTATTGTTATTATTACTATTATGAAAAATTAGTAAATTTAATAAATAATTTATTCTTATTATATTTGGAAATTTAAATTTTTAAAACTTAAATTTAGAATTCATATTTTTAATTAAATTCTAAGCGAATCTTTAAGGGTTGGGTGGAGTAGTGTGATATTTTATATAATATATCAATTTCATTTCTAGCACATTTAAACTATATAAATGTTACTTTATATTTATCAGTTCATTAAATCACACACACATATATATATGATTCTTATATAAGGTTGAACAGCAGCGAAGGGCTTTTCAGTCATTGACCCCTTTTTAGCTAATTGATTAAATGTCACCTTCCACGAGTGTTATACAATTGGTATATTAAAGAGATTTGCTCCTAGATTACTCAATTCGAGTGAGTCAAATGACTAAAAGAACGAGAAATAAAATTTTTGCAAGAGAACTGGACAATGGGTGTATTTTTTTTATGGATTAGGGGATAGATAGATCTAGAAGGAAACCAGTTTGCATTGGTCAATCTAAAGAACCCGAACCCACTGGTCGGACCAGTCGGTCACCCGACCCATTAGACAGTTGTCGGCTCTGCTGGTCGCCTTCTCTCTTTCTTATCTTTCCAACAAGAGCAAAGGAGATTGACTAAGGACGTCTCTCCCTTCTCGGTTTAGTGGAATAAAATTTGTTGCGAAAAATGCATGTTTATAATCATTTTAAATCAAATTAATATTTTTATTAATATAAGAAAAATTCTAATTGATTTTTTAATTTAAAATATAGAATTTTTTTTACAATTTATATCTAAAGAATTTTAATTCAATCAGAAAGATAAATACACAATGTATTGCATAAGACATAGGTTCTTAAACTTATGTACTCCACGGACCCCCACTTGAAAAAATTTTTTTTGACGGACCCCCATCACAACTTTAGGTACTTTACGTCATTTTATTAATTAATTTCTGGCTTACGATCTCATAAGGACAAGGATATATGATGAATATTTCTAACAGTGATTGGTGAATAACGATTTTTTTGCATATTGTAGAACACATTTTATTAGAAATTATAATATTGAAGAAAGAAAATACAAACATTGTCATAGCAACAAATCTCACAAATTATAATGGGTACTTACATTAAATTCATATAAATATTTTTTTAATTTTTTTCAGAAAATATTAAATAAGAAATATTTTAAAAAATAACTGCATCTATCTCATTAAATATAACTTACATATTTAATGAGATGTATGCAGTTGTTTTCTTGAAACAAGAATCTCAATATCTGGCTTAATATTGGAAACTTTTAATCTAAGATCCGGCTCTACATTTAATTTGTTTCTATATTTAGACTTAATATAAAATAGTACCGAAAAAGCTTGTTCGCATAAATATGTTGTGCAGAATGGAATCAAGTGTTGAAGTGCTTTATTTGCAAGCGCAGGATAATCTGACCTGAGAAGTAACCAAAAGTTGCTCAATTCAGTTTTGTTAAATTTTAGTTTATAAGTTGTATCACATGATAATTCCACGAGAATATCTTGTTCAGGTGCAGATAAATGTTTAGTATTTGTAATTTCCATATTAAATGGATCTCTGATCCAGTTATTGCAAGGATCAGGAGTAGAAAAATACTTCCTGAAGTTGCTTTTCAAAGTAATTAAATGTTCAACAAATAATTGACGCGTTTGATTAAGCAATTTTTCACTGGAGCTTTCTATGAAATCATTGAGAGTTGGAAAAGACTCATATACACCGTTCTGGATGCGTTTCGACCACAAGTCGATTTTTTTAATCATTGCTTCTATTTTATCTTCAACTTTAAATATATTTACAACAGTACCTTGCAGGCTCAAATTAAGTTCGTTCAATTTTGTAAAAATATCAGTCAAGTAAGCCACCTTAGCTAACCAGATAAAATCATTGAAACATTCGGTCAGTTCAAAATGCGCATCTATTAAAAACAATCGTATTTCATCTCGAAGCTCAAAAAGGCGAATGAGTACTTTCCCGCGGGACAACCAACGTACATCTGTATGTAATAATAAATGTGTATGTTGACTACCCATTTCCTCACACAAAATTTTAAAAACTCTGGAATTAAGTGGACGAGCCTTAATGAAATTGACAATTTTAACTACTTCGTCTAATGTTCTTTTCAAATCTGGTGACATATTTTTGGCTGCTAATGATTCTCTGTGAATGCAGCAATGATTCCAAACAACCTGAGGCGCAACATTTTTAATAAGAGCAATCAATCCAGTTCTTGTACCTGACATTGCACGAGCACCATCAGTGCAAATTCCAACACATTTTGGCCACTCTATTTCATTTTCGGTTATAAAATTATTCAAACTGTTAAATATGTCATTAGCTGTCGTTCGTGAAGGTAGTGAATCACAAAACAATACATCTTCTTGTATTTGATTTTCAAACTCATATCTAATGAAAGCTAACAAATTGGCATTATTAGTGACATCAGTACTTTCATCCAATTGTAATGAGTAATAGTGACTTTTGCGCACTCTCGATATTAATTCTTCTTTTATATTAAATGACATGTCTTCAATCCTATTCTTAACCGTATCATTTGATAATGAAATCAAATTTATATCGTTTGCTGCTTTAGTTCCTAACATTATATTTGTAATTACTTTTGTAGCAGGAAGAATTAATTGCTCTGCTATATTATGCGGCTTTCCTGCTTTAGCAATAAGTAGAGCTACTTCATATGATGCCATTACTGCTTTCTTACTCATACCACCAGATCCCGTCTTTACCATCAATTTCTGACTTGAATTAAGTTCTTCTTTTTTCATTTTAAAAAATTCGATAGACTTACTAACATGCTCGCTGTGCTTTGTTTGTAAATGACGTCTGAGATTAGCAGGTTTCATACTTTCATTGGATAAACTTTCCTGACATAGAACGCAGACTGGTCTTTCCACATCATTGTTGCAAATATAAGTAAATCCAAATGATAAATAATCATCCGAATATTTTCTAGTTTTGCGTTTCTTGGTAGAGTTTGCTGTTGATGCCTCATCATCTGATTCTTTCCGTTTCTGTGTTGAACCAGTTTGTAGCCAACGATCCATTTTATGGAGTAATTTATTAACATTGAACTACAATAATATAAATATAATATAAATATAATATAAATATAACGAATTATTATTTACTAGCTATGTTTTAATATGATTTTAAATGAATGTTTTAATATCATTTTAAATGAATGTTTTAAATCATTTTAATAAATGTTTTAAATCATTTTAAATAAATGATTTAATATCATTTTAAATGAATATTAATTTATATAATAAATATATTTCGTAATTTGATTCTAAAATATTATTAATTTCGTAATTTGATTCTAAAATATTATTAATTTCGTAATTTGATTCTAAAATATTATTAATTTCGTAATTTGATTCTAAAATATTATTAAAATAAATATTTTTTATTCATAAAACTAACTTATACTTACTCTCAAAAACAGCCTTTCTGGGAAATTGCAAAATGTGTTTAGTGTTTTTATAAAATAATGATCATGCAAATTACACTAAAAATTAAAAAAAATTATTAGCTATAATAAACTATTATTAGCTATAATTTAATTATAATTAATTAAATTAATAAAAATAATTTAAAGATACAACTCGTTGAGAAATGAACTTATAATTAACATTAATAAAAATAATTTAAAGATACAACTCGTTGAGAAATGAACTTATAATTAACATTTGCTTTAAAACTGTTTAAAACCCCAGAGTGGACGCTGACAATTTGGGTTTTTCCGGGTAAGACTGTCCCCTCCCCTGGTTTTCCCCAATAACAAAGTGAAAGAAAATTCCCTTATATGCCTCCCCTTCCGAGCCCCTAAGAGGGGTTATTTTAAAGGAACAATCGAAAAATGATTTTAAATGAATGAATGGATGAAAATTCAAATTTTATATATAGTTTTTTATATATGTTTATTTATTCACAAAAAATTAATTGACATAATTATCAATTTAATAAAATAAAATAGTATTATTAATAGTATTAAATTATAGCCGTAATTCTCTAGGAGGATATAGTTACACAATGAACTTTAAATATTTATATCTATATATATAAAAAAAGGTTTTTGTCTGCACATTGCTCAGAATTTAAAAATTTTTGCATATCTTCGCGTTTCATGACCTCTAGAATCCAAAAGTGACTTTAGAATTTTTCACGTCTGTCTGTCTGTCTGTCTGTCTGTCTGTCTGTCTGTCTGTCTGTCTGTCTGTCTGTCTGTCTGTCTGTCTGTCTGTCTGTCTGTCTGTCCGGAAAATTACTATTTTATAGACTCAGAATTGGCTGAACCGATTTCTTTGAAATTACATCACAATATTCTTATATACCTCTAGAGTAACATAGGCTATAAATTTTATTAATATCTTATCAATAACCGCAGAAATTAATTTTTTAAAGTTTATATTATTCTCCGTGTTGTTCATTCAAGAGCCTCTCGCGGCTCACTGCCGGCCTAGCGGAATCATTTCAAACAATGAATTATCATAGAGATTCCCAATCGAAGAATTATTATAATATTTCCCTTTTTATTTTAAATTCTAATATACAAATATCAATTCAATTAAATAATTTATTCTAAAAGTTCTCAATTTAATTAAAATATTTATTAGATCATATTTTTATCTTAAATTATTTTTTATTTAATTGAATATTTCTTCTTTTCTATAATATATATATAATCTATATATATAAAAAAAGGTTTTTGTCTGCACATTGCTCAGAATTTAAAAATTTTTGCATATCTTCGCGTTTCATGACCTCTAGAATCCAAAAGTGACTTTAGAATTTTTCACGTCTGTCTGCCTGTCTGTCTGTCTGTCTGTCTGTCTGTCCGGAAAATTACTATTTTATAGACTCAGAATTGGCTGAACGGATTTCTTTGAAATTACATCACAATATTCTTATATACCTCTAGAGTAACATAGGCTATAAATTTTATTAATATCTTATCAATAACCGCAGAAATTAATTTTTTAAAGTTTATATAATTCTCCGTGTTGTTCATTCAAGAGCAGCTCGCGGCTCACTGTCGGCCTAGCGGAATCATTTCAAACAATGAATTATCATAGAGATTCCCAATCGAAGAATTATTATAATATTTCCCTTTTTATTTTAAATTCTAATATACAAATATCAATTCAATTAAATAATTTATTCTAAAAGTTCTCAATTTAATTAAAATATTTATTAGATCATATTTTTATCTTAAATTATTTTTTATTTAATTGAATATTTCTTCTTTTCTAATATATATTAATAATAATATATAAATTTTATCATTGAATAATAAAAAAAAATATTATTTAACCTGAATTAAAATGACTGAATTATATTATCTTTGTTTTTTATTTTAATTTAATTACTCTATTATTAATTAACTATATATATATATATATATATATTATATAAAAATTAAAATATGATGATATAAAGTTGTTTTAAATTTTTGACATTTTTAAATTGGGTATATTTTTTAAATTTATTAAAATGTCTTTTTTATTTATTATGTTTAAAAGATTCATTTTTATTATGTGATATTAATAAAAAATAACGATGCTCTGTGCAAGTCGAATCATGTTGCACATAATTAAATAACAATTGCCAAACAAAGAATATAATATTTTTTTAAATTCTTATATTTAAATATCATTTCAATTAAATAATTTATTCTAAAAGGTCTCATTTTAATTAATTTAATAAAATATTTAAATCACCATTCAATTTTTTATTAATAGGCTTCTTTTTTTATTTTTAATTTTTAATAAATTCTCTTTTTTTGATATGATATTAATAAAAAATAATATTAAATTGTATATATAAATATAAAAATTAGAATATTTGAATTTTTTTAAATTTTAACACATGTAATCAATCATATGCATTAAGAATGGAAAATTTTTAAAATCAACTTGCTATTAAATTCAGAAAAAAAATACTGATATATAGAATATATAGACTATTCGAATATAATTTAAAACTCTTTCTCTCCTTCTATTTTAAATTAAAAAAACGGAGTTTTAAGAAATTTAGATGCCATATGCAACATGGGTGGGTAAATGAATTGGGCTGGAAGAGGAGGCAATTTATAATTTTCTTCTAATTCAGATTTAGGACAAATCGTACAACATTATATCAAATCTCGCTAAGAACATTCAATATTTTTGTACACAAAATATTCAGAGTATTGGCTAAGCGTATCACTCACAATCAGTTTAAATTGAAATTTATATAAATTAACAAAGTAAAAATTTTTATTTGTTTAAATTTTATTATAATGAATCAAAAAAAATTAAATATATAGATCACATGATTAAGAGAAGCAAAAAACTTAACAGAAAATAACTGTTGGATGGAGGTCGGACATGACAGAAACTGTAAGCGAAATCTTCATATTGCGACGAATAATTTTCAAATCCCCTAGCACCACAGAATTTAAGTTTCTTTTAAGGAAAATAACTATGATCTAAAAAAAATAATAAATGAACTTAATAATAAAAAAAACAAATAAATCAATTAATTTAAATTAATACTATTAATGAATGTATATATTGGTCATTTATCTATAGTTTTATACCGTTAATTTTTATAAATTGTCTCAAGTCTCTATTTTTGCATTTTCTCAAGTTTCATTATAATTAAAAATATTCAATAATAATCTAGCAATGAAAATAAAATACCAAAATGTAATGATCAAGAAATATTATACTCTATTATAACATAGAAAATACTTAAGAACCATAGGCGGAGGAAATATTAGGAGATATCATTGCGGGTTCAGGCCAAATCGATCAACATTAATTAAGATATTTTCATTATGACAGATATTAGGAAAAAAATCGCGAATTCAATATTTCTGTTCACTAATTATTTGTAGACTTTAGTAAAACATACGCATGACTCAATATAGATCAGCATAAACTTTTTCAAATTTTCAATCTTCAAATTTCTCTTGAAGGTAGTAAAGAAAGAATAAGATGCGGAAATCAATTGTAAAATATTAGGTTACTCAGACGACTTAAATATAATAGGAGATTCGGCAATTGCAATTACAGATAGCGAGGAAAATTTAATGGAGGTTTGAAATTAATAGTGATAAGAAAAAATATTTAGTAACAAAGAGGAAGAGTATTAACATACAAAATCTTGAGATACAAAATGTAGAATTTGAATATGTAGAAAAATTGAATGTAATCACGAAGGATAATAATATTTGAGAAGAATTTAAATCGGGGTTGCAATCGGGAAACGCCTGTTATCTGCAATAAAGAGGCTTATCTCTTCAAAATTATTATCAAAGGGAATATATAAAAAGATTATTTTGCCTGTTGCATTATATGGGTGGGAGGCATGGTCTATGACCCTTGGAGATGAGAGTAGATTCAGAGTATTTGAGAATAGGATTCTTCCCTGCATTTATTGGCCAAAGAAAGATGAGGTCACCGGGTATGAGGGAGACTGTATAACAAGAAATTGCATGGCCTCTCTGCATCTTCAGAAATAGTTAGGGTTATAAAAGGGAAAAAGCTGCGATAGGCAGGGCACGTGGCAAGAATGGGAGAGGAAAAAGATATTGGTGGGAAGACCGATTGGAAAACGTCCGCTTGGAAAACCAATGACGCGTAGAAAGGGACGTAAGAGAGATGGAATAAGGGCTCAGGATAGGGACACTTGGAGAAATGTGGTTGTTGCGGCTAAGAACTTTAGAGTATCTTTGAGCCACATAGGTAGATAGATATAACATATACAATAATAATATATATAATTAATATAGTGATTAAATTAAAATATATTTTTTAAATAAGAACACAAAAAGAAATGAATGTTTTATGTAATATACTGATTGAAACAAAATGGATGAAAACCTTTTAATACTTTCAACCACCAAATACTATGTACAACTCGGGGGTACAGGGGGCGGAGCCCCCGTCTAGGTGTGAAGAGCGCCGAAGGCGCTCTGAGCAGCTAGTATGTATATATTTTTACGATGATTTTTTTCCGAGGACCGCGGACCCCCAGTAAAGGCTTCGCGGACCCCCAGGGGTCCGCGGACCACAGTTTAAGAACCACTGGCATAAGAAACCGCCCTTATTCTAGAAGTCTCCTAGCGGTCAGACTAGGAACTATAATAGTGTTTCTCAACCTTTTTTTACCGCGGCACACTATTAACGTTTTAAAAATTTGGCGGCACACAATGAAAAAGATAATTGTAAAAGTTAACCATTTTGAAAAAAAGTGGTCCCAAAAACGGTTTACCGTTTTTTTTTAGAACCAAATTGAAAAAATTTGGAAAAAAAAGTAAACGTAAACTCGCGGCACACTAAAGTGCCGCGGCACAGTGTTTGAGAATCACTGTACTATAAAGTTTATTTATTATTTTGGTTTTGTGTGTAGAATATTTTCAATTTGAAAAAATCGAATTAATAACACAGCACATATCTTTTTATAATGTTCAACATTGGGCCTCAAATGTGCGGTCAGCATTGATTTTTTGTTACCAGTTGAAGAAAACTGTTGTAGAATCGCATTGACGGTGACGATGCTCTTAGTCACACACAGTGTAAAGAATGATTAAAATTTCAAAAACAGAGATTTTGATATTAAAAACGCGGCCCAAGAAGGGCATTAATCTATTTCGAGTTTCTCAAACCTGGGGAATTTGTCAATACTGAACCGTACAAATAACAAATGATGAAATAGAACCAAGTTTTTCGTCAAAAAAGACCAGAATATGAAAAAAGACAACACAAAATCATTTTGTTGCATGACAACACACTGACCCACACTTCAAAACAGGCGAAGGAAACCATTGAAACATTTGGTTGGGAAATTCTTCCCCATACGGCTTATTAGCCAGACTTAGCCCCATTTGATTACCATTTGTTTGCCTATATGAAGCATTTGTTGGCTCAACAACGGTTCATCGATTATGAAAATGTAGAGAAATGGCTCAACGGGTGGTTTGACTCGAAAGAGGAAACTTTTTTTGGAGAGGGATTTACCAATTGCCAGAGAGATGAGAGAGCTGTATTTCTAACGAAAGAAATTATTTTGAATAACATCTTTTTTTTCACTTACAAAAAATATACGTTTATGTGTACAACTCAAAAGGGGAATTTCATATTTTGCATACACCTAGTATACGCGATAGTGTACACTCTTATATACCTCTTCGCACTCAGATAACATTTTAATGTGATGTAAGAAATTCAGTTTTAATAAAAGTTTAAAATAGAAAAATTTAAATCTTTTTTTTTGTCATATAAATGCAATACTTTTTTTGTGGAAAGATCTCTTAAAGAAAAGTATATTAAGAAAATAGTTGTGTTTTTTTAAATTATTATGAAATTTCGTATAATTTTTTTACTAAACTTTTACTTATTTAAAAATAATTTCAAAACCCAGCGGCTAGATATTTAAAAGGTGATAAAACTTGAATTTGGAATGAATATTAAAAAAGTAGCTAACCTTTATCTTTTTATCTATTTTTTAATTTGATATTTATCTTAATCAAGAAGAGAGGAAGGAGAAAGAAATTGAAATGTGGAAAAACTAATTTGTTAATTTCTTGTTTTTAACATATAACCCTCATATATTTAAAATACATAAAAAAAGTAGTTTTACAAGTAAACATCTCTTTTTACTATCTCACCAGAGATAGTATTGCGATCACGAAAATTTTCGATATTGAGATTTTGATGTTTTTATACGTTTTGAAGGTTCCTGAATCATTTACACTAAGGTTGAGGTGTGTGTGTGCATGTGTGTAAGTGTGTGTATGTGTGTATGTATGTAACCAAGATTATGCAAAAACGGTTTGAGCTAGAATGATGAAATTTGGTACATGGGCATTATTCAAAATTCATAGTTTTCTATCAACTTTTGAGAAATGTAGCTCTATCGGAAGAGGGTCATTACCTACAACGTTTTGATTTTTTTTTCTTCTAAAGTGACCGTGAAAATAAAGATATATGTTTGATAATTTTTAACATGATGAATCGCTGAAAGTACTAGAATTAATTTTTTAACACTGCAAATCTCACGCGCCAACACGTGACGTGGTGCCATCAACAAAGAGCCAAACATGCGCTGGTTTAATAAATATTATTTATTAATTTTAATTTATAATTTAATTAATTTAATTTAATTTAAATTAATATATGTTATTTAATCCAATTCAAATTTGCGAGATAGTCGAGTGGAGACACTCCAGATTTTTACGTATATAAGTAAGTAAAGATAAATATAATTTAACAATTTCATTAAATTTAAAAAATGATAATGAATATTTATTATTATACTAATTTAAAATTAAATAACGAAAAAACAAAATCAAAAATGATAAAAAAAAAGTTTATTTTCAATCAAATTATTACTTTGCAGATATATTCAAGTGGAAGAAAATATGAAAGAGTGAGATTATTAGTGCAACCAGAATTATCAAGGGAGAAAGGGGTAAATTTCTGATGAAAAATTTGCTTGTTATTTGGCATTGACAGATTTGTCTCCGAGTCGAGTGTCTATGATTGGAAGACAAAGCAGCTGAGAAGCACGAGCGGCTCAATCGACACGGCCTGATGAATGCGAGCTTTCACTTCGCACGCGACGCGCTCTAATTGCCAGCAGGGAAACACACCACCACCCACACCCACAAACACAAACACACATATACACATCATCAAGACCATACAGATAGATAGAGGATTAAGAACACTACCTTCTCAAATGAAATCTTATCCTTAATATGTGTGTGTGTGTGTGTGTGTGTGTGTGTGTGATTTATCTATAGAATAAAATAATTTTCTTATAAATCTAATATTAAAACCTTTACAAGTAAATAATCTTAAATTTATTTTAATTACAAAAAATTAAAATAAATTTCAATATTTGTAATAGTTTTATTTATTTTATAGTTTTTTTAAAGGGCATTAAAATATATTTGTTATTTTTGAAATTTAATTTTTGATTTTAATATAAAAATTAGTAACAGGCATTAAATTAATGTTGAAGTGGAGAGAAGAGATTAAGTATATAATCAATCAATTATTATATTAAAAATATATAAATATAATAATAATATTATTTAAAAATAAAAATTCTTATGTACGAGGTCTGTACAAAAGAAAAGGTGAATATTGAATTTCCTGGGCTGTGTAGATTCGATTATCGATATTTTTTTTGTTATGTTGGTACACATATGTTTCTCATATGTTGACATTATCAGCCATTTTGGATTAGTAGTTTGGTTTTGACAACTGAAAAAGTTAGTTACATTTTTGGCATAAGTACATTATATCTGAGGGGAATATACTGAAGGGGACAAAATGGATATTGATGAATAAATAAATACTTTTCGGAATAATTAAAAATTCACCTTTTCTTTTGAACAAACCTCGTATGTGGTGACCTTATCATGCATTGCTTTAGCTACTTTCACTTAAATTTATAAAATAGAAAAAAATTAGTTTAATTTGTGATCATATGATTATATAACTTATATTTAATATTCACATATGAAAGAAATGAAAGGAATTGTTCATATTTTATAGAACATTTTTTTTTTCATTAACAACATTAATGAATTTGTTGTTACTATTCATATATATTACCAAATGAGTTTATATAATTAAGAAACATTGTTTATAATATAAAATATATACTAGGTAACGAAAAACTTACTTTCTAAATAAATAATTTTATTTAAAAATATTAAATTATAAAAAAAAAAATTATTAAAAATAGAATCTGGTTTAAGTAAATTATTCAATTTAATATAATATTAAACCTGTATATGTAAGTATACTTATAATTATTTAGTATAATTTCATAATAAAAATGTAGCTTATTCCGTTATTCAACCTTCATTTATTTTAATCGCATGATATAAATAAATTAAAAAAATAATTTTATTTCCTCGATATTAAATATAAATATATATATATATATATATATATTGTATATTCTCATAGTTAATCATTAATCTAATGATAAATTCTGAATGTAAAATTTGGGATTCACAATATATTATCATTTTTTTCAATAATTTATCCAACTTCAAGGAGAATAAAATAAAAATATCTTTGCTATTAAAAAATTACCATAAACCCAGTTTTAAATTGAAAAGTAACTCTTTATCTATCTTTGTATTATTTTTTTAGTATTCGTCAATTTATTTAGGCAAATAAAAATGGAAAATCTTTTTTTCAAACTATTTTGCAAAAAAAAAAATATTTTTTTATAACAATTTCGCTTGTGAATCAATTCGTTTCACTTAAACCCATCTATTTAATTTATATATATATATTGTAGATATATATCTATTTTGAGTTTTTTCTAATAAAAAAAAATGATTTTAAAAATATGATCTAATCCATATTTTTTCTGAATCAATATATTTCAAATTCGTGTGTTCATTTGATCGTGCATAGCAAATTTATAATAAGATTTAATTTGTTGACAGGTCCAAGAAAAATATAGTTGCGTTTTTTTTTAAAATTGAAAAAAAACATTTATCAAACCATTATTTGGACAAGAAAGAAGAGAAAGAAGAATCCCTCCAGGCTCTTTAACGAACACACTTAGCAGTCAACAAAGATTATTCTTACCTGAAACAAAAGAAAAGAAAAATTAGTAAAATAAGTGCAATATTACTATAACATTTATTATATTATATTATATTAAAATGTACCAAATAAATGGATATATTTTTTAAAACAAAGCTACTAAAAGGAACTCATTTTATAATTCAACTTTTTTTTTAAATAAATAATTATTAATTTTAATTTCAATAAATTGTAACCCGAAATAAAAACTTCTAATCTAATTAATAATTATTTTAATATATAATTAAAATAAAAAAAAATAATAAATAATGTTAAATAATAAATAAAAAAAATTTTATGGTAATTCTTTAGTATAATAGAATAAGATAGATTTGGATATAAACTTTACCAGTGGATTCCTTTTTTGATTCCAAACAAACTTTCCTTAAGCAGTATGTGGCGGTCGCTTCTAGTTTACGAGATACAAATTATTAAAGTTTGCATATAAATCCATTGATATTCTACATAGTTAGCTATCATGTTTTATTATTTGACTACCAGAGGGCACCACTAATTTTCGGTTTTTATCAGTTCGGTTTGGATATAAGAAGATTGAAAAATTAATTAATTCAATAATTTCCTATATTCAAACAGAACTGAAAATGGTTGCTCATTCATAGCTAACTAGTTCATCTGTCAAATTTTAATAATTTTTATCTCGTATACTAGAAGTGACCGCCACATACTGCTTAAGGAAAGTTTGTTTAGAATCAAAAAAGGAATTCACTGGTAAATGATTATCAAAATCCATGATACATCGGTTAGACTGAACAATTACCAATGTTATGTTTTTTAATAATATAATAATATATGTACACATAAATATAGTATAGAGAGAGGTAATATGGTAATATCTAAATAATATGGTAATATGATAGTAATTCACAGAAATATCAATTTTTTTTTTTTGGATTTCTAGTTTTAGAAGGGAGGGGACAAAATAAAAAATCTAGGCGTGGCCGGATTTTATTCAAATTGGATAGTCATACTCCTCGGGATGAATGTTGTATAAAATCACAATCATGTAAGGCAGTGAAATTCTTTTGGGAAATAAAAAGGTGGTCTGAAAAACGACTAAATCGGACGATGGTGTGTCGCCAGAATTGAGATGTGGGAGTCTTATATAAGAGTACGCCACACGCCACTCACCATGGGAGACAATGCAATCAATGAACAAAATCATTCCCCAATGGGAACCAAATTTACTTCCTACTAAACGTAAACGTACTACATAGAAGCTTACTCAATGAATGATAATTAATAATGATTGGGATAACAAATCATCCATTCCTCTGACGACAAACTACAACAAATTAATTGTTGTCCCAAGAGGGGGGGGGGGAGATCTATTTCACCTGGGAGTCAAAACAGAAAATAATTATCTAATTAAATTTTTTATTCTAATGAAGCATTTCCATATCACAATGAAAATTACATTTTCTTTTTCAATGGAAACCAAAAGAATAATAGAAATAAGTAAAAAATTATAAATCAATGATTAACTTCTTATACATTATATAATTATTAATATATTAATAATTTATTCAAAAAATATAAATTTATTTTCTTATGATTAAATTAATTTCAAAAAAAAGCCTGGTCATTAATTAAAAATTAAAAAAAAAAGTTTAATTTATTTTCTTCTTAAAAAGTAGTGAACCTTACGCAAAAAATAACTAAAAATAGAAAAATAAACTTTATTACCAAACTATAAATTCTTATTTTGATGTTATGAAATTTTTTTTCTATTAAAAAAAAATAAATTTATATTTTTATTTTTTTTACCTTGACCAATATTATATCTTATAAATTTTTCTTAAAAATAAATAAATATGGTTAATAAATAAAATAATGTACTAATAAATGTACTAATAAATATAAAAGTGTGTGATCGTTCAATCATTAAATTAAAATAATTTAATTCAATCATTAAATTAAAATAATTTAATTCAATCATTAAATTAAAATAATTTAATTCAATCATTAAATTAAAATAAAAATATACAAATTCAAAAAAACAAAATTGTAACTGTACTTGAATTGTTTACTGACCAACGCTAGGAAGGGAAGGTATTGTTTTTATACCAAATTTCACATGTGGAGATTTTTACATATCTCCACGAATCATGCATTTTGTTAACAGAAAAAAGTATTTTTAGCATGATGTCTGTCCGTCTGTCCATTGTGTGTATAGATGTGTATAGTTCGAACGGCTCAACGGATTTTGATAAAAATTGGTATATTTACTTAAATGAATTAGTAGCATGAATTCATCAACTTTTGGTGTATATTCGGAAACGGGAAAAGGTAGTTTACTATTAATTTTACTATTATTTTAATATTAAGTTAAGTATTAATTTTATATTCGTTGTCGGAAATTTTTAACTTAAAATATAGTAGTAATTAATTATTGTGTAATTAAACTAAAAATAAAAACCAAGATAATATAATTTAGTCATTTTAATTCATGTTTTAAAAATATTTTTTTTATACTTTATATATATAATGTTATTTGGAAATTAATTTATTTCAAATCGTCGCTCAGTTATATGCCTAGCCACAGCTCATTTTTGTTAACGTTTTGTAGATGAGATGATCAATTTTCACATGAACTTCAATTATTTTAATGTTATCTTTAAATATAATTTCTGTTAATATCTGTTGTTAAATGTTAACCTTTTTAATTTCTATTTAATTGTATAATTATTCTATTCTTCTCATACTTGAAGGATTTATAGATAAACAACGTGAAAATTTAATAGTAGTATATATATAATAATATTCTTACAACTTCTTTCAACAAGGTTAACTGTCTATTAATGTTTTTATTTTATTACTTAATTAATTTATTAATTTGTTATTATTTTGATAATTGCTGTTGGTTGTCCAGTCTTCATGGTTTTGGACCTCGAACAGAGAGAAAGAGAGAGAGAGGTCAAATAGTATGGTGAATCGAGAATACCGGGAAGTTTCTATGAAATGTCAAATAATTTGAAGTGAAATTAGAAGAAAAGTATTCGTGCGACCGTGACAATTTGTTGGTATCGAGATTTGAGGATAATCATTGCTGATGTAACCCACCGTAATCGTAACTATTCGTATCGAACTTTACGATTTGGTTGATTAGTTACCTGGAACTCCTCCTCCAGGTTGGAACTGATATAGATTTCATAAATAAAATTTCAAATTATAATAATTTTGTGACATTCTCTTAAGAAATTGTGTTTTCCTATAAAAATAAATCTATCCGTTGTTGCTGTTCTTTTTTATCCTTCCAATCTTCATAATTGTTCGTTTGCAATTCCACTTTAACTTTGATAGGTCATTAAATCGCTATTAAAACCTCCTCTCTGGACAGATTGCACATCTTTAATAACAGTCCTAAACGAATTGGACGGATTTGATTGATGAGTTAAAGAAATTCATTTTTGCAATCAATTAAAAGGTGCAAGTCAAGTAAAAAAAAAAAATGAAACTTTTCAACATTTTTTTTTCCTATTTTTACTATAATTGAGATATTTCAATTAACAAAGAATTTTCTTTTTAAGAATAAAAATAAAAATTTTATAAACAACGCATAACTATGCGTACATTTAATCTCAAATTAAACAAAAATGTATAATAGTTACATACTTATAATATCTTAGATGTAAAGTACATATTACTTCGAAATTAATGAATTTTAATTAATGAAATAAATAATTAAATTATATTTTCGAAAAATAAAAAATCAAGTTAAAAATTAAATGTATAAAATTATAATTAAAAAAAGATGCTGAATTTCCTGCACAAATTGCTATATACAATTCTTCGGAAGACAATTTACATCCACACTATAGGATCTTTTTGTCAGACATTGTACTGAATAATTACCACAAAACTGTTAATAAGTCTCAAAAGATTTCGTTTCAATTCCATTGAGAAGTTAAAAGTCAAATCGAACCTATACAAGTAAATTACAATATTTTTTGATGCTATGAAAAAAAAATGAATTGTTTTTTTTTTTATTAATCAGAGAGAAAAATGATGAAAATTATGAAATTAATTTGGAAGAAAAAATAGAAAATTGTTGCTTTGGTCGATGGATTGAAATATTTATTTATTTCATCATTAAGAAATAAAAATGAAGAAATATTATTGAAAAGAAAAAAAATTGTTTAAATAATTTAATAACAAAAATATATAAAAAAAAATGTTCTAATTTCAAAGTAAAAATTATAGTTTGATATTTATATTATAAATATTTAGTTAAAAATTTTGCAAATTTGAATTGGATTAATTAATTAATTAAAAAATTTAAATTTACAGTATAGTATTGTTATTAAATTAAATTAATTAATTAACATATATTAAATTTAATTTTAAAACATTTACACTTTCATTTTTAAGTCAAAATTTAACACGTTGACTGCCAACTCTTAGAGTTACTTTGATAGTTAATGCCTTCACATGGAAGTACCCAAATGCGAACATATTTATTGTAAGAAATATGACTTGAAAATAGTAATAAAAGATAAATATGTGTGATACCTTCTTAATATTTTATATAACGTAATATTGAAGAATTTTTTAATTACGTGCCAGCGCGTGTTTGGCACTTGGCTGATGAAACCACATCACTTGCTGGTGCGTGATTGGCATTCAACGTGTTAAAAAATTTAAAAATGTAATTCCGGTATTTTTAGCAATTCAATCAAGCTGAAATTCAATATATAGCAGCTTTATACAATTTTTAATAATGTGAAAAGCTATCAAAAATATATCTTTATTTTTACGGTCAGTTTAGAGGAAAAAAAATCAAAACGTGGTAAGTAATGGTTCTCTTCCGAATGAGGTACATTTCTCAAAAGTTGATAGAAAACTACGAATTTTGAATAATGCCCCTGTACCAAATTCCATTATTCTAGCTCAAATGTTTTTTGCGTAATCTTGTCTACATACACACACACACACACACACACACACACACACACAAAACACACAAAGAGACATTTTTCTCAACATTAGTGAAAATGAATCAGGGGCCTTCAAAGCGTACAAAAACATTAATATCTCGGCATCGAAAATTTTCGCAATACTATTTATCTCTGGCGCGATAGTAAAAATTGTAAAAATAATAAATGTATACCTATATATATATATTAGTAGTAGCTACATATATAATTATATTACTTTTTTTTGAATTTGTTTTTTATGTGAGCCTAGTTGATCATCGTATTTGAGTGAAATTTTAATTGAATCCTTATAATTATCTCATCAATGCTATCGATATAAATATATTAAGATAAATTCATTCTCCTTATATAAATGACCAAAGTGGAATATATTAATTATAGCATTAATAATAACAGGAAGTAGATTAAAAGTTTAGATATGGGTCAGAAAGTTTCTCTAAAATCTATTTAAGATGATATTTTATTTATTTATTTATTTTTTGTTTAATGTAAAAAAACTATAAAGATCGAAATTTAACATTGTAAAAATTTTAATTTAACCCAATTTAAAAAACTATTTACAGAGCTATTAAATTTTGTGTTTTGATTGAAATTTGTAGTTCTTCTGAATATGATTCTAAAATTAAGGACTACATAGATTATTTTTTACGGATTCATGATGCTTGATTTTATATTTATCATTGGAATTGATTATTACTTGCACATATGTTTAACATATTCATTTTCATTGTATGGCATATTCTACTACCACTGTGAATCATGTTAACTAATAAATGTACCATTCAGAAGCCAAACCGATTAACTCGAATTTTTAAAATTTTGAAGGTTTTCTTCATTTATATTATTGTTTCAAATTTTTATAATTAAATTTTATAGCTTAATATTGCAACATAAGATACATTTTTCTGTAATCAATAATCCTGAATTTTATACAAGCTGTGAACTTTGTACTTCATTTACTCAGTTTCATTAAATGTGGAGTTAATCACTTTGGTTTCTGAGTGACACCAATATGAGATTTAACAATATTAATGCATATTGAAGTATAACTCAATTGAATTAACTATCATATATAGATATGTAGACTATGATACGTGTTTGTAGATGACCTGGATTTCATCACATGTTTAATAATACACAAGTAAGTATATAACTAAAAAAAAAAAAAAATAAAATTCAATAATACTTCGAGTGAATCACCAATCATTAATTACTCCATTGGGAAAAAATGATAACGATATTCTTAATTAATAAAAGAGATAAACACCGCGCAAAACGTGAGTAAATATAACAACCTACAAGTATAACCATTCACGGAAGGTTAATCAACATCGTTTGATGTTCCCGTCTAAAGAAGGTTTCATATTGATGCATGTTTACTTCACTTGAGAAGTGTTAACTCGACATTGATAAATGATTAATTTGAAATATTATTAATTGAACAGCAAACGATATCTATATCTATATCTATATCTATATATATATAAAATCAAAAACTGACCTATATTTTGAAATAAATTAAAAAGAAAATATTAAAATTAATTCTTGATTGATTATATATTTTTAATCATGTGTTTACATATTTAAATTAATATATTATATCATATACAATAAAATAAAAGAAAGTTTTTCAGTTTAAACCAAAAAAAAAATATAATATTTATAAAATAAATTAAATAAATAATATATTTATATATTTATAGTTAAAATTTATATAAAATCTATAGGTTAGTTTTCCTAATTTTATAATTATTCATTAATTTGCCACTAAAACCAAAAATTCAAATTATAAATATTATATAATATAACAATTTTTCCTATTTTGATTTGTAGAATAAAGCAATAAAACTATTACAAGATACAATTATAAATAAAAGTAATTTGTAATTATTTAAATAATTTAGTATAAACAAAATTATTACTATTATTATTTTTATTTAAATAATAAAAATAAAAAAAATTTGGTAGAAGAATTTTTAGTAACATGTAAATAGATTGATAGATTGTCTTTCATATCAATTATTGATTTTAATATTTTTTTTTCTTTCTTAAATTTTTTTAATATGTCCAAATTTGTATAATTCACTAATTAATAAATAATAAGTAATATGTGTCTATATCAGTGATTCTCAACCTTTTTTTTTTACCGCGGCACACTTTTAACGGTTTAAAAATTTGGCGGCACACAAAGAAAAAGACAAGTGTAAAAGTTATTTACCTATTTACCATATTGAAAAAATCATTTTACCTTTTCTTTTTATTAAGAACCATATTGAAAAAAAGTCGAAAATGTTTAAGAGCCTGATCGCAAAAAACATTTTACTTTTTTTTACATACATATAAAATAAATAAGTACTTTTTCTTAATTTGAACTTTACATTTGTAAAATTTGCACATTTTGATAATCTCACGGCACATAAAAGTGCCGCGGCACAGTGGTTGAGAATCACTGTTGTATATTAAAAAGTTTTATATGAATTTAATTTCAAATTTTCAAAGATTTTTAGTTTTTAAATTTTATATAATATGTATATTTTTATATTATTATTTATTTTTATTTATTAATTCAATTTTTTATTTTGAACTTTTGAAATTGATGAGGATAAATATTCTATTTTAATAGTTCAATTTTCTAATTTAATTAATATAGTAATATTAATTTTTAAAATAATTATTATATATCAAATGTCATGATTTTAAATCTAATAATTATTTATATATTTATAATATTTCAAAATGGTTAAGAATAAAAAAAAAATAATACAGTTCAATTATAATATATATTAGAATACTCATATTTTTACATTCCTATTAGCAAATAAGAATAAAGTAATTTTGTTTGTCTCCCACACAAATATAATTATATAATTATTGTTTATACGAATCGAATGAAACTAGATTTGTATGTGTGTTTATTTCGAGATTATAATTTTACTAAGAGAAATGGAATCTGTTACATCGACATTTGTTCTAATTTGTAATTCTTAAGAAATTCAATGGGAGAAGGCCATTTTCGTTTTAATTTTTATCGTGCGTTAAAATCTCTAAGAAATCTATGGATACAAGAGATGTTGCTATTGATTAAATTAAAAGAATAGATTGCTTCCTTATTTGTGTTTTAAATACATAAATACACACTCGTATATTAAACTTAGAACATCCTACAAACTATGCATAAAATATAATGATGATTGTTTTCTATATAATTGAATTTGTATTGTAATGAAAAGTAAAATCTTGAATTGTTTGTTAAAATTTACATAATTACAATAGATTGTTGATTGCCTTTCAATGATTCTTCTTTGTTTTGAGATTATATTCTTTTTTTATTGATTTTTTTTTTTAACAAAAATAAAACAAAGATGGATGAATTTGATGAAATATTAAATCAAATATGAATTTGTTATTACATTTAATTTAACTAAATACAAAAAAAAGATAAGATGCAATAAATACATCTGAAATTATTTATTGGCACTGATTTTCGTATAACAATAATTAATAATAATTTTGATGATCAATAAATAATTATAAATGTATATTTAAAACCACTTCAATTCATTATGTAAAAAAAACAAATCTACATTTAGAATAAATACATTATTTTCAAATAATTTTAAGTTTGTTTAATTTATAAAGAGTAATATTTAACCAGCTGGTCCGAGCGCCTTCGGCGCTCTTCACAGCTGGACGGGGGCTCCGCCCCCTGTACCCCCGAGTGGTACAATTTATTTTTATATACTTTAAAAATTTTACAATTTTTTAATTATTTATTATAATTGTTAAATGGAATTTCTAAAAATGACCCATTAAAAATTTGTTTCCTAAAATGTTTCAAAATAATTCAAAGAATATTTTGTTTATAAGTTTATTTTTTTAATATTTTATTTATAAAACACGAAAACATTTAAAATTATATGAATAATTGATCTCATAATTGGATTTTTCATTTTCAATTGACGATTTGAATTCATAAAATATTAAAAAAAAACTTTTAAAACTTTTTAAATTATATTCAAGTAAGTATATAAGAATATAAGATATATTATGGGTGAATTCAAAATGTATGAAGGGACACATAGATAGATATAACATTTACAATAATAATATATATAATTAATTTACTGATTAAATTAAAATGTATTTTAAATAAGAACACAAAAACAAATAAATGTTTTATCTAATTGAATATTTGATATTGTTTGAATATTTAGTAAATAATATTTTATAATATTTACCGGAGTATAATAAATTGATAACGTCATTTAATTCTCCTACTATATATCGAATCGAATATAAAGATAAATCTTCTTTTAAACGTTGTGTGAAACAATTTCAAATAATTTAAATGTAAAACTATTAATGAAATTAAAAAATCAAATATATGAATATAATATAAATATTTTTAATTTTATTTTAAGAATAGATATATATATCTCACAGGCGGTGGTTGTGACGTCATCCATATATTATAAATTTAAATTAAGAAGAACTAATAAAGTTTCGTGAGATGTGGTCAATAAAACTCAATTTTTCTTTATAAATACTATCACAGGTGTGAATTTCAAAAAAATCGTTAGAGCGGTTTTTGAGAACAAAGAAACAGAGAAACAAACAGAGAAACAATTTTTACTCTCATAAGAAGATAAGATAAGATAAAATATTAATTTATTTAAACAAATAAATACTTATTTAATTATAAATGTATTTATTAAAGCTTTTGTGGTTATTTTGATAATTATTAAGGGAATTTTTATTAAAAGACCACATTATATTTGTATAAAATTATTTATTAAATTAAAATAATTGTACAACGTTTCAACTGCTTATTCTGCAGTCGTTTTCAGGTAACCGTACGCTTGCTCCGATTCAAGCGGACTGATGCATGTTGGGACACGTCACCTCTTATAAAGGCAGTGATATTGGCGCCAATTTTTGGCTCCAATTTTTGCCGCCAATTCTTAATCTCAACATGAAGTCAGCAGCAATTGTCAAAGCAAGCGTTTACAATCAAGAAGTATGATAGTGCATTATGTCTCTATAATAAAGATAGTAAATTATTTCTATAATCAAGATATATACATAAATACACATTAGATTAATTATATTTCATTCAATATGACAAATTTTACTCATCCAACACTATGTTCCACATCTTATTAAGTCTATATCCATAAATTTTATTATTTATTATTTAATTATTGTTTTTTTTTAAATATTAAATACAATATATTTTAATTTAAGTGTTCATTTATTAATTAAATTTTGAAAATAGAGAGAAATTTCTTCATAGAAAAAAATGGATTCTATACAAATACTTCATTTTTCAATCTATAATTGTAAATGTATTACTCGTATTAGCCAATATTAAATATATTATAGATCAGGCCTGGCCAACCCGCGGCCCTCGGGCCGCATGCGGCCCACCGAGAAAAATTTTGCGGCCCGCCAGTTAACTTTATATTTCTTTTGTAACTTTCATTTCACGTCTGTATATTCAAAAACAGAGAATATAATTGAAATAATTATAATTAATTCATTTTTTTACTATCTCGCCAGAGATAGTATTGCGATCACGAAAATTTTCGATGTTGAGATTTTGATGTTTTTATACGTTTTGAAGGTTCCTGAATCATTTTCACTAAGGTTGAGAAAAATGTCTGTGTGTGTGTATGTGTGTATGTGTGTATGTGTGTGTGTATGTATGTAGGCAAGATTACGCAAAAACGGTTTGAGCTAGAATGATGAAATTTGGTACATGGACATTATTCAAAATTCATAGTTTTCTATCAACTTTTGAGAAATGTAGCTCAACCGGAAGAGGGTCATTACCTACAACGTTTTGATTTTTTTTCCTCTAAAGTGACCGTAAAAATAAAGATATATGTTTGATAATTTTTCACATGATTAATAATTGTATAAAACTGCTATATATAGAATTTCAGCTTGATTGATTCGCTGAAATTACCAGAATTAATTTTTTAACACTGCAAATCTCACGCGCCAACACGTGACGTGGTGCCATCAACAAAAAGCCAAACATGCGCTGGTTTAATATTTATTATTTATTATTTATAATTTATAATTAATTAAATTTAATTTAAATATAATATATTATGTTATTTAATCCAATTCAAATTGCGAGATAGTCGAGTGGAGACACTCCAGCTAATTTATTTAAAATATGTCCTACAATTTTTAAACTACATATTTGATTCCATAAATAGAAAAGTTAGAAATAATAGTAATTAATACAGAATATATGTTTTTATTTTAAATTATTATTATTATTTTTATTTAAAAAGAAAATAGCCGAAAAATAATAAATAAAAGCATTAAACATTAAGCATCGAGAAAGTATTAAAAGTGTTTTTTTAATACATTGTAAAATTTAAATTCGTTTCCCTAAAATGCGGCCCCTGTAGCATTGAATCTAATCAAAGAGGCCCATGGAGTCATTTGGGTTGGCCAGGCCTGTTATAGATTGTAAATTCAAAGCGTAAACATTAATAAATAAATCTTTCATATGAATATAAAAATCAATTTCTTTTCTTTGAAATTTTATTTTTATTTTTACTATCTCGCCAGAGATAGTATTGCGATCACGAAAATTTTCGATGTTGAGATTTTGATGTTTTTATACGTTTTGAAGGTTCCTGAATCATTTTCACTAAGGTTGAGAAAAATGTCTGTGTGTGTGTGTGTATGTGTGTGTGTGTGTGTATGTAGACAAGATTACGCAAAAACGGTTTGAGCTAGAATGATGAAATTTGGTACATGAGCCATATTCAAAATTCGTAGTTTTCTATCAACTTTTGAGAAATGTAGCTCAACCGGAAGAGGGTCATTACCTACAACGTTTTGATTTTTTTTCCTCTAAAGTGACCGTAAAAATAAAGATATATGTTTGATAATTTTTCACATGATTAAAGATTGTATAAAACTGCTATATATAGAATTTCAGCTTGATTGATTCGCTGAAATTACCAGAATTAATTTTTTAACACTGCAATTCTCACGCGCCAACATGTGACGTGGTGCCATCAACAAAAAGCCATACATGCGCTGGTTTAATATTTATTATTTATAATTTATAATTAATTAAATTTAATTTAAATATAATATATTATGTTATTTAATCCAATTCAAATTGCGAGATAGTCGAGTGGAGACACTCCAGCTAATTTATTTTGAAATATAGAAAATAATAATAAATATTTAGTATTATGTAGTGAGGGTCGTGAGTGAGCGTAGTATAATTTAGAAAACTCTCCCCCTCCCACATCCCCACTCTTGGGGTGTCATGGGCCTTTCATAAAAGTGGTGGTCATTCGTGTCACATTAAATTCCCATTCAATCTACTTCCAAATGTCATAATGCTTAAATCTCAGCCCCTCCCACTCTCTCCACTCTCTAACCAACTGGTCGATTTCATAATCAATCGTGATATATTTTTAAAATCATTTAAAATTTTCAGCTGTATAAAATTGTTTAAACTTATTATATATTTTAATAAATTAAAATATTAAAATAAAATAAAATTTTAAAAGTCAGTATATTATATTAAAAACTTCTTATCAGAAGAATTTATTTTCTTTTTAATAATAAATTAAATTTTTCAAATTTTCGATAATACATATTTTTAAAATTTTTTTGTAATTATAATAGAAAGATAAATTAACATGTTTTTGTTTCTTGAAATAAATAGTTTTATTTTTTTTTTTTTTATTAAATTTTGAGCATGATTCATTTTTGAAATTAATTACTTTCTTATAGATTTTAAATTACAAAAATAATCAGGAATAAAAGAAATATGTAACCTTGGTGAGAAATTCTGTATTTAGATCATGGCCAATTTAATTTTTCTCCCATTAAGATTTTTCCAAGAATTTATTATGATCATCTACATTTTTTTCGAATAATATTCCAATTGCAAGGTGTGGTTATTGGCTCATTTTCGATTATAACTGTAAATTTCACTTTTTTTTAGATTTTTAATGAAGATTTTAAAAATGTACATAAATAAAGTTCATGTTAATTGGAACTATATTTTCTAATTTTAATAAGAGATATAAATTTTTTTAAAAAAATCTATTAAATAAAAACTCTAAAATTTATGTTTTGAAATTCAACATAAATATTTTATAAATATTTAATTTAAGAAACAGAAATAATTATTATTGAAAAATTATCAAATTATTTAGTTTTATTATTTAGTTATGAGTAATTTTTGATATTGGTCAAAAAAAACTTTTAGATACTTTAATTAGAATCTTGATTTTTTGGGGGGGATATTATCTGTAAATTCTACATAAATAAACATAAGATTAACATTGACATCATTAAAATAATCATATAAATAATTGTTTTGTACTTGAGTGAGTGGAAGAAAGACGAATTTACATTTACAGAAATGTGGGCATATCGTTATTAATGTTAAGCATATTGTCTATATAAATTTGTTTTATTAAAATCGAATATAAAAATAAATCTTCTCTTGCTTTTAGACATTCCGCGAAAGAAAATCGTCGTATAAGTGAAGTAGAGGTGTTATATGATCAGTACAAGTAGGCCGAATAGTATTACAAAAAAATATTTATTAACAACTATCATTAGTTTTTTTTAAATTAAGTATGAGCATACAATCAAGTTTGAATTTTACTTAAATCAAATTTACAGATGTTATTTATGATAACTTTTGTTTCAATTTTCTTCGTTTCCATATTTTAAATTCAACATTTTGTTGATTAATTCTGAAACTTGTAATGAGACATTTAGTGAATAGAATATTTCGAAATAGCTTAAAAAAGCTGGATATCCTCGAAGCAAATAGGTCAAGCAAGATTTAAATATCGTTTATGGATAAAAAAAACAAACTTGAAGGAAGAAGAATTAAATTAATATATCATTCGGATATTGAAATGAATCTGTATTTATCTGTTTTGCAACTGAAGATCATTTATCTATTTGCATCAACCAAAACAATTATCTGGGAAAAAAAAAGAAAGGAGAGTATCATAGATTAACCAGATCGAGTTATAAATTTGCATCATCGAGATCAACCCCATCACATGGAAGGCCAATGGCTAGCACGATACCTGAAATGCCAGTGACCCGTTAAAGTGGGACCCTTATCTTCCAGCTGGGCGTGGATGATGCAATGGCAAATGTCAGTCGACTCTTTTGCCAGCTCCAAAGAAGAGGTCATTGCAGTTCATCTTCCCTGCCTACTTATATAATCATCTCCATGATCTCTACCATCCTCTCAAAACTTGTATTTAATTCAATTGGAAAAATTGGAAAATTGCAATGAACAGTTTTTTTTTTGTTTTTTTTTTTTTGAAAAATAAACAAATCCAATTTATCCGAATATTTTTTGTTATGAAAATTTAAACATCTTTATTAGAAAATTATTGTTTTCCCAAGATGAAGTAAATTGTTAATTAACAAATAATAAATAAATAAATACATTTAATATTTATTAAATATATAAAATTTTATTCTAATAATTATATTATATATATATAATTTTGTTTATTTTGTTTAAGTTTAACTGACACCAAAACTTATAATATAAATAAGTTAATTTTTTAATATAATTACTGGAAATTATTTACAAAATGAGAAACTTCAGGGATTTCGATGAAACTTTACAAAAGGATTCCTTTTTTAATTCCAAAGAAACTTTCCTTATACAATATTTCACGGTATCTTCTAGTTTTCAAGATAGAAATTATTAAGATATGCATATAAATCTATTTACATACTATTTAGATACCAAGTTTTATTCATTTGGCCAGCCGAGGGTTCCACTAATATTTTGTTGTTTTTTCAGTTTGGATTTATGAAAATTAAAAAATTAATTAATTAAATAAGTTTTCTATATCCAAACTGAACTGAAAAAACCGATAATTAGTGAAGAGGGGAAAAATTAACTAATATTAACTAATATTAAATAATATTAAATGGCTGCCCATTCATAACTCTTTTATCTGTCAAACTTTAATAATTTTTATCTCATAAACTAGAAGAGACCGAGAAATATTGTATAAGGAAAGTTTCTTTGGAATTTAAAAAAGAATCCTTTTGTAAAGTTTCATCGAAATCCCTGAAGCTTTCGGTATTGTAAACAATTACCAAATTACAAAAATACCAATTATTAGTATTATAATATTACTCATTATTTATTGTGTTTAAAAAGATAAATTACTTTTAAATCATTTATGATTATAGTCCTTGTAAGCTTATAGCATGATAATCATGGTATGTTACAAGAATAGGGGAAAGTAGTGTGATGCTCCTGCATCATTTAATGATGTTATGAAATAAATTCAACTTATATCGATTTGTATGTTCTAAATTTTTTTGAAATCAAAATTATTATTAAAAATAATAAAATTATAAAAATTAATTATTTTTTTTTTTTAAATTAACAACAACTTTAGACGATTTGATATTTTCAAGAATTTTAAATCCATATCTGTACCCAATCAAAGTAACTAATTCCAAATCAAGAACCAATTTAGCAATTCGAAAGTAATTTTCAATTGAAATAAGAATTTCAAAATCTATATATATATTTATATATACGAATATATATATGTATAAGAAGATTGCTTTACTTTCTCTCATCTTTTGATATACTATACCATATATATAACTCAATATACCTAGTATCAATATATATTTAAGTATATATTGTTGAATATTATTAGGTCTGTTTTGTATGTTATGGTAGGAAGTTGTTTAGTTTAATGTTTTTTACTCCGGAAATAAATCTATTACTTGCAAGACTAATATGGATTTACGAAATATAATATAAAACTTGCGGTTTTAAGAGACATTCTTACTAAGATTATCATTTTTTTTTCTTTCTTTCTTTTTCAGTGTAGTTCGAGCGTAAAGATTTCCAATTCAGATATATAAACATATATATATAACTATATATATAACTTATTTTTTCTTGACTTTATAAGATGATAATTTTATGTTCTCTCTTCATTCGTGACTTTTCCGTTCTTTTAATGCTTCTTAATATAATTTGAGTAGAACTTTAGGTATACATAGGTGCATTAAATAACAACTGAAAGTTTAATAAATTCTTTACAGTTGAATGTCAAGTATATCTATGTTTTATATTATTATTATTATTATCAGTAATTTTATATAATCATTTATGAATTTTATTATTTTTTTTGGAACATTTAAATAATATATAATATAAATAATATATATATACGAGGGTCATTCAACAAGTACTTAGCCTCACCGCCCGAGAGCGCTGCTACAACAAAAGAGTTTTACCATCATGTAGTTTGTAGTACATTCATTTACTAGCCTACTGTCAAACTTTCAGTCAATTCCCTACACTAGTTTTGTTTTGAGACCCTTTGGAAGCCAGCGTGTAGATCAGTTGTACAAAAACCTTTTTTTGTTGTACAGAACCAATTTTTGAATGTCGCCATCAAAGGAGAAGAGTCACGGTACACAGCATCCAAGCGATCTTTGATTTCGCTGTGCATTTTCTCTTTCAAAAATAAGAATCTAATCACCGAAAGATATTGTTCCTTTTCCATTTTTGTACAACTGATCGACATGCTCGCTTCCAAAGGCTGTCAAAACAAAACTAGTGAAGAGAATTGACTGAAACTAGGACAGTAGGCTAGTAAAAGAATGTACTACATGATGGTAAAACTCGTTTGTGATAGCAGCGCCATCGGGCGATGAGGCTAAGTACTTGTTGAATGACCCTCGTATATTAATATTACATTCTTAAGCTATTCTTATCTAAACTTAAACTTAATTTGTATGTTTTAATTAATTAAAAATTTTTAACTTAAATATTCCAATTGAAGAGAAATGAGAGTTTAATTCAATAAAATAATTTTTTTTATCTTCATTTAGGAGTGTATATTTATCTTAGTTATCTTATTATACTAGCAAAAAAATTTTTCTTAATTTAAAATAGGAAATTTAAATGACGTCAGAAACTACGTCAGACCGAGCGCTTCCTTAAATACAAAATATTATAAATATAAATAAAATCAAATTATGAAATATATATTATGTTATATCCACAGGCCATACTTGTCTGTCTTTCAGTGCATTAATACGTACGTTTAAGGAGTGTATATTTTATGACTATATTTTTTTTAATTATTTGGTCAAACAGGTATTAATATTAAGGTAATAGATAATAAGGAATAACTTTTTTTAATGACCGAGCGCCGGCTCGGTGAACCAAGTACTATATTAAAAATACTTAAAATTTTGTATTGTTTCTTGATTTGGGTTTTTTCATTTTGCCAATAAATTTAATAGATCAAGTTTGTTATGATGAAATAAGAAGATGCTCTGACAAGGTAAATACTTTCTCCGACTTGTCTATTTTAATTCACTTTCATATATTGACATTCAGCCAATATTAAAGTATTTTATGAACGCGCGCAAAAAAAAAAATCCCCACTGTCGATATTTCATCAATAACTCCGTGCGATTTTTTAATTTGAAATTCTCAAGGATAAACCTCGAACTGATTGGCTTTGGAAACCGTTTCAAATTGTCGCTTACCACGAATTAACTGATCGATATCCAAAAAAAAAAAAAAAATGTATGTTACAAGAAAGTGGAGATAATTATTTTTTATAATCGTATTTATAAGAAATTTTTCATTTCATTTGTAATTAAAAGACAAAATTAAAAATTATTCTCATCTAAATTGACAAAAGAGAGATTAATTTCCCTTTCTATATCGTAATAATATTTCTATATAAATTAGAGATATAAAAACAAAACGAAAGTAAAATTCTTTTTAATAAATTATACTTATTATAAAATATTATAGA